>JBAIZZ010000222.1:123495-269523 GCA_037355905.1 Heliconius aoede
CAACGTGGTGAATGGGGATGTGAACTAACCGCAAAACGACGGTACGAACCCAGTATCAAATGAGCTGCAAATATATACGGATTGCGGTCTTGCGTTGGTTAAATGTTACTTTTTAAGGATTAACTGAATGAAAATTTTTTGTTTAAAATTTTGACTATGTTACGACTTTAAAAAATATAAAAAAATAAATGAAAATAGTTGTACTGGGAATATTTTTGATCCTGGTGTGCTTAGTACGTTGTGTTTCTTTGCAATGAATGAAAATATTTTAAAAAATATATTTTAAAGACACGTACACTAAACTCACTTTGGCTATTGGCTTATATACATAAGAAATACCGTATAAATCAAAACAGCATATTAAAGTAGCTACTTCTCCTTAAAATCTTAGTCTTATTCAAATTTCTCATTATTTTGTATGGCGCATGTTAGATCTCATTCCGTCCAATTGTAAAGGTATTACAACCCCTTGAGATCGGTCAGCGGTACGTGTCAATCACAATAAGCCGCCGCCGGACATAGCTGGGCCTAGTCTTAGGACAATCGCATTTACGTTACACCTAATCAAGCGTTATTGATGAATAGTAAGGAAATTTCGATTCAAATGTAGTTTGTAAAAGGAAAATAGAATGTATTTTAAAGTCCTCGTAACAAGGCAAAGCTCGGCATTGAGTATCCCTGAAAGTGGGGAATAAGTCTGATGCTGCTTTTTTTTTTCGACATATACAAATACTTGATGAAGCCTAATTAAAGAAAAAGTGCAATGTCTATGATTCTTTTCATTGGTACCTAAGAGTTATTTTAATATAATTACAAAATTAATCATCATTTATCCCCTATGTTTTTATGGTATTTTTGAGCACCATTATAATTTCTTTGTAAGAAATGTTATGATTCTACTACTAGATATTGCACTGCCAGGTAAATATTTCATTAAAATTGTCACATAAGGGGCGACTGTACCCAAAACATCTAAACGATCTGTCGATAAACGGCCGTCTGAGACGTTTAAAGAAATCGAGTGCCAACTGCCGGCATCAGGAGGAAATATGGGCAAAGTGGCGATCCCTGGGGCACGCCTGGATAAGTAATGATCTACTGTACTATACTTTGGGACAGAAAGGTTTAAGCTTAGTGACAGAATTTTATTTAAAGTCTAGAACTATATAAATAGCGCATTTAGTATTAAAATAAATGTTGTTCTGGACATGACACTCTTATTCCCCTTTTAATTAGAAAAAAGTGTCAAAATCTCTGTAAAAAAAAAATATCGCATATTAAACACAGTCATCTGCCATTATAAAATATCAAGATACAAAAATCTTACAAAGAATGGAGTTCGCATCCGCCACGCAATGTTTCAAAAAATCTGCAGAAAGTGTGAAACGAAGTGTCTTGGCACTGTGCCTATCTTGCTAAATTCGGGATACAGTGGGAAGCAAGCAAGAAATAACTGTCAACAATAGTATAGCAATTGATACAATCAAAACTAAGACACTTGAACGTAAGTGTCAAAGGTTGCCACTACCCTCCGGTCTATCTGATGACCGCTCCCTTAAACGAGTGCCGGAGTTATCGCACGAGTTACGAACGAACAGACTTAGTGTTTATTGCATCGTAAAACCTGAGAGGGTTATTGTAAATCGACTTATCAGATCATCTTGCGCCTCTAACACTATGTGTTTAAGGTGTTTGGAAGTTTTGGTAGTTTCGATTTTGGAAGGAAGTGGAACAATTAATCACTGTCAACTCCTATTTAATTATATTGTAGTATGATTGTAGTTATTGATTTTAGTTTTTTCATTGCCTCATTAAATTCCCTCTGCTTATCCCGATATAGCAGGGTAAGCAGAGGGAATGTAATGTTAAGAAACCGTTCCCTACTTTTCGCCCACTTTTCGAGACATTGTGTTGGGTGGAGGATCTCAATGCTACGCTTTGTATTTTTATCAGAGCGAAATTTAAATAATTCATTCTCCCGAGTGGTAATCAAACTCACGACCGTTGCGTTAACTGTCAGCTATACCGCTGCATCAAGACATCATATGTAAAGTCAAAATATTAGAGTATTATACGTGTTACTCATTCTACTATTTCATTTCGCCTGATACAATTTGAAATTCCCATATATTTGCTGAACACTGATATGCAAGCTGCTTTTTAAAGGTAAAAATCAACAAATTTCGGGTAGTTATATGTATTATCGTCCGGTAATGCTTCACGCGGTAGGTTTTTCGGGGTTTTTATGAGGCAATTAATTCCGCGCGACGTGTTAATCTGAATTGTTTCACCTGCACGGCTCGCACGCACACGTAAATTTCTACACTAATTTTATTATTTCATACTTATTACGCTTTCGGCCATTTATAGTGATGTTAATGTTCGCCGCTCGCCAAAAGATAACATTTTGTTAAAACGTTGTTGTTCAACGACAACCTAGCTTTTGATTTTATATTATAGTTATTTAAATATTTGTTTTTTTTACCACTATACTACTTGTATAATTATTGTATTTGTAATATTGTATATGTTAGATTAAAATTGTTTACAAAAAAATTAATTTTATTTATGAAAATAAATTATCTCTAAAATAGCAACATCTACTCTATAAACTTGACTATTGTGGGTTCGGTTCCTACTCTGGGTACGGATTATGTACATGTATGTTTTTATTTAAACGTTCTGTTGAATTCCACTAGATATATCCATCGTGACTATATACGATTGAATTTTAGATGATAAGTTGAAAATGTGTTTTAACATTAAATATCCTTAAAAAAGGTATGATGCTGGTTCTTTGCATGAACCTACTTCCATATCGCTTAGATACATTTTCACTGCATTACAATAACCTGTAAGATCAAAATGTAAGTCTTTGTAAACTATTAACTAACTTACAAATGATACATATCTATTAGATGGATCTAACGATATGATTGTGGATGAGATTGGATGGTTATCTAAGTGTTATGTATGGAGGAAATCAAATTTTATACGCAATTGTTTTTTTTTTTTGTTGAAAAATTATCTTCGTTACTTTTTAATTTAACAGATCACACTGTATTAAGACGATAGGTAGATTATAATAGACTAGTCGTCTCCCGCAATTTTGTTTTTTGTAAACTTTAAGAAATGAAATTTGAGATTTATGCTCACTTACTGTTTCCATATACTTGCTAATTAATCTACATACATACAAGTGTCTGTATGTCGTCTGTTAGTCACTCACTAACGGAATATTTTATTGTTTGTTCTTATAGATCGTAAATGAGTAGATAAAAAGTATTTATATGCGTAAAAATAATTTATGTAATATGTAAAAAAGAGAAAACCGAAGTAAAATATTTAAATAACGCAGTGTACAATGCAAACTGGGAAACGGAGTGTACTAACACCAGGTTTCTAGGTTCCCTCCGCCTATTCTGCTACGTACAGGATGCTAAAAAAAAGGTAAACGGTCGGTTAGGGTGGCAGTGTCTTCTACACTAAATAATCTCAATTCCAGTATTACCGGCTTTCATAAATTGGTACTGGTTCGACATAAAGCTGTCTCTCAATTGATCGAGCAGGCACAATATAATCGTACGCTAATTACAGCGATTATATACGAGAATAATTATAGAGTTAAGTGCCTTTCAAAGCAACTTGTTACAACAAAACTTGCTTACAAATGTGACTGATGGGACATTATTATAGATTGTGATATGATGCCAACGTGGAGCAGCGGTACACCGTCTTATTGTAAAAGCGATGGTTATAGGTTCAATTCTCACTTGGGAAATCAATTATTTTTTATTTCCTTGTTGTGGTTAAAAGACATACCTGCTCAATACGCAATGTCTTTAAAATCATCAGCAGTGTAGGGAAAATAATGTATAATGATACTAGCTTCCATCTGCCTCCCCTGATATATGTAGGATACTATAGAGTTTAACTAAATACTATTCTGCCAGTCTGTATTAACATACGGTAGTTATTTAACACGTATCTCGTATATTTTTGAAAAATTATTTAGAAACTTAACGTAATCTTTTCTTGCTACATTAAAATATTTGCTTGTTTCGAAATCTTTCGAAAAATGATACCCTATAACTGCTCTCTCATTCTAAAATAATGTTTTATATTTAAATAATTTACAATAAATACAGAACAAAATAAGAGTTGCCCATATTAGAATAAAGCCCCCGAGGATTCGACGTGTGACAGCTAGACGAGATCATCATTTGTCTATTAGCCATACAAAAACCAATACCGTGACAAGCATAAATAGGCTAACTTTCATTATCACTATTAACTATTGTTATCTATTAAGATCTCAACGGCTCCTGCGCTCCAAATTGACCGAAAACAACGCCGCTAATTCTATAAGACAACCGTATCCACTAATACATAAAGGAAAAAAAAAACCCCCGGCTCTAATAAAATCTACAGGTAGGGTAGTCATTTAAGTTCGAAAGCTTATATATTTGAAATTTGTCTCTACGATTCCGATGGTAGAGTCGATTTTCGTTTTGAGCTTTTTCGTTCAAGTTGTGTTACGTCCATTGGTATAATTGATATCTTGTATCAGGACAGGACGTTGTACGCAAGGTGTTCTGCAAGGTGCGTGGCGACCGTTGCCTTATAATGGGCGGCGTGACACAACCGTATAACAACTGATTATGAACGACATCTTGCGAGTAGATGTTGGTGGAGATAGCTTTACTTACTTTCTTTACTATTCACAAAAGTCACTACCCTAGGGTAGTGACTTTTGTGAATAGAGATGGACCTTATACAGAGATAGTTTAATTTTTATATTTTTAATATGAACTCTGAAGCTTTTTAAACTAATAATTTTTATTTTTTATTTTTAGAAGATTTGTAAATATTTGTATTCAATATAATCAGGGAAAACATAACATTTCAATACTCTGAATATCATATACTATAATACTACATATATGTATCTGCAGCTGAACATAACAAACTCATAACTATTGCACATCTTCAAATATCACCTAACTGTGGCACCATGGCACTTCGCATGCATAACAGCTTCATATACATTTTAAAGTCATTTTCTATGCAACAAGAATTTTTAATTAATATTTAATTGTTAATTAATATTTAAAAACTATAATTAATTAATCGGACAGCAGCATGCAATACCAAATTAGGATTTGGAATTTTATAGTATAATTTAATAAAGTAAATGATACGAGTGACCTCTACAAAAACACACATAGACAATTAGAGAGCAGGTCTTTTGTTATCCGTACTATTTTTGTGTCTACTATTTTAAATTAAGTCAAGCATTTAACTATCTTTTTTATTAATTAATTAAATTATTAATTAATTTAATGGCTATTCGCATTGAATAATTATAAAAAGTTTGAATATACGATATGGAAAAAAAACCGATTACAGCAGGCAATATTTCTAATTTCCAAAGTTGAGGACAATATGGTGCAATAAGATTTAGAGAAGTCTCTGACTTTAATCACGATGGTGGCATGTTCGATCCCCATTCGGAGGAATGAATTATTTTTATATCACAGCTCTGAACTGACAAAGCGCGGGGTTGAGTTCTGCCACTCAATTCACCATATTTTGAATAGAAGTGGAAAGTGGATAATGGGGTGTCGGTACTAGATTCTTTCTGTCTATTGCCTAAAAGTTTCTTCTTTCAGTGTATTAGATGACTAATAGAAAACTGTGGATTCTGGGGCGTAATGACTCGGGGGTATGAAATATGTAATAATATTTTCATGTCCTCGTTCTGGTAACAAGGCAAAGCGCGGCGTTGAGTTCCGCTGCAACTCAACACGCAGTGCCTCGAGAGTTCGGTGGAAAGTTACTACTTTCCGCCGAATTCTGGAAGCGTCTTAATCGGAACGGAGTGATTAATCACAAAGTTTCTATTGCTTTATAAAGTGTGTAAAATAGCTACAGAAAAAAACTAAACTTAACTACAACCCTTTGACATTTATTAAGAAACTGGAAGGACTTAAAAGAAATTCGAAGTATACACGATGTATTTTTGTATTATTGACAGGAACCGTCACTGTGGGCCAGGGTGCAATAATAAATAGCCTATTACTACCCCCGAGGGCTGTTTGAGGAATGCGCCTTTAAATTTCTGGTCAGAAAGGAAAGTATAAAACAAATTCCTGTCGTCTGTTTGTAGACAGTGATCGATTTACGATTGTATTTAAATGTTCTGTGCAGTCTTTTTTGAAAGTGTAGGTATACATCGGGATATCTTTGTGTGAGTAGGTAGCTTTTTATAGATTTTTTGTATTTTTTTTTCATATAAAAAATATATCAAAGTTTCTCGTTATACATTTGACTATTCGATTCAATTTGAAAAATAATACAAACTATTCATATATACACTTTTATCTACTAGGGCAGGAAAGTTAGAAATTATATACTCCTCTTTGGTATACAGAACGCGGCGTTAAGTTTCGCTATTGCAACACGCAAAGTGGGAAGCGGAGTGTATTATTCTGAGAGAGAGGAGGTTTCCCTCTGTCTGCTCTGCTTAGCATGAAACTACTTGTAATCTTGTACTTAACAATAGATTACAAACATATTAAAGTCCTGAGATTCCTTGGAACAAGTTGATCCCAACTAGAAATACATTTATTTGAAGGTGTGACCTTTATAATCATATCGTGTCATCCACTCTAGCCAGACAAGCACTGCGTCATTGCGAAGTTTCGAAATATAGATTAAACAGATAACCATATCGTGAGAGAACAGATTAAAACTTACTATTTAAAGTTAAACAAGTATTACGACTTCCGATAACGTTTATTAAGCAAATGTTATATCAAACTTATATCTTTTGATACAGACGCCACGGTTGATGCTTGATTATATTGTAGGTTGTATATTTAATTGTATATCATATTTGTTTGCCTGGTGTGCCATTATGTCTAAAATAGGAAAGACTAGTGATCGATATCAGTAGCTACCCATCGCAAGTAAAGACATAAAAATATGTTCAAAAAGGATAAGTTTTAATGGGTTGGTTTTTTTTTAAAGTTTAAATAATTTAAATAGTTTCCGGCGTTTATATGAATTCTTCACTCGTAATTAAGGAAGTGATCAACAGGAGGTTACATTCCGGAGTTTTACGTATATATATATAGTGTTAAGTTAAGGGAGTGTTAAGTCACTCCGTTCTCAATATTTTAGCTTCACGCCACTTTCCGGCACATTCCTGAGGCATTGTATGTAGAGTGGCAGAACTCAACATCACCTTTTTCCTCGTTACCAAAGCGAGGAAAATAAAAATATTAAATATTTCATCGGAACCGACCGTACCGTCGCGTTTACAGTCATACGCATGCGTCCCGCGACACGGTGGTTTTGAATTTTCCGTTTAATTTTCGAAACCAAATGTGTTGTTAGCAGACCTTAACACACTGGGAGTAAGAAAAGAAAAAAAAATCTATATAACCCCTCCCCCATAAAATAAAATATGAATATCATTTATATAAAAATTCACATTATCCATCATCGAACATAAATATATTATATCATCCATAACCTCTAAAACCGTTCAATATAAAGTGAGGTACGTAAACAACACCCTTTGGACAACAAAGCCGGTGTAAATTACGCGAGAGATCGCCTCCAAGCTCCTATCCTTTTGTCCACCACCAGGCCACTTTGGGGTGACTTAAATCCGAAATTGGGTATTTCGAAATGTGCATGTGTCATTTATCACGACCCTCCGCTATAGGAAAAAAGCGAACCTAACCCTATTTAAAAAACGCCTATAATCCGCTCGCTGAGCCTACGCGGCATACACTAAAAGTATTAAAATTTTCTACTATATTAATACAATGCCCTCAAATAAATATAGGATGAATGAGACGGGAAGGGATGGATAATCCTTATACAGATCGAAGTGAGGATTTTTGGGTACTACGAACTAATCAATTAATGAAAATAATTTTTTAATGACATCTAATTAAGCAGGTGTTCGTAGCTTCAATCTCGAAGATTCAAGGTTCAAATATAATCAGATTCATTAGCGTTATCACTGTTCACATGCTGTTATCTTATTGATCGAAATCTTTTTTACGCATTTGGTGTAATTATGTAATAATTTATACAGGTCTTACCACTTTTTTTTCGATTTTGAACTGATAAATTGAATTTAAAATGAGACTGACTGCTTTTTTAACTTGGATTTTCTGTATGTTTACGTGGTGTGACAGTAAAGTACACTGAGGATTGCTATTTACTTCATGTAAGTGTATTTTTCTACTTTCTAATTGACATTTAGACTCATACCCTAATTAAAGACAGATGCACCAAGACCATTATAGATCGTGGAAGCCTAATAAAGTTTAAAGTACAGTAGATGAAGTAATTGAGCGCCCCCAGCTAGCTTCAGTGAGGCGAAATTAAGACAGTCGCGTGTCGCATTAAAAGCTGACGCCGTCGATCCCGCGGTTGAAATTTTCAATATTTTGGTACAGGCAATAGAGTCGCACGTGCGGCGCGTGCCTCGAGTTAGCCCCCCGCCGGTACCTAGCCGCTTTATTTTTTATTATTTTCATAATTCACATTTTACAATAACAACTTGGAAGGCGTTTCGCACGGTTAGATCATACGATATAATAGGGCTGAGGCGCGGCGTACCACAAGGACCACTTATGGGCCCGCTATTATTTATGTTGCATTTTTTTGATCCCATTTCGTGGTATACTTTATCACGCGCTTAGAGATCACAGTCATGGTGGGGTTTGTGGTTTAGCTTATTGAGTTTTTTAGGATCAACAAGCAGTAAGCGGTAGAGCCAATATCTTAAGTATTTTAAGGGAAGCAATGCCTAACATTCAAAATATTTTTTATGTATAGTTATAGAAAATAATTTAATTTTTTTGCTCGTATAGTCTATCGAGGGAGGTGATTATAATACGGTATCGACGGTCTCAAAAATTTGGTGGAAAATAGAGAATAGAGTGTCTTTGAACACTAAGTTCCCTCTGCCTATCTCGCTAAATGTAGTATATAGCGTAAACTTATTTTTTTTTTAAATAGTCCATGGCTCGATTAAAACCGTTCAAAATTTTATGAGCTCGTGTTGTAATTGGAATATTTTCCTGCATATTGCAAGTTGTTTCTAAGTGGAATTTTTAGTGTCCGTGCCGGGGGAGTCTTATCCAAATTGCCGTAACGTAGGGTTGCACTTGGAGGGAGACTTTTTTTTATTTTAGAGTAATTTCCCATTACATTTTACGTGAGTCAGACTCATGTGGGGTAACATTTTTTTGGCGTTCCTTGCAAGACGGGTAGCATTTTCTATTACTATGAGGCAGTTCTTTTTTTTAGTTGTGGTAAAAATTTAAGAAATTTTAAAGATTTTGTTTCATTTTTAAAATCGTTGTTTATATATGAATATATTTTGCGCTAAATTAACTTAATACAAAAACATAAATCTTTTACACACTTTTAATTCTGATAAAAACGACTTAATAGATCAGGTTAAATCTTACCTAAGAATACAGCTTATGGAGATCAGTATCTAACAATTAGCAGAGCATCATACAAAGAGACACTCTGTTCTCAATTTTTCGCCTCATTTTCGAGTCGTTTTGACTTCATCCACCCAGTTAATACTGATGGAACTCCAGTAAGTTCTAAAGCAATTATCATACAATAATATAATAAAAGGTATAGTTCATAAAAATTTCAGCCATTTTTGACAAAAAAATGCCACATTAGAGTACAAATATTTAAATATTTTTACTTACGCAATAAAATAACTCATATGCCGTTATCCATAAACATTGCAAAAGGAAGTATTAAGGTCGTGTGCAACCCCAGGGCTTTAAATACATCCGATAAAAAACTACACTCCCCCAAAAAAACCACCCCGAGAAATAAATAGGAACGTCTATAGAGGAAATTTATCCGCAAATTAATTTGTATAATGAAATAGAATTAAAGGAAGAATTTGTTGAAATTTGTACAGTGCGTGTTATTCGGGCCCTGATCAAGTATTTTCAATGCAATAATCACGATAGGTAATTAGGTTCTTATTAAGTTAATTTCTCTATTAAGTTTAATTAGAAAATTATGAGGCCGTCGTTGCGTGGCGGCACAGATTCCGATTGTAAATGCGATGATTGCAGGCTCGATTCCTGCCAGGTGGAATTAATTATTTTATTTCCCCAACGCGAAAAGTCTCGAAAATTTTGCGGAAAATGGAAAACTAAGTTAATCAACACTAGGTTCCCTCTACTTACCCTGCTTTACGCGGGACATAGTGTTCACGCTATTTCCCGTGTGAATGTTGTTATGTAATACATTGAATTTGGAAGTTATCAAAATCTTAAAATTTCCGATCTTCTGAAGTTGGAAACTTAATGTTATAAAAAGTTTCATTTTTATTGCCTCAGTATCTACTAATTTAAGCATCTTATGCAAATTCGTTTAAGTAATATATGAATCGGCCATCTCAGTTGGTGTAACAAATTATTGTGCTATAAATCTTTATTTGAGAGACAGCTCGTCTAAAATTTCCACGATTGTCCAATATAGACATGTTAGAGAGTTGTAGGTCGTGTGTTAATGCTGTAAATAAAACACTTGTTCATAATAATTGAAAAAAGAAGAAACGCTTGAAATTAGCATAAGACACGAGAGAGTTATACTGGTTGGAATT
Source organism: Heliconius aoede (assembly GCA_037355905.1). Classification (NCBI taxonomy): domain Eukaryota; kingdom Metazoa; phylum Arthropoda; class Insecta; order Lepidoptera; family Nymphalidae; genus Heliconius; species Heliconius aoede. The sequence goes on from JBAIZZ010000222.1 coordinate 134,168, forward strand.
AAGGTATTTTCGCTATTAAAGTGCCAGGTAAACTTTAACTAAGGTAGGCAAACGGAAAATTTGTACTAAACTGATTCTTTAAGGTTCAATTTTGTATTTTTTATTTTTTTTTGTTATAATATTTTTATTGATTAGTAAATGAAGTATTATTTTGAACGTTGAGTTTTCTTTTGAAAAATTACGATGGAATCTACATATAGTCATAATACTAATATTATAAATGTGAATGTTTGTTTGTTACTACTACTCAACCGAATATTAATATGAAACTTCGTACACATATACTTAGAGGTAAAAATATATTATCTTTTATTTTTTAATATTTTTATATTAAAATAAGTTTGAGTTCTCTATTATATGCAGAAGTATGTCATGGCGCAGGATCTAATGTAGGATCGATTCCAGGTAACAAGGTAAAACGCAGCGTTGAATTCCCTCACACTCACATGCTATGTCTAACTGTATAACTCCGGTCCCCTCTGTCTCAATGCGCCACCACGTCACGCGGATATAATTTATATATAATAAAAGAAAGATTTTGGGAAAGAAAAACATAACCGTTACGTTACAAATTTTATACGTTTTCTTAAAAAGTAAAAGAAACATATTTATAAGGGTATTAACCGCATTTCATTTTCGGCTTTAAACAAATTATTACAACTACAGCTTAGTATCGAACGCAGACCGGTAGCGCGGTAATAAATCAATGTAGGTACTTCACTATTCGAATAAAATATTACGTTTGATATAACAGAACTATGGCTAGATATAAAATATATAGCTTTGATATATCAGACTAAAAGAGGTGTAGATTCAAATTTTTCAGTAGTAATTGTATTTTTTAATAAACACATATTTGAAAATAATATTATGTTGACCTGAAAGTAATAAATTAAAGTATTAGACATAATAAAGTAGAGTAATCACTCTATTTTATTAAGAGGAAGCAGAGGGAACCTAGTGTTAAGACGTTCCTTTTCCCACGCACTGCCTAATTTTTAAGACATTGTGTACTGAATAGAAAAACTTATCATCTTGCTTCATATTATTAACATTGAGAAAATGAAAATAAATCAGTCCCCGAATTGGAATAGAATCCACAACCATCCCTTTCACAATCAGACTCTGTGACGGCCTCAATTTTACTCGACTAGAAATTTTGCAAATACAAGGATCGTAATTATCTTAACTTTTCTTTTCAAACTGATCGCGTCTCAAGATAACTGCAATTTAGCCCTCAAGACAAACTAACTGCCCTTGAAACGGTTATTTTTTAACTTCCCCATTATAAGAACGAATTAGGGGACTTAGATTTAGAGCCAATTTTAGAGCAAACCTCGTTTTATATTGATTGTTAGTAATATTTTTTTGTATGCGTCGTTGAGTCTGCGATCAGAGATTTGCCTTTGGGGGATGCAAATTACTATATCTTTGTGGATCTATCTTCCTTTTTTTGTAAAAATTAGACAATTTACTTGGAGAAGTAGCGCGCCTGACTTGTACAGTTGTATTTGTTCACTAATTATTGTTTCGGCTTATTATATTTAATCACCTATAAATTTTGTTTTCTTAATTATTTATTGAATTATGAAATGAGTCGAGAGTCCGTATAAATATTATTTATGTGTGTCTGTGTGTTAGACTAAATATTAAAAATTTAATAATAATTTTATTCTTTTTACATTTTCAAATAATTTGATTAATAAAAAAAATATTAATAATTTGGTCATCAAATTGCAAATCAATATGACAACTAAATTTCATTAAAATAAATCTAAGACTTCCAGCACCGTGATATATGGCCACTGTTTCATATAACTAAACGTGCTTACATTAAAAATATCAATGGAAATATATTTAAAAAAATGCCGGGCTATAAACGTGAGGTCGCAGAAGATTATGATAGTGATGATATTTACGACCGGAGTGTTTCTATATTATCTGTGTGGACATTTGCATAATTAATGAGCAAAGAAATAATCGTATCTAATAGGTGGATGTTTATATAATTCTGTGCTATACTAGTTTTCCTTAATTTTGGCTTGCTTTTTAATATCTTGTATTTCGGGTTCTGTTAATAACAATATGGGGAAACATTGATGTATGTCTATGTAAAATTCTTTCAAGTTTTAATCATCTCAAAAGTACCGGAAGACGAAAGAAGTAAATAGACCCATTTTTTAATATAAATATTCCTCTTAGTAGACTCAAACTTATTTTGCTTTCTTAGTTAGATATATCTATAATTAACAAGATATTAATTAATAAAATCTTGTTAATAAGATAAGTCTATTTTCTATTGTGTTCTCTAATTTACCAGTTAAACCTTTTCATTTGAGCTGCCGTAGATGCGTTAATATAGGTGTCTATAGCAAATTTTATGTCTATTTTATATATGTCTCAAAGTATTTTCTTTATATTTATATAATATCTAAAGTGAAGTCGGGAGTAAAAGTAACACATATATAAACTTTCACCGCTACTATGGCTCTACATACCATTAAGAAACGCTCGTACTAAGTGTCTACAGTTTTTAGTTATTTACGATCGATCGCTGTTAACGATTTTCTAATGAATAAAATTTTATTATTTTTTATTAAAACCATTATTTGAATTCGAATACGGAACTGTCGCGACATAGTGGTTTGTTTATTTGTCATGAAATAGTACTTCTAGCTAGTTATAATCTAGACAAAATTCTCATTAATTTGAATATACACCTAACATTCATCACACAAGGGACACTTACGCGTGCGACTGTAAACGAGGCAGGTTTAGATAAGTTTCATCGCTCTGGAAACGATGTAAATGAAAAGTAGGGAACGGTGTCTTACAGGTCACGGAGCGTCATAACTTTAGACTCTCTCTGCCTACTCTGCCATGTGCGGGAAACAGCGTGAATATGAAAAAAAAATATTACTTCGGATAACTTATACATGATATTCTGTTAGCTGTATACATAATAGGGTCGGGAAAGGTAGACAGATGATACGATCCAGCACCGCACTTGCTTCACTATATAAGGACATTTAAGAATAATAATTTAAAATTATCACGAGTCGAAATTAAACTGATAACTATCGCAAACATTTTCCACCCGTCTCCGTAGTGTATATTAATCTATATATATAAAAGGAGATGTTGCCACTGACTGAGGTAAGACGCACGCACAGCTGTAACCGCTGTGCGTAGAAACGTGAAATTTGTACAGATATTTATTTTCATAATGTGGACACCCACTAAGAAGTGATTTTGAAAATTTTTAACCCTGAAGGGGTAAAATAGGGGTTGAAAGTTTGTATGGAAAAGTTTAGACTCTTAAAAATATTTTATTGAATACGTGTTGAATTATGAAGGTTCACCCCAAAGAGTGCAAATAAGCAGACACGCGTCCGCTAGTAAATGAATAAATCGAAAGTCGTTAAAGTATTTTAAACTGATTTGAAAACAGGTGGTTACAGAGTGTATGATTGACCCGTATTTCGTAGTTTACAATCCCATACTCCGTATTCGATAATCCGTAATACGTTTAATCCGTAACTCGGATTCATAATCCGTAGTCCGTAGTCCATAATTCATAACTTAAAATATTTTTCTATTTAATGGGATAGTCTATCCTTGTAATCTAATCAAATCAGAGCGTCATACGCTTATGGTCTCTTGGCTATGGTCTCGCCTCGTGTACTGTTATTAACCTCTTGATGCTTGCCCCTCGAGAGATCGTCATACTTCTAACGTGATCTTTCACAGTATCATCACCATAGAAAAAGTAAGTTTGTTGTATTGTATTGTATATTTGTATATCCTTCGAATTGTACATGTATCGAAATAAGTAAATTACTATATTTTTATTTTATTATTAATAAATTAGGCTTTAAAATTAAATATTACCTTAAAAATTACAATAAAACTGCAAAAAAGTTTTAGTGAAACAAACTTCCATCAAGGCGTTTATTGTCTGTAGGTTTATAACATGTTTAATAGTTGTAAGTCATATATAATGTAAGTTGATAGTTAGAACAATCAGTACGCACCTAAGCGCTGCATTCCTACTGCATTCCACTTCGACACGTGTTAGAATATAAATACTCATATATATAGCTAACTTTATTATACTTTACCTTCTTGATATTTACTCGCACTTCAGCCGTCGTGGCGCAGTGGCACAAGCGTGTGAACTCGACGTTTGGGTTCGATCATTGTTTATTATATATGTATGTATAAGTTTACCTGGAAGTTAATTTCTTTCATTAGAGGCAATTTTTGTAAATATAGTCTTCGCACAGCACCCGCATAACGCATAGAAGGCTGAGAAGAAGAAGATGATAACGTGTAGAGCAGTGGAGATCAATGTCATGCTTTTTTTCATCAGTTATTTATCGTTTAAAATAGCGAATATTTATATTTATTCTATATTTTTTATATGAATATTGTATGAATATTTATATATTTTTTTAAAGAAATAATGAGTAAAAATTAAATAAGAATATAATACCAGATTATATATTTATCTCATACTATATAATATAGGAGATGCATAAAAAATTATAAAAATGTAAATGAGTAGTTTTTTCTTCACATACAAAGCTTTTAAAGCTCTAATAAAGCTTGCTCAACACTTTATGTTCAATTTTATATGTAAAGTGGTAGACAGAGTGATAAGTCACACTGTTGAAGTGCCCTTAAGAGATAGGTAGTTTGAAGAGATGTGATGTGATACTCGTGACGTATGTGTACTTTAATACTATAGTAATCTATACTCGTATATAATATATATACTTTTGTTTATAAAATTCTGCCATTACTTAGTGACTAATAAACAAAACAACAGGACTTAAAAACTTAAAAGCTAAATTTAGCACATTTCTTCTTAGACAAGTGTGGAGGAGGACCAACAAACAGAATTTTAGGCTTGTTGTCCATACTAACGAAGTCCCTAACTACAGCTAGTTATACATAAAGTATATTATAACTACTATGTAATATAACGTATTACACCGTATATTATAACTATTTATATTATAACGTATAATATTAAAAAAATTGTTTATTATAATAATGTATTTTAAATGTTTTTAAGATCAGGCTTAAAATGACTTCAGATACTAAATATCTACTATATACCTCATAAATCGGGACGTTGAGGTCTGCCAGACTGGCTGACACGCAATATTGGAATTCGGCAGAATGTATTCTATTTTTTTTATTTAAAATAAACCTTTATATATATTTTTTAAAACTTAAAAGCTGAACAAAAGTTAGACTACCAAATAAGCCACGACAATTTCAACGAATATTTTATGACATAAGTTAAACAAGGATTTGAACGTTTTACCAAGTGTCAATTATTTAAGATAGGTTACGGAGCTTAAGGATTTGTGGGTCTGTGGGTGTGAACTGTGCCTGCGTTGTGCTCGTTATGACATTGTTTATATGACACATGTCATCGTAAGTTAAAGTTAGGCTTAGCTCTGGTCAATTATTGCAGATTTGAGTACTTACAAAATATAGTTATGCTATCTTAATACCTACTATATTCATCAAGCGGTATCGTGTATGTACATATTTAAAACTATTCTAATCAAATCCATTGATATTTTTTGCTGCAATTTGAATATATGCATAATTTTGAAATGGATGTATAATATGAAATAATGAATAAAATGAAAATAAAAAAATGATAAAATTAATGCGTGGGTGTAAAAAAAAAGTTTATTACAAATTTGCTTATCGTTTCTGAAAAAATAATTTTATTTCCTAAGTTTGGAATAACAATTTAAAAAGAAACTATTTCGACCATTATTTTTTACTTACAAACATACAAAACCGTAGAAACAACGTAAACATCCGGTTTTCAACATTTATAGGCAATTGAATTAACCACAACTGTATATAGAAACTTTTCTAATTAAGAACTAAGATCATCGCTATTGATATATCGATGCAAACGGACGATATGAATTTTATTAAGTTTTATCTACAGATATGTTATCTTCATCTAATTACTATTCAAATTTATAACTCCCATATGTAATATCATTAGCCAGTAATGAGGGGGCAGTTAAAATTTTATGATTACGCCAACGAGTAAACTAAATACAAGTAGGTGTTAAGATATGCATTTTTTATTGTGAGAAAATATATATCGATGATTCGGCTGGGCGCACTGGAACAGTTTTTGTTTGACTGTATACGCGATGCTATTAGGTTATAACCCAAAGACTTTTGAGTGATTGCATTATTTTTTGTATCTAATATACTTTGATAGGACAAAACGGACCTTTCGAATTTTCTAAATGAAAAAAAAAAAATTTTTAGGCATTTTACATATGTATATACTTTGTTTCACATAAAACATGTAAAAAATGTATAATGAGGTCGTCGTGGGGACTGCATCAACCGTACTCACGTACGACTACCACTCTAATATTTAACATTTTCATTTTCTCCCTCTGGTAACAAGTCAAAACGCGACGTTGAGTTCTGCCTCTCAACACACAATGCCTCAAGAATTCGGTGGAAAGTGGGAAACGATGGTGTCTTAATGAGTAAAGCGCTGTTTTAACACAAGGTTCCGAGGTTCCTTTTACCTACCCTGCTATGTAGGGAATACAGCGCGAAGCTAAAAAACAAATAAAATTTGTATGTTAATTTACGAAGGTGAATTTATTTCTAAAAGAGTTGCTATAAAAAAATTTCTTACATCCAACCAATGGCAATGGATGACTGACCAGCAGAGAGAGAGAGAAAGACAAGTGCATTTATAGAAACAAATGAAAAAATAAGAAGAAAAATCGTAAAGGAAAAATATATATATAGAAGTAGTTAAATATATATAATTATTCATATAATAATAATAATTTCATATATTCATTATATACCATACTATACTAGTACTATATAGGTAATAGTTTAATCATATTAAGCTTTTAAGCTTTAAAGGTGTGATTAGTGAAGTAGTCATAAATCTTGCGCAATGCTGATACCTGGCTACGTTGAAATATCTTGGCAATAAAAACACAGAGACGGACTATACGTGCTTGTAATATTTGGATATAGATAGATGATACTGGGGATAGAAATGACTTAGGATATAAAATAATAATAATTATCCTTAACTTCCTTGGTTAACAAAAACTATTGGCCCTATTATCCTAATACGAGTCATACGAATTTTCAACATGCTTGCGTACTTAGATACGATATCTCGATACGAACAAAATGCGCCATTAAACACCATACACTAAGTAGTATTTGAGCTTAATTTAAAGAAAAGAAAATTAACAGATAATTCATTAAGCTTCTTAACCCGCCTATATAGAAATATCTATAAAGAGATGATATAAGTATAATTATAAAAAAATATAAAAATTTAAGCTTCAACAGAAATCAAGGTCAATGTGTTGGGTTCCGCTTCATATAACATAATGTCTCTGAAATAAGCGGGAAACGGAAAACTGGTTGTCCTAATAATACATTTTTTTCTACTTATAATGCTAACTTAAACCTAAAATGCTTATATTAATAAAAAAAGAAAAAAATCTCATAAGTTAGCCTTTCTGTTACTGTTCATAATCAATGACAGCTATCGAGTCCGCTGCGGGCGTTTCGGGCGATGTAGGCCGAAATAATTTAATTAGTTCACATAATAATTAACAGTGTCAGTGTGGTGCAGTGGAACAGTGTCTGGCTATAAATACTATGGTTGCGAGTTCGATGGATGGCAAGGTTATTTTTATTTCAGCTTCACGCTTTTTCCCATGCGGGAAAGTAGAAAAAGTTCCTTCTGTCTATCTTTCTTTTTTCAGCTACACGCTGTATCCTGCGCACAGCAGGGTAGGCAGACGGAACCTCGGTGTTAAGACACTCCGTTCCCCACTTTCTGCCGAATTCTAGAGGCATTGCGTCTTGAGTAAATTTTTTATCTGTTTATCTTATTGTATTGATTTATATGATTAGATTTATATGTAATGATAAGCTTCATTTAAATATAAATAGGTTCATAAATAAAAAAAGTTATGTTTATATAATGTATTAAAAGTATGCGACAATACCGCGACATAATAAATAAAAAAATATAATTTTATAATAATGTTGAATGAACTGAAACTTTAGTTTAGAATGTACTTATTATCTTTAAAATTATAATGTTATTAGATCACGAAAATAATTCAGATGAGAAAATTAATAACTGTGTAGTACAAGCGGGTGAATGCGTGTATAGGTCGCTAGTTATAAGTAAAATTATACCGCACTGAGTGCGGGTCGAACCCACAACCGTCACGTTTACGTTCAGGTGCTTTTCCACTGGGCCATGACATTTTAGTTATTTTCTTTTCTCTGTATTTAGTTGGATTCTGGCACTCAGTAGAGAATAATATCTAGATTTTATTTTTTACTTTATTCCTACCCGGCTATGTGATAATCTAGAAAAATAACAGCGGTACCCATTGATGCTGTCGTGTGATGTTACTTTTATATTGATTTTATAGATACGCTATCTGTCATTGATCTTTGTTTTTAGATAACATTTAATGTGTATGAGAATGTTTCTTCTTGAAACAAGAATGTTGTACACTTAAAAATAACAAGACACCTAAAGATCATACCAGTGTTATAATTTATAGTTTCAAAAATTATTCAATTTGGCCAGTAATCAGTAATGTAAAACATGGAACGTTATATACCTTATATATAACGTTCAAGATTTTATATTACTGTTTTGTTTTGTCATATTTTCAACAACGGGCTCAGAATAAGGATATTCATACAGAGAAATTGTGCTTTCAATCTCGATTTCAAGTGAAAAACAGAATAAAGATCTTTTTGGCATTCAGGTTATCTCTACCTCTCTCTCGTTCTCTAGGCCTACCCGTAATACTCGGTAACCACTTACCATCAGATGACTCGTGCGCTCGTTTGCCTTGTCCTTTTCATAAAAAAGAAAAACGTAAATTAAATAAATACTTTTCTAAAAAAATTCTGAATAAAGCGCGACTATATTTTTAACCGCTTTTTAGCTTTCAACCAGACTTTTATTTTCATCATCTAAAAATAGGACCAATAATGATTTGAATGGAGTACATATAATCAGGTTCTACTGTCATCGTCTCAATGAGATAGATAAGTGTGGTGTAGTTTGTCCTATCGCTAATACTCGAGATTATAAGACCGTCGAGAATGTCACCCAGCCTGTTGCGTAACGAACTCAACCTGTTCTACGTTAGAGCCGTGCTTAATAATATATATACGCGTTACTTTCGATGCTATATAGGTATGTATAGAGAAATATTGTTAACAGTTAGATTGGAAATATCTATAATAGTTTTAATTTAAATTAATAATGTTGCAATCAAACCGATATTGGATCTATTTTGTTAATTATTTCTTTTTAGCATCATTCTCTATCTTATAAATTGAAGGAAAAACAGAAATATCCTAGTGTTGCGACACTCTGTTCCGCAGGTATCACACAAAAAGATAGATTTTATGATATAAGAAAATAATTAATTCGTCTTAATTTAATTTCACTGTGCAAAAACACTCTTTAGCCGTTAAAAACTTCTTACTACTAGAAAATTTTACAAAATTTATATCAGAAATAAAATGAAATATTAAATGTAAAAAAAATAAAATATATATCTCAAAGAGAAATAGATATTATTTTTAGATATTATTATTGGATATTATTTTTGAGTAAATTTTATAACTAACAATAGTATTGTAACATAACAGTATCAAAGAAACACTTCAAGCTTAAGTCTATCAATAAAGATATGAACAAATATATTATTAGTACAGTCATGTAATATCAAGAACTTATATTGGCATAATCTTATTAGTGCCATCAATATAGCCTCAGCTAAGAGCTCAGAGGTACTCCGATGTCATAACAAGGGCTAATAGCCCATACAGACGGATCGACATTAGGACAATGAAAGAAATTGTTTATTTTACCTTATTTCTAGTAATAAGTAAAGATAAAGAGGCCAGTCGTTACGCAGGCGCCTAAGCGTGTGACTGTAAGCGCGAAAGGTACTGGGTTCGATTCTCAATCGGGAAAATACAAGGCTAAACAATATAATATGTATATTATAATATATAATATACATTTAATTCGTGTATTTAAAAGTATTTTTCATTATAGCATAAACTCTTAATCTGAAGACATAACCGTCTTAACCACTCCGAAGCTCCCATTGCGCCACATTGTCAAAATGTAGTTTTATCTATACTTTTTACTACTTTCACTCTGTGTGTTTGTATATCTTGTGTCTAAATGAAAACCTAATATTAAGACACTCCGTTATTATTAAGACACTGCCGTTCCCCACGTTCTGCCGAATTCTAGAGACATTGCCTTTTAAGTAAAGACATTCAACGCCTCGTTTCGCCTCGTTATCAAAGCAAGGAAATGCAAAAAAATATATTTTATTGCCCCAAGTGTGTATCGAACCCACACCGTTGCGTTAACACGCTTACGTCCCTGCGCCACGTCGAGATTTTACATAAAATTTATGAAACGTATAGAAAATAAAAGCAAATCTGCCACATTCATATTACTGCAAATAATCAATAAATATTTACAGACACAATACATTTAGTAAAATCCAACCAAATGTAAGAGCACTCCAGTTATAGGGCGCAACAATAAAATTCCTCGTAAATAAAAATAGTTGTATTTATGCGTGGTCGCGCTTCGATATCAGAAATCACTATTTAGGCTATCATAGAAATGTCGATACATTTGGATTTTCCCACTGCATCAAAATATATAGAGGTCATAAAAAGAGGCTCGAAGTAGGCCTCGTAAAAATAGATTTAAAATTGCTTGCAATTCTCCCACTTTTGCTACTTTTACTGGGGATATGAGCTTTCTTTCTTATTGCTGTGCTAAGATAAGATGTTTAAGTTGATACTATGTACAGTACTGTTATGCCTTATACTAATATTATAAAGCGAAGTGATTGTTTGTTTGAATAATATTTTGAAATAAGGTAGAAGTATAATCCATTAATTTCTAGAGATTATGTACATTACAAGCAAAAATATTTATTAAAATATTAATTCCTCCGAATAAAGTTCGGATTTTAAAACATTGCACAAAGTCACTATATCAAGAAAAAGAATATATTATTGAATATATATAGTCTGATCTTGTGCGTTGCAAATTTAAAAATAACGAAAGAGTTATAGGCAGCAGGCAGCCATGGCGCAAGGGCAACCGCCTGCGACTACAAACGCGACAGGTTGTGGGTTCAAGAAAATGGAGTATTTAATATTTTTATATCCTTGCTCTTGTATTGAAGCATAGTGGAGCGTCGAGGTTTACCACTCATCCAGAAATCGGTGGAAAGTGGGAATGGAAGTATCTTAATGGGACCGAAATTAATACTAGGTTATCGTGTTATTTTTGCCTTTTTTAGCTATGTGCGGGGCACAGCTAAAGGTGTAGTAGATAACGGTTTATTATATCGTACACAGGTTCTACCGCATTTTATTCGTTATATTGTATTAGCGCAAATTGCATTGCACATACCTACTCCAGGTTTGGACAGACGACAGATCGTAAATTATCATCGCATCTAAACTTATACTTTAATTTATTTTTCTGGCCATAAAACGACGTGAAATTATTTGGGGTTGCCTGTCTGTCTGTAAGCGGTTGGCTGTCAAAAAAATAACGTTTCACATTCAAAAAGAATTATAGGAATGAAGATTGTACGTGCTGACGCTAACCGAGGGGACTTGGCGAGCTTTTTGTACGGAAGACGGTAGCGCCAAGTTTTTATCGTTACGATCGTGTAAGAATCAATATTGTGATTAGTTAAAACAATAATATTTTATACCTTCCGTCAGAATGAGAGATAGAGGCAGTTGTGGTCTGTATGACAACTTTTCAAATGTAAACATATATATGGGAAAATTGTTGTACGAAATAATGTGCTTTATTATTTATAGTATTGTTATATAATAGTTAAAGGTTGAATTGACTAGCTTCAATCTCAGTTTGGGGCCCTGTAAAGTACAGGGACTCTGTTTTGGCTTTTTGCCTAACTTTAAGACAGGTATTGCATTTTGGCGAAATCCACCACCGTGGCTTATATAGGGTAATGTTAATAATATAGATAGATATACCCATGAGTGACTAGCCATTGATCATCTTGATGTTTTTCTAAGCAATAAACATAAAAACTATACCAATAAATTATTGATTATTCTACAAACATTCATATCTAGAGTTAGATTCATTCAATACTTCGTCCGCTGCAATAAAGCGTGATCGTCGCGCACGTACTCGCGGCCCCCCTCAGCTTCACGCACGGCCTCGTTCTCCTATAACATCTTATGACTACTGTTGAGGACTTCTCTTTGCGTTGCTTTGTCGTGGTAGGTTTTTATTCTTTTTTACGGGTAAGAGTGAGTGTAGATATGATTTCAACAATTTTAAAATTTTATATAGTAGAAAATGACAAAGTAAAGATATGTGATACATAAAAATACATCTTAATTCTGTATCAACATCACCTGAAAGAAGCTGTTTTCGGTTGGATATGGTCCAGCTCACTACTGGTACTATTTGACATCGATTATAGTACTGCAATAAAATACTAAGTGTACAAATTTTTAACCTGTTAACTTTTAATTCATATGGATAGATTTGTTATTTTATAATTTTTAATAAAAATAACTATCGCCGCCACCGTGAGCAAGTACAGAAGCGTGTGACTGTAAACGTGACGGATTGTGGGTACAATACCCACTCGATGGTTCCTCGAGGATTTCCTCCCCCTGCCCCACTTTTCTATTTAACTTAAATTTTCTCTATTAAAACTTGTGCATTAAAATTCGACAAATCCTGCAAAGCAATCTCAAACGCTGGTACCCACACCATGTACCGGCCCAAGTATCTTAGTGTAATGGTGTGACCGATAGCACATCTTATTATTCACAGCACGTTCAGCTCAGAGAAATTACGCGTCGCTCCCGCAGGATCCCTAACGCCGATTCGGTCAATCGATGCCTCTCCCTAGAGCCGTGCGTTTGCTGAAAGAAACGAAAACACTATTAAAGTAGATAATTTTTCATTTGAATATTAGACGACGATCGTCATTTAAGTATTGGGTTATAGGATAGACGACTTTCCTGTATTCATATATAACATTGCAAAATAGTATAATTGTATTAGTTTCCAAAACCAAGTAAGAATCGAATCCACACCCGTCGTGTTAATAGTCAGTCGGTAGTAGTCTTTTTATTTATTTAGAAAGTAGACGACAGATTTTCTTTATTCCTTCAAGAATGCATTAGTAATCCATTATCGTGATCCTTATGTCTTTATATCACAATGGATATACATCTGAGTGTTAACCCATTGCTTATGGGTTCAATTCCCACTTGGGGTAATTACGAGATAGGCAGTCCATAGAAGATCCAAGTGAGATGATATTCCTTTTTCCATCCTGTATCATAAACTAAGCATTTTCTTCCACGTGCAATAAGCTAATAAAATATATAGATCCAGATACATACATAATTGGATGTAAGTTATGAGACAATCGAGGCAACAACACATTTGAATAACGCAATAAAAAGACTATAAGAATTAATTTGTTGACCTTAGCATTTTCAAAAACGCTAATAAATAGGAAAATGTGGTATTGACTCGTATTGCTAATAATATTAGCACAAGAAAAGAACGCCGTCATAGCGCCGCGACTCAGTGTGAATATAAACGCGATGATTGTGGGTTCGATTTCCACCCAGGGGACAACATATATTTACAGCCTTTTAACACGCAACGTTTCGGAGGTAATAACTCTGTAAGTTATTAATGGAGAAACTTAACATAAGGTTCCCACTGCCTACCGTGCTATATGAAAGATACAACGTACTTTATACCTTATAGTTTAACGTGAACCTGGGACTATTAAATAATAATTTATTACGTTTAAAATATTCGATATGTCACTAAACCTCTTACTTTTTAATATGTTCAGAAATAGATATATTATAATGCATATTAACGGTTTTTTCATTCTCAGGTTTTCATATGTATTTCGCAATTGTTACATTGAGAAAATGTAGTGAAATATAACTATTTCTTAAATAACATAATTTTTCTTTTTTTTTTTATAGGAAAGGACAAGGCAAACGAGCGTTCGGGTCACCTGATGGTAAGTGATCACCGCTGCCCACGACCCCATGCAACACCAGAGGGGCTACAGGTGCGTTGCCGGCCTTTGAGGTGGGGTTGGGCGCCGGGGCCCGGCATTACCTAATGCGATAGGTAGTGACAAAAGTCACTACTTTTGCCGTGTCCTGTACCATAAAAAAAAAGAACGATAATATGTACATTATTTTAAGTTGTTGTAACAGAAACTTATTTCTTGTAAATTTGTGTGAGAAATCAAGTTATTATTATTATTAAAGAACTCAGAACCATCTCGTTGACTGTCACGATACGATGGCCTCATATAACGTATAATAAATAATACGTTTAAAGTAATTATAAATCAATTTTAATAGCACAAGCTCAAAACTGGTTTCGTCGTCCCTTAGTATTCCTATAACACAATCATTTATTTAATTAATTACCAACAAATATTTGATTTTGCGGTTTAATGTTCATATTGTAATAAATAAGGTGGCCTACGGACAGACGAGTTGAGACATTCAAATTTTATTAGTGTATCCATTTTTATGATTTTAACTATAAAACTACTACAATAATTAAGAATGTGAATAATTTATTACTTTGTTATTTTGTAAAATTGATAAGATAATATAGGAACTGGGTAAATCGATTGGGCTTGTAAGTAAAAGTGAAATTTAATACTGTTTATATTATTCTTTTTTTTTTCAATGTTGTGGAACCAATGGTGAAGCTTAATCCAGTGATGGCTTTTGATCAGAGCGCGAAAATGAAAATAATTCATTCCTGTATTTGCTAGACTAGAAATATTAATCACGGTCTACCATTCATAGAAAGAGACTATAATATATATAATAATGTAACTCAACGTAATCATGACTATACGACTTCCCCGATGAATGGACAATTCAACACAAAAGGAATTTTTCTGACTTCGACCTGTACTTAGTGAGATAATTGCGTCAACCCAAACATTTTCATAATATTAGTGTCGACAGGAAAAAAGTCTTGCGTTAAAAGCACAACCAAAATAAGCTATCAACAATACAACACAAGTAAAAATCTAAATATGGTACAAATTGCTCTAAATCTATGTATGTCCTTTCTGTCATCATTACATATATATACATAAGAAAAGTAAAAAAAAAGTGTACATCGTGTTCTCAAAGTGGAATCATAATCACGACGGCAAAATGAAACGAGCAATAACAGAAACTTATCTAAACGTATCAATATAAAATATACTTTACAAGCTTGTTTGCGCAGGAGTCGCAGGTAGGGTGACCAGTAGTTTTAATTGCTATTAATTTTTACATTATATAATATGTTGGATAAACAGAATCCGAATGTTAAGTAGCTTCATCACAAAAAAAAGAACCTAGTACTGTCGTACTATTAAAAATTAAGGAATTTAAATTTCAACTGAACATTTAATTACAGAGGTTAGCGCGACATGTCGTTCGTTTATATTATAATAAAATCATAATTAGAAAATTGACAATAAGTAAGTTGTCTACCTAAGCCAGTCTGTTTGGGAGATTTGTGAATAAAATAGTTACAAATTTTAGATGAAATTAATTAACCCGATTAATCGCATATTTTTATTCAGTATTTTTTTGAAAAAAAAAAACCAATAGTGTGTTTTCCTTATTGTGGATGCGGGGCTTATCAAACCTGATGTTATGGTTAGGTTTATCCGTGAAAATAAAAAATATATTAATTAAAAAAAATATTCGAAATATATTTTTTTTCAATATATCCAATATTAAAAAAATAATATCCAGATAATACAAAATATATATGAACATTAATGGAAGTGCGTGGCCTTGATCGAGTTGACTACTGCGCACTATGATACAAACCTATAGCGCGTTTAAACCTACGTGTATTTTGCTAAAATTAACTTGTTTACTTATTTTTTACACATTATTACACGTAAACGGATGTAAATTAATATATATTTGGTTTGAGGATGACTTTTTATCTACAGCGTATAGAGGAATCATTAGAGAGGACCTGGTGCTAAGACACTCCGTTTTCCAACAACACAGGTATTGAGTTGCGGAGCTCAAAGCCGCGTTTTGTATATAAATTTGAGGACAGAAAAATATAGGTCGCATTGGCACCAATATTTACGTATATATATTTTTTTATATGAGAAAAGGTTGAAGATAATTGACAAATATAGTATAACTCAGAAAGGTGCAATTTTTCCTTAATCGTTACCATGTTTTTGTTTAAGTAAAAGTAATCCATTGTCACTGGGAGTATGAGGTAGTATACGTATTCCATTTGAATTATTATTTTTTAATTCCATTTTTATTTTGTTTACTGTCATTCATTCAATCATTTTTAAACCTTTTTACAATGTTTTTGGTAGAACTATAATTATATAAAATGTTTGTTCAACGACTTCCTATTATCAAACTTTAAAAATATACATATATGTATAAGTCAATTTTCAACAAAAAACAAATATAAAATAACTGAATATGTGTGACTCGATCGTGATATGCGGAAGAGATCGTATCGTCGCTAATCTGAGCCGGTCACGCGTGCTAGTGTTGAAGCTGTTGATAGAAAATAATGTTAAATGTTATATAGAAAATAATAATATAAACCATACAAATATACATAGCTTTGTAATTGGTGAGGGTAGGGGGTTCGATTCCACCACTCATTTCAAATTAGTTCAGTTCAGTACAGTTCTTTAATTATGACTCTTCGAACGTGCCATTATTATGTAAATTATATATTTTTTTAGAGAGTGCTACATCCGGCATGGTGTAAAGTATCGTCATTTTAGAGCACGCAAAGTCGAAATACTCATCCACACTACAACGAGATAATAAGGAAAAAAAAGTTCTTTAGCCTTTCGTGTTGTAAGTATTTTAAAATCGTATATTTTAAGAATTTGAAAACTTTCATTGGAATCTGCGACATGATTGGCATTTCGTGTGCTTGATTGTCGCGTGGTCGAACAAAGAACAGTCCACCAATCTGCCAAAATTGAAAGCCCTTGCCTAGCCTCGGGATATACTTTATATAAATTGTTGTAAATTAAAGATAACATCACGATCAGAGATCTGAGTTTTTTTAGTTGGTATGCATAATATATAATATATTTTTAAAAAGCTACATTTTGGTTTTAACGTTTTATAAAAGTAAAATATAAATATAAAAAAAAAAACAAACAAAATAGTTAATCATTATTAACAGTTAAATTTTATAGATCTCTTTGGTAGGATTTAATTGGTCAAAGACCTCGAGATCTATATCCCGACTCGATTGACATAAGACTCACAAACACATTACCACCCATTGCCTCACGAACTCGGGTAAAACATTCATTTCTATCTAGAATCCAATTAATTTATTAATTTTGAACGGAATGCACGTAATCGTATTTTCTTTGTGGCACTGTTCCTCAGTCTCGGGCGGTAATAAGTTTCGAAGTGCAGGCGCCGACTGTATTGGACGAAGTTTGTTACCGACTTGCCACTTGCAAGCGTCTTCTTAATGAACCCCCCAGTTTGTGTATTACGAGGCCGGTGTAATGACCAATAGCGAAATTAGAATTTGGAGTGACTTCTTGATTGAAAATTGTTATTATCTATTGTTATTATTATAATTATCGTATCATATCTTACATTTGGAAAATAAAAAAAAAATGCTTCACGCTGTATCCCGCACACAGCAGGGTGAACAGGGTGGCAGAGGGAACCTGGTGTTAAGACACTCCGTTCCTCACTTTCTGTCGAATTCTGAAGATGTTGCGTGTTGAGTGTCAGAACTCAATTTCATCAAATTTAAATAAAAATGTTATCTCCTCGTGTGGGGATCGAACCCACAACCTGTCGGTTTAACAGTCACGATTTGTGCCCCTGCATGATGGTTGACCTCATATATTTAGTTTCGAGGCTTATGTTGATTGAAAAATCGTGATTGATATATCGCGAATAGATCATTAAATTGTTATTTATCATTAAATTGTTATTTATTTATATTTATTGTTAAGTTACAGAGGGAATCGTGGCGACACGATGGTTCTAGATTTTACTCCCACTACTAGAAATCAATTATTCCCATATTCGTCTGGTAAAAATACAAAGTGCGTCGTTGATTTTCACCACTCAACAGGCAATGTCTTTAAAAATCTGCCGAAAGTGATGAACGGAGTGTCTTATCACTATATTCCCTCTGTCTACCCTCCTATGCTTAAACAAGATTTGTAATTATTTAAAAAAAAAAAGAGTATTATCTTTGCACTAAGTAGCTTGAATGTGCGGGAAAATAAACAAAAATAATTCCCATATATCATCATTCTGTAATGTAGTGGCAGTAAAACTCATAAAAGATGCCATGCCTTCCAAAGGTGGGCAGTAAACGCAACGAGTTAACTTCATCAATAAATCAACGGACCAACGGACCTCATGCAGATAAATATTTTGTTTTTCTTATGATCACTTACGAAATATATTTTATTAGTCTATTAAATGCTTAGGTTAGTCCAACTCGGAGATTAAAATATAATTATAACGAAATGTGCGAATTGACTATTACATTGTAAAATATAGAGAAAGTAGAGATGGGTCAGTGTCTAACTATGTTCTAGATGCTAGTGGATTCACTCAATATATAACATCTCGAATTTGACTGTTGAGCTGAGTGTCGTGACGCCAGATTCTTTCTGCCATCTTTACTGTATATTTGAATGCAATTAAAAATCACACAGAAAACCCTAAATATTATATACAATCCGAGTTACACATAAGTTTATTTTAATTGTATTTCTCCGACAAAATTTTATTTTTGTATCAATGGTGAATGGTTTTTTTGTATTTATTTTGTATATTTTTTTACAAATTAAACGCTTAAAATATGCGCGTGCAAATTAAATGGACTACTATTTCAACTTTTGTTTTTTTTATTATATGTATGCCGAAGTTTTTTTATTGCAGAATTATGATAAAATATAGATTCATCCAATATTTTAAAGGTTAGATTGAATAAATTATTAGTATCAGAAAATATATTTTTCTGTAGGAAATAAATATTGTTGTTAATATAATGTATTTTATTTTCAATATTGATATTGTTCTCGGTTTACCTTAATTATATTGTAAAAATATTATTAATTCATTTATATAATTCATCATTATAATTAATTATTTATAAAATCTTGTATAATTAATAGGCAACCGTCGATTTTCTTGCCGGCTGTCTTCAGCAGAATAGTTCCTGGTTCCCTTGGGTGGTTTCTGTAACTTTATGCCGAACTGTCACTTGTGACATTTTAATGTAATTAAACGATCCAAAAGTAAATGCCTAATATCAAAATCAAAATAAAAAAATATTATATTAATTTTGAACAAACCTAACTTCACGCTGCATCCCGTATATAGCTGGATAGACATAGACATTTTCGTGCTAATTTGTGATGTTGCGTGTTGAGAGACGGAATTCAACGACGTATTTGTGGTTTTGTTTAGAGAAATATAAAAGATAACTAAAGCACTAGTTTACTTAGTCAAATAAAGAAAATATTACACAAATTAAACTTTCCGGATAGTTGGTAATATTTATATAATAATGGAACCCGCCATATCAATGAAAAAGAAACTTATGTCACAAAGGCAACAAAGTCGTTTTTTTCTGCAGCTTCACACATTGTCCCATACAGCAGAGTAGGACGGAATAGACGGGACTCAACGCCGAAATAAAATAGTATAAATATAATTTTATTGTTTAATCATTATTGTTTTTAAATTTATCGACCGGATACGGTAAGCTCAACTAACCTTGGGATCATCTTAAACGTATTGGCATATTCATAGGTAACAGACACGAATTTACAAATGATGTAGTAATTGATTATATCTTAAATTAAAAAAAAAGTCTTGCATGTTACTAGATCAACAATAATTATAAACTATTTACAAGTAAAATATAATTAATTATTCAAATTGTAAATGCGTCGTCGTATTTTATTAGCAGTAGTTCGTAGTAGTAGGAAAGTTAAACAGAACTAGGAAAGTTACACTAAGATCACTAATAATATGTATTTAGATTATAAATCATTATAATTAACGCGGAGGCCCATTAACACCTCAGTTGTTGCGTCGTAAACGGCGCCCACTTTATGCATTTCTGCATATATAAATATATTATAGGTATACTTTGTACGTCTGTTTGTTGGAATCCAAGATCTAGATGTAATTTGTTGATTTGTATCTAAAAAAAATAAACAAATAAACCTGTTTGAAGTTTAAATAATGAGTGTATGTTCCAATCTCCTTTAGCTATAAACTACGGCCTTGGGTTCCGCCTTTACTCAGAATGTACCTGTTTAGATCAAATGAAGAACGCAGTGAAATGAAGAATGCCGATTCTATTTCTATTTTCTGTAGGTACACGCTTTATTCCTCACAGGATAGACCGAAGGAACGGAGCATGTGTAAACGCCTTGGTCTCTGACTTACCCAAAGCCCCCCCCCCTCATCCCCCTTATTTAATTGAAATTATTTATTTCCAAATTCACGATTAAGACCTTGACCACTTCAGTGTTCAGAATTAATATTTACTTATATTTTCTGTAAGATTGATTACGTATAATTTTATTAAATGAAATTAAATGATTTTGAACAAAAAAGAAACATGTTTAAATTTACATAAGTATACTAAAAAAAACTAATTTTAAATCTAAAATAATACTTCTATAATAAGATTTATAGACATATATATATTTTGTAGGAATTAAGGCCAAGGCGGCGATATGTCTAAATCTTTCTTAAAATCGCTGTGTAAAGGCCGTCATCTCTATTACCTTCAATTTATTTCGTTAATAAAGTTAGAAGTTTGAGGCCGTAGTTTGTGACCGTTTGAGTTCTAAACACGACGGTTATGAGTTTGATTCCTACTCGGTGGATTACATTTTTTCATTTTCCTCTGGTAACAAGACAGAACGCAGTGTTGATTTCCGCCTTTGAACTTGAAATGTTTCGAAAATTGAGTGGAAGGTGAGGAACCGAATGTCTTACTAATTGGTTCTTTCTGCCTACCCTGCTTTAAATGAGATATCGTGTGAAGCAAAAAAATATGAACTAGGTCTATTTAAATCTTAACCTTAATCGGGCTTATAGTCACCGCGGTTAGTGAATCATATCACTACTGAGTCCCGATAGACTTCATGAGAAAGTAAAAAATATTATATTTAGTGTATCACATAATGTATTATACATAAAAATTTTAATATAAAATTAACATCTAATTAATGTTATCTATATACATATTCATATATTTACTTCTATGATTAAATCATTAAATGAATTACCATTTCATTATGGCTGCAATAACATGTTAATGATAATTTTTTATCATTATATTATATTACTCTCTCTTGTTATCATTTTCTATTTGTTTATAACCTGACCTGGCTGCGGTTGTAAAATAAAAAAAATACCTTAGACTCATTTAAAAAAAAGAGGTTACTAGAATGTTACAAGGATGGATGTTTGTGCCTTTTTCAAGCGCCTCTTTAAGCGGGCAAAGACGCGTGCCAGACGCTTGTGAGATATATAAACTATTATATCATTGATGATATATCATTATTGAGTATATCTAAGGTAACAGAATACTGTACACAAACTAATTTCGGATACGGCCTATACACTTAAGACGGAGTGTCTTAACACTGAGCTCTCTCTGTCTACCCTTCTATATAGGTATATATATATATATATATATATACATCTATATAATGACTTAGTGTATACGAGTGTAATAGCCAAGTTAACAGACTACTGTAGGCAGGTAAGTTTCGCAAGTAGGTAGTTCTATAAGCGCGCGCCACTCGAGTGACCTGTCGCCAAGGAAGGTCGTCCGGTGTTGATGCTTGCGAGCTGCGACCAGTATGGCAACTTATTGAAACTTAGTAATGGTAGGTTATATGTGGATATGATTTTTTTTTAAATAAATATATTTTTTTTATTGTTTAACGATGAATTTTATTGTAATGAAATGTACATTTCATTTGTATAGCGCGGTGTGTGTCTGTAAAGGCGATGGATGTGAATTACTTTATCACTTTAGGAAATGCATTATTTTCTTTTATTGACACTATTAACAAGAGAAGACCGCTAAGCTTCAATAGATCAAATGTGTCTCGAAATTTTTAAGAATACTTAAATATGCTAAGAAAAATTATATTAATAAAAAAAAGCTATATAATCTATTATATAGCTTTTTTTTAGCTTCACGCTACTAGACAGAGGGAGCCTGAGAACCTAGTGTTAAGATACTTCGTTCAAATTAAGACACTTCCGTTCTTCCATTTTCTGCCAAATTCTGGAGGCATTATTAAATATTTCATTTCCTCGAGTGAGTATCGAACACAATATTTTGGAAACATCCCCCGTCGATTATAATACTAATTAAGAGCTTTTTAAAATAAACCCAATAAAATAGATTTATGTGTTTTATTTTTCTAAAACATAATCATACCCACACTATGTCCAACGCGCATTGCGTTTCACAAACACATTTAGCTATCTGTATCTCAAACGTAAACAATCTGCTCCGAGTCGATTTCAACAGCGGAATGTTATCGCGAGAGTGTGAGCACACCAGGATGGACACGCATACCACCTCTTGCTATATAAAATATGCTTAGATTTGATTTGTAAGAAGCACAGGTTCAAATACTATGGAATACCACTTTGAAAGTTAAAAAAAAAACTTAATTTGTGTTACCATTTTCAAGAAATTGCGTTGAGTAACGGAGCTCAACGCTGCGGTTAAAAATTCTTTATCATGAATAATTATTTATACTGGTTGATGGAGATGCTAACTACATACTTTGCCAAATCTAATAGTAAGCAAAGTATTGTCATTATTTAATCTTACCTTCAAGATTAATACAAATTTTAATTAATTAAAATGATACCATCGCCTGGCTTGCCGTACACTTGATGGTTGTGGATTCAATTCCCACTCAGGGGAATGAATTATTTTCATTTCTATAAAGGGAAGCGTTGTGTGAAGCGTAATATAGCGAATGTATATTGGAGTATCTTAACACAAGGTTCCTTCTGTCCTGTTATATGCGGGGTTTAACTAAGAAATAAAGCACCGAGTGTTTTAAAATTAAATATTTTTTATTAACAATAAGGCGGTAGATGAGTAAGACAAAAAAAAAAACTAGTCCTATAAACGTTTCAAAGTCCATAATGATATGTGTGTTGTTGGCAATAAGCCGTTAGTGTCAATTTATAAATAAAATAATATATGTCACGCCAATCCAACGGCCTTAGAGGCCGTTTGTATTGCCTTCTCTGATTGTTGAGGCGGTACGTCCATTGGGAGTATAGCGCTATACTGTACTTTTTACAATTTAAAATAGAATATATATATTTAAATACTTTTTATTGTTTCTTTTTTAATAAAGATAACACAAGTATTATAATATAATACTTTTTTTGCATATAAAAAGGAATGAGAAATCGAAATGGATGCCCAAGGTCTGTGACTCGGGATAAAATTCGAGTTCGTTTGACTTGGCTATTTAATACCACTAGGCACCTGTAAATTTTAGAGCTTGACTTTTATCTCGAAGACAGTGCAGGCCTCGGCACCCATATAGATCTCTCATTTCTTTGTCGGTTAAGTCGCGACTAACGCATTACTTAACATTGAACTTAGCCAAGTTTCTAGCCAAGTATTCCTTTCACATTCATGTTTTTTATTAAATAATTTAAAAAATCAAGTAAAGTGCGAATAACAGTAATGTAATTAGTATAAATAGCTTCATGCCTTCAAAACGGAACTTATATATGAAGCTCTTCAACTGGACAACAAGACTACAGCTAGAAAAACCGGGTACATTTGGTGAGGCCTCGATTTTGTTAAGTTATGAACACATTTCTAACCGAAATGGAAAATTTTGTCATATTTCTTTGACATCTTTAACGTCATCGTTAAATATGTTACTGTGTTTCACACATGTGAACTAAGATAACGCTATTTTTATTTATTTTTAATAAAATAAAATTGAAAATAAAAATATTTTCAATTACTTTAAAGTATTATTTCACACTAAAGAAAAGATATATAATTTTGAAAATGTGTAAAAATATGAACGTAGTGCGGTCGGCATATTTCCTAAAACCGCATGTTTAAATGGAGTTACTTTCAAAATTTTATAGGTTTTCTTAAAAATATTTAGAAATAATATATTTTAAATTAATTTAAATATTAAAAGGCAAAGCGCGGCGTTGAGTTCTGCCACTTAAAACGCAATGCCTCCAGAATTCAGCAGAAAATGGGTAACGGAGAGTCTCAACACTGAGATCTCCTCTGCCTACCTGCTGTATGCGGGATACAGCGTGAAGCTAAAAAAAAAATTAAAATATATGAAATAAAAGGAATAACATATTTCAAAGAATAGGTAGGTGTTAATTACTACATAAGAGGAGGTTAAAAGTATATATAAGATATTCCTACAGGTATATGGAGACAACTAGGATTAAACCTTAGACACTCAATTTTCGAGATATTGCGTGTTAAGAAGTGGAAATAATTCATTCCTCCAAGTGGGAATCGAACCCACAACTTTCACGATTACAGTCAGACGATGTGCTGATACGCCACGGCGGCCAAATCTTTATCTTAATAAATAGCAAAGCTAATAAAGACGAAACTTGAACTAAACGACAAAAGTAAGTAAAACATGAATACTTACACAAATGTAGTCAAATGTGATAAGTTAACGATAATCACTGTAGAATAAAGTTGATTGTGCAAGTCACGATACGTAACATTTTTTATATTGTTGTTGTTTTTATTCACCTTTCATTATCTTTTTTTTTTATGTAAGTACCTATATAGATATAGTACATAATAGAAGAGATGTATATATATACAGACCGCGGCGTCAAGTTCCGCCAATCAACACACAATGTCCCAAAAAAATGATTGTAAGCTCTTTTTTTACTCTAAATGGAAATCGAACTCACAAATATCGCTAAACATTTAAATACTATTCCACTACGCCACAATAACTTAACCTTTCATTCATATCAAAAATGAGATTAAATAAAAGATATTGAACGGCTCGATAGTAGTTGCCACTTTAGTAAGAGCGAGAGGGATATAAGATTTTGTAGAGAGATCAATTCAATATAGTGTTTGTGTTTGTTTTTCACAATAAGTACATTATTGAATGAACAGACGGCCACTCGCTACTGGTTGCCAACTTTATTTATATTAACTATCGATTTGAATGAAGGCTTTGAGTTTTATTGATCATAATACGTAGTTATATCTTAAAGTATCGTAACTTATTGTTTGACTGGCAGAGGTCACATTAACTGATCAGAAAGTGGTGAAAGTAGTACTTTAACACTACGTTCCATATGCCTATGCGAGATAGTGAAACTAAAAAAAAAGAAAATCAAATATTTGTAATCCAATGCGCCACGATTACATTAAATATAATAAAACGCTTTTTATTACACATACAATTGACTCTATACTCGATAGTAATAAAGTGATAGACTTTATTGCTTCTCTTAGAGTTTGACCCGCTAACCTTTTGTCCTAGTGGTCAGTACTCCGGCTGTTTAAGTAGAAACTGTAAGTTCAATCTCCACTCAAACGGGCACTTAATTAATGAAATATATCTTCTTCTTCCTATTGGTATAAATCCTGGCGTTTGTTGTCAGGATCTGCCAATCTACTAGATTTTGCACGACCTTTAACGTCCTCGAAGACTAAGATGACGATGGACTTACCATTAACTGTCCTGCATCTCGATATCCAACCAGACCTTCCTAGAGCTCGGAGTAGGTCTTGTCCTAGGGACAGATAAAGCAAATCAATTCCACCTGACCAAGTCCCTAGGCCAGTACGCTGGCCTAGGGATTACGTACCACGCCGCCGTGCGTTCTCAGTCGACGCTCTTGGAGCTTATAGACTACGTCACTGACTCCAAGGCAGGTAGCAAGTTGTAATAAAAGAAGCAAGAGACTTCTCTGGTCCTTTGAGAACATATTCTGAAGGTCACGTAAAAGCACAACACGGGGGATCCCGTAGGGCATGTATGAAGAGATTCATGACAGTAGATGAGGCGAAAGAGATATGCAGAGACCATAGCTTTTGGCATTCTCTCCGGCTAGAGATAAAGCTGAAGCCAAAAAAATCGTTATTATGTAATTACGTGCGGAGTATTAATAAACAAATTATTTAATAATCTATTATTAACACGGACTTCAATAAGGCAGTATCTACGTGCATTTAGATAAAGTTGTATTAGTTTAATTTTATCGGCGAATCGTGACTTGCCGTGACTTTGATCTATTACTGATGTATTTATTTATTTGTTTGTATGTATATTATATAAACTAGCTACTTTTTCAGGTTACGCCTATAATATGCAAACTATAATTATTTAACTTCATTCAGGATTTATGAACATCTACATACATTTTACCAAATGTTAATCTCAGTATCTATGTTTAAAGTGCAATAATTCAGCTGTAAAAATAATATCAATTTAGAGACAAGAAAATATTCATATTTTATAAATATATTTAAATTTTATTTAAAACATATTTCTGTCTTTGATGTAGAATAAAAATTAAAAATGAATAAAATATCGATTCTATTCACATAATAATATTCGTACATTTATTTGGCTTTAACATATATGACGACTTCTGCCATACTATCTATAATTTTGGTATATATAAAAATATATTTCATATTATATTCAGTTCATTTATTTATAATTAAAATCAAATATCGAGTTATTTACTCGATAAGTCTCGTGGCGCAGCGGTAAAGCATATTTTTGTAAAAGTGACAGTTGTTAGTTTGATTCGCAGGGATGATGAATTGCGGCGCTTATTTCCTCTACTCAACACAAAATGTCTTGAAAATTTGGTGGTGTTTGAGAAACGCAGTGTCTTAATACTAAGTTCTTTGGCCTACCCAGAAAGGTAGGTGGTATACAGGTGAAGGTGAAAAGAAAATAAATATAAATGTAGAAATAATAAACTAACTAACTTTATTGAGGTTCATTTCAATAAAAATCAATTATACATTTAATATGTATAAATTCCGTTCAAATTATACGTTATAAATTATACATTATGAAAATATTGTTTACATATTTTTTTCTGTTTTTCTATAACAATTCAAACAATTTAATTGTCAATAAAAACAAATAATTATTATTCTAAGCTGTAGTAACAAGTTTTTAATGTCATTTAAGAATTTTAACACAGCTTAATGAGAACCTGTCGGTAGGTAAAAGCGGAGGTTTCTGAGAGGCATAGGCTTAAATCTCTTTACATACAAAAAAAAATTAAATTCACGCCGTGCCCCGCACATAGCAGGGTAGGCAGAGGAAACCAGTGAACCTAGTGTTAAGATACTCCGTTCCTATTAAGACATTTCCATTCCGTTCTCCACTTTACGCCCAGTTTCTGAAAAAAATAGCACCTATATTAATCTATCATGCAGGAGAAAACGTGAAACTGGTTTTTATATGCGCCTTAAATATTATTTTATCGCTTACAAGTTGATATAAGCTCAAGATCATTTAACGGTATTTAAATATTCATATCCTCCCTCAATTAAAAGTTACATGTAATTGCAAATTAAATTAATCAATATTATATATAATTATGTTTAATTGAATCTTTATGAGTGCTTTTATTTGTGATATACGAAAATGTTGTTTGTAACAACACATTTTATTTAATTCTTTGCATCGAGCAGGAATGGAACCCACAACCAACACGTATACTATTCAACGCTGTGCCACCACTGTGAAATATTTCGAGACATTGAATGCCGGAACTCAACGCTGCGTCATCTATCATCACGCCCCACATCGAGGATATGACAATAATTCATCCCCTCCAATGGGGTTCCAACCCACAACCGTTACGCTTACAGCCAGACGTATTCCACTGCGCCTTTACCATAATCATATTATTAATAAAGAGTTTTAAAGTCAGCTACCAGGCTACCAGACACCGTAAGGAGCACGACCGGTTGCGTTACCTTATAGGGCAATTGCCATTTACTGTACTTCGTGGACGTGACAAGTTATTTTATATTAACTATACGTATTCTATATAAAAGTTCGCCGTAGCGGCGCAATGTCCGACTGTAAACGTGAGGGTTGTGGGTTCGAATTCCACTCAGATCAGAATTATTTTAATTTCCTCGCATTGTTAACAAGAGAAACATGGTGTCAAGTTGTGCCTCTCATTACGCAATGTCTAGAAACTTGGGTGAAAATTCTCTATCGAGTGTCTAAGAACGGAGTGTCTTGATATTAGATGGATTCAGCATACCCTGCTATATACGGGATGAAACGTTATATAAAAAAAATTGTACCAAAGTATAGAATCTGATATTAACATAATATGTTATTCTGTTTTTTTTATATTCCAAGGTTCCCTTCAACTTAAGAATATGGATTGCTTATTATAACTTGGACGATAGTTATTTAATTAAAAAAAATAAACAGCTATATGTACAGCAATAAACATTATTGAGCTAAATTAATGAGTATATCATAAAAATTATCCTATATCTTAAGTTAAATAGAATATTATTTTAAAATATTAGAATAAATCATAATATTTTTTTATAGCTTTACGCTGTATTCAGGACATATCTGCATATGCATATGAAGCAAGAAAGAAACTCGTGTAAGATTCTCCATTTTCTATTAAGACATTGCGTGTTGAGTGGCAGAACTCAACGCCGCAAATTCTCATATAAAAAAATATGTGAGTAAATGATCTCCACACACTTTCATAAATAAATTTATACATATATATATATGTACATATGGACATACATTCAATACAAAAGTTATGTCCATACAAATCGAGCCATACCTGTTTGTCGACTCTCATTAAGATTTTACGTTTTACAATTGACGTTTTACGTTAAATCTCCTATATACCGATGCTATCCTGGTACTTGTGTTTGTCTAGTTTAACTATGATCATAGATAAAAGCTAGAGAAGTCCTTATATATATTTTTTAAAAGAAAAGTGTTTTGTTTTCCTTAGTTTTTAACCGATTGTAACGAATCCTAAAATGAGGGTTATGTTTTTAGCGAGTATGTATGTACGAGTATTTATCCGTTCGGTGAAACGTCGTTGGAGTTGTCTTGATGGCGCGAGTGTTACTGGATGTATATATTCATTTAGCTTAAGCAGTCGGGTTTGATTTAGTTTATAATTAATTATTAATTCAAGAATATTTAGAGTAATTAGTTATATTATTAAGATTATTTTTTCAATATTATTAAGATTTAGAAAAGGCACAGTTAAACCGGACATTGTGAAAATAAGCGGAACTCAATGCCATGCGTTTTTTTGGAAATGTAAATAATTTTTTTCGAGACGCAAAGAATGGTGGATCCCCCAATTATTTGCATTACAAGGAACTCGTCGTCTGTTATCTAGTTTTAAAAATTTCTTTTTTTAATGATGGTTATAGAGGTACAAAATAAAAAAACATACAAAATAGAGTATTATGAAATTGATGTAAGTACTCAGATCTCATAAGAAATAAATCTTTTTTTGTTTTATTTTATTGTTTTTCTTATTACTTTCATTTAGTTTTCGTATTAAACAGACTTGTTAAGTGGTGGATTCTGACGTCGAGATTTGTTTTACCTGAGTGATAAAAAATTAATAATAAGGATGTCAATTCTGAGGAAAGTGGGGAACGGAAGTGGCTTAAAGAGAAGGGGTCTGTACTAACACTACGTAGAAAACATGGTGCATCGATAACGGAGTGTCTGAGTGTTTTAACACTAATATCCAGCGTGAAGCTAATAAAAAATGTACACTATTCCTTAAAATATTCTCCATATCTTGCATTTAATTCAAATCTTTTCGAAAGGATTTCCTTTATAAATAATTACTCTATATATAAATTGTCACATACGTTGACACGCAACTGGTAACACCCACATATCGTTATCTCAACAATCTTATAGAATAGATAAAGGATTCGAATCCACTATCTTCAGCTACTGGTTAATGCGTTTCTCATGTTGCTGCTGACCTTGGGTTAAAAGGAAAAACGGGACTTAGAATTGGATTTTTTTTTTGTCTATTTATCGGTTGGGTTAGTAATTAAGTTAGTTTCTTAGAGCTGTTCTTGTAGTTAAAGTTACTTGTTCTTAAGAAAACATAATGTTAGGCGGAACTCAACGCTGCGATTTGTATAACGTTTTGGAAAACACTTCACGTGCAGCACCTTAAAATAGCTCGGAAACGACAAAACAGTGTCTAAATCTAGGTTTTTCTACCGGTACTGCTATAACAAGAACTATAAGTGGTATAGAATTAATTACAATATATTATTATATAGTATAATATATGTTGACAATTTTAACACGTTAAACAAAAACAAAGCTTCCATCCAAACAAAAGCAAAAGTAATGGTCGAAAAATTATCTCGTTCGCAGAAATCATTATGAACAGGTACGTACTAATTAGGTGAGGTAAGGCCTGCTGCCTTACCTCGTCGAGCGTCTCTATCGTACTCGTGACCGATTCCACGCCTGATGCACGACTGTACTCCGATGAGGTCTGATCGATAGCCCTCGCTGTGATTACGTGAGAAAGTAAATAAATGATTACAAGTTTTAAGTGCTTAGATATTGCTAGCGACCTAGGCCGCGGCTTCGCCCGCTTCAACATAGTGTTATATTATAACCAAATTGCACAATAACTTCAACTGCACAATAACTCCATCCAACTAGTAGTGCAATGCACACTAGTAAAGCACTATACAGTGTAAAGAGACTGTTTTTGATTAGGAACTCTATTTTCGTTTATGGATAGGTTAAAAGGTATTCTGTTTTTGTATTTAATATACAATGTCATTAAATTATAAAAAGGCAGAAGAAGTATTAATTTATCACTTAATTTTACCCTTCTCTATAATAATAGTTTCTGAAATATGGACCCCATTATGGATAAAGGTCTCTTCCAGTCTTCTCCAGGAATCTCTGTTCTTACTTAGTTTAAGCCAGTCTTTTCCAGCTATCTGTATTATATCATCAGCCCACCTCCTCTTCGGTCTACCAATGTTCCTTTTTCCGTTTCGGCCTTTCCATCGTGTGGTCTGTAATGTCTATCTGTTATCTGTATATATATATTCATTCATTTTTCTCTCTCATTCATTCTTAATTTTTTATATTTTTCAGATTTTTAGCATGCTTCTTTCCATGGCTGTTTGAGCGCAAAGCAAAGACATGTGTAAGTGGTACTCAAGACCATAAAATTAATTGAAAGTAAGTACATGTTAATAATAATAACATTAAAATTTATTTAACTGATGCAATATAGTATACATTTAAAAATCTGAATTATTATGTTACATTAACAAAAAAGTAATTTCGAATGATTATAGGCAACATAATATAAAAGTACATAAAAATAAGCTGAACAAGCAGCAAAATCTCTTTTAATTAACAGCTGAAAATGCTTCAAGTCCTGCCTTTTCCACTAATGCAAATGCATTTCAACGAAGAACTGCCTAAAACAGGTAGCGCAATTTACCCGATACACTGTAATATAATTACTTCAAAACGAGAAGTCGGTCCTTTTACCAGATAAGTGTATTCATACGTTCAGAGTTGATTTCTACTTTTTATACCAATGTTCGAAGACACGGAATAAATTAAGCTACCGGAGTTTGATCTGGCTGTTCCTGTGTGCGATAAAACTGACGCGGGACTTGTTTAGAGACGTCTTGATAAATGCCAATATAAATATTGGTATGTTCATTTTGTTTATTGTCTTATTAAGTGCTCTCTGACCATCCGCAGTCTTCGTGAGTTTGATTCTCTTAACAAAAATGAATGAATGCTAAATATCTCAAAAATATTAAAAACTACTCTGTTATTCATATATTTATTTCAAATCATTTATTTATTTTCAGCTTCACGCTGTATTCCGCATACAACGGGGTAGGTAGAAGGAACCTAGTGTTATGACACTCCATATAAGCTCAATAACTCCCAATTCGTATTAAGTGGTGAATCTCTATGCTGTGCTTTATTTTAAATGTTTTTTTCATAGATAAACTACATACTTAACCAAAAATTTAATTATAAAATGATTTTTTCACAAAAAATCTTTGAAACATCGAATTAAAATCCATGCTTGGTGAGTTTTAAATGATATGGCGTTAATCTTCGACGAGCGTACCATGTTATTTATACGTTTATTACAATTTGTAGTGCGTAATTTCGGTTTAAGGGAACGGATGACAGTATACTCATATACTGTACAACTTAGATTTTATGACTTGATTGGTATTTTACGATTTGATTGACCCTTAAATATTGTATTAGACAAACCATAAAGAGCAAGGTTCTTGAGAAAATAATAAATTATATTTTGGACGTCAATGATGTATTTAACCAAGCAGTGAAACTATATTGATTCTACAACGTTTAAGTCTTTGGTATGACAGTTACTCGATGAAAGAGCAAATAAAAACATTTTGTATTGCTATAAAATAATCGCTTCACAGTAGAAATTTTATGTGTAAGACAAATATGATATCGATTGACATCACCTAAAGCTTATGTATATTGTGAGCATCAGCAGCACCAGCTTCACGCCTTTGTCCATCCACTATTAAGTGCAGAGAATGAACATAATGCTAAGACACTCCACGACTTATTGTCAGCCTAATTTTATTAATTAAAATATTACAAGTGGAGTGACGGAACTCAACGCCCCGCTTTATCTGCTAGAACCGTGAAACAAAAAAAAATTTAATCATTTCCATAGAATCCTAGATCGAACACATATCCGTCACGTTTCCAATCACATTTTCCCCACCGCTGCTATGGCCTATACTTATATATAACTAAATATGAATACGGTAGCTACAGATAAATTAGGAAAATACCTTTTACATCATATACATATAACTACTTACATTTACCACTTAAGAAAATGATAAAAAAATTATGTTGATAAACTTAAAAATACTTTCGATGTTTTCTAAAATGTAACAACGGTTTTAAATTCTAATAGGATAGAGTTATCTATCGC
This sequence comes from Heliconius aoede, assembly GCA_037355905.1. Lineage (NCBI taxonomy): Eukaryota > Metazoa > Arthropoda > Insecta > Lepidoptera > Nymphalidae > Heliconius > Heliconius aoede. The sequence goes on from JBAIZZ010000222.1 coordinate 167,435, forward strand.
TGTCGGGTACCGGAGCTGACTACTGGTTGGGCGTCGTTATGATAACGTTTTTATAAATTTCTACAATATATACTGTCAAGTAAAGTACTGTAACTATACTTTGATTTAAGAGACCATAGCGTCTGGCTCTCCGGATCCTCTCGTATTAGGAACAAAGCGTATAGCGATAAAAAATCTCATTTATGACTTTCCATCGGAAATTGAAATTGAACCCGTAACCTTTGTTTTTACAAACGCTCTCCCACATACCCAAAATAATTTTAAAATAAACTAAATAACAGGTTCTAAAAAAAAAACAAAATTAAGCCTACAATCGATGCTTTAAATATCTTCCCTTTGTTCGATAAACCGTTTGGTATAGCACAGTATGCACTTAACGTACAAGTTAATTATGCGCGAGCGCAGGTCCCCCTGTATCTTAGATAACGTTATCACTTAACTCTACATACTGAAATGCTTTCCAATACTGATTAAGATTTCAACGACTCAAGTAAAACTGTTTTATGATAGTATCTAACCAGATGAATGGATAAATTGATTTATTTTATGGATAATTGGTTGTAATAATCCATATATAGAGAAACGGATTTGACAAAATTCTTACTAGATTATTTTCTAATATATATTTTTAGAAGGTGCACCCGTCGCACTCTAACAAGACGAGCGAAGAAAAAATGATTCAAATTGGATCCATATCCATTCAATCTAAGCTCATGCTCACTTTCTTATTCACGAGAAAAACTTACAACAAAATTACACTTCTTACTAATTATCCTTTCAACTAAAAACTAAAAGAAGCTATATCAATAATATTTATTTATATGAAATAAAAACGTTATTAAAACACCACCGGGTAGGAACTTGCATTCATTAAAGTGCTACCAGATTGCGACCATAAACTCTAATATACTCAACTTATACAGAATGGTTGGAAACGTAAAAATTTAGTTACATTATTGCTTTTAATATTTTATATGTTATTTTACAGTTAGTTATAGTATATTGAGATATTTGTTATTATTATAATGAACGGAACCCATGGTAAATAATACGTGTTTAAAGAAACTTTTAAGATTTTTTTAAGGTCAACTCATTCCATAAATAACATAAAAATAGCGTCCCGAGAAAAAAAATAATTCAGATAGATAATTTCTTCTTCAGATTCATCTTCCTATACCACTGAACGCTGCGCTTTTGTCTTGCTAGAGAGGGGAAATCAAAATTCACTCTTCCGAGGATCAACGAGTAAAAACTCACGACCATTGCGTTGTATGCATTTGCTATTACAACGTATCCATTAACATTAACTGGTGCTGGGTAGCCACTTAAATATAAGTTAAAATTAATCTTATTTTTATTTAACTAATATCACACAAAGAGCATGCTGTATAAAAATGCAACATAGTGGCGGTCAGAGCGAGGGCGTAGCGGCGTTTTCAGTTAAATGCGTCTTATCTCGCCCTAATGGCCCCCGTACATGTCAATTCATCACTCGTGTCTCACACGCTCTCGTTCTCAATAATCCTTTTGAGGATGTGGATGCTGTATGGACCAGTGATACCTGCTGTATAGAAAAAAATAACGATTGTAAAGTAGGTGTAACAGTAAAGTCTAGTGGTTAGAGAATGAATCGCTAAGTAGAATGCTATTTATAGATATGATTTTGGCCTAGATGACTTAAATGTAAACAAAATTAAATAAATCAAAAATTGAGTAAAAAATCTCACAGATACTCAAATAGCATATTAAAACCTTAAATTTGGCCAATAAAAGCCATTCTCACATACAAATCATGCGTACAGCAATAACAAAAATGTTACCGATTTTTTTATGGGCCATTCATTTCACATAAAATTTGGTACATTTTAATATCGTCACCTTATTTCGCGTGTAAATAAACAAAATGTGGAATAAAAGCCGACGGAAGCCGTTTCTAAGCGTTCGATAAGACGACGCCGACAAAAGGGTTAATACGTTTAGAACGTATAAATCAAGTAGCGTTGTTATCACAAGCACAATTAAGACATCGGCGCGGGCGCATGTATGGCTTTTTTCTCTAAATTAAGGAATGTCAGTCGTTTTTTTTTTTTGTTTTTCGTTAACATATAATAAATTACAAGTTTTTTCTTCTTATTTTTAAAGATTTTTTGTCATTGCAGGTAGGTATTTCTGCAGACAATGTAATGGGAGTATTTAATTTTAATAAAGAAAGCAAGCAGCTCCATTTTTTTCTGCAAACCAGGGTCCAGGAATGTCTAGAGAGAAAATCTGGACACTAAATTTTTCAAGGTTTCGAACGCTTTGTCTTGTTACCAAAGTGAGTAAATAAAAATATATTACATTCTCCGGAGTTGAAATCGAGCCCATAACCAGATTACCATTTCAACACGTATTCAGTATTTATAATTAATTTATTACATATAATTAAAAGCAAAGCATTTTTCTAATTAGATCTTATAAGAAATTAGCGCCATTTCCTACACTCGCGTACGTAAGTCTATTAAGTAAATTAAGTGGACTTAACTGGTTTTTTTCCTTTCGGGAAGTTTTGTAAAATTATATTATGTTCTTATAATATAAGAAATAAATTTAATCATCGTTCTGCTGTTTTTAAATATTTCTACTCAATCATGGTAGCAGATTCCATTTCTGTTAAACTGGTAATAATGATGAAATTTTTTTATGCTTCACGATCCCGCACACAGCAGGGTAAGCAGAGGGAACCTAGTGTTAAGACACTCCGTTTCCCACTTACCGTTGAGTGGCAGAACTCAACGCCACGCTTTTGTCTCGACACCAGAGCGGAGAAATGGAAATATAAATTTAAATTAACATTTCAACTCCTCGAGTTGGGATCGAACCTACACACTTTGTACCCCTGCGCCACGATTAGCCTTATAATATTGCTAACATGATGTAAGAAAAAAATATTTTCGCATTCAAATGAACTCTACAGCTTTTTAATATTAAAAAGTAATACTTCCTTATAACTCTTGACAGCCAAGCCGGATGGAAGTAATAAAACTAACTGACTGGACTGGATACATAACAAAACTAAATTAGATCTATATATATATATATAAATAGATAAAGATATATTCCAACTATATATATTATATAAATTTGTATAATACAGAATATTCTTGATTTCTATATAGGTATAGATAGGGCTGGCACGACGGCGGTCTAATAAAGCGTGCGAAATAATTACATTCCTTAATAATTAATGTTGCAAGAAAAATTGTATGCCTTCCAGCGAAATGATATAGTATAAGGGTGGTTCTACACGTGCTTTCAAGTACTTTAGGGACTTCTAAATAATATTGGAGAAATGTTACAGTGATATAAAAACATTTAAAATTATCAGTATAAAGCAAAGGGGAACTTAACGTTAAGACACTCCATTGACCGCTTCTCTGCCAATTTGAAGAATAGCGTATTTAAATAAGCTTCTTTAAACAAGCTTTCGGAAATTTAAAAATTATGACACATTGCCCTACAACTGCTATTAAGAAAATTTATGTGTTTGCTATTTTCCAATAATAAATAAGAGGCCGTCGTGGCGCAGCGGCACAATGGTGTGACTGTAACGCGGAGGTTGTGGGTTTAATACTCACTCGAGGAAAAGAAATATTTATTTTAATTTCTTTGCTCTGGTGTCGTAACAAAGAGTGGCGTTGAGTTCCGCCACTCAACGGAAAGTGAGGAACTGCTGTGTGCAGGCGTGAAGCTAATTTGTTTAAATAAATTAGAAAATAAATCTGAATAGAATAGAAACTATTTTTCACGGAGAATACTATAGTCCAATTAAAAACCTAACTATCTGACATAAGCTGTGTATAAAAGCCTTTACGCATAAACTTTTGATAGCATCGTAAGACCGCCGCCGGCTACCGGGCGGCTAAGCGACGATTACCCACCACTCCTCTTTTTTCCCAACCGATGCGAGATTATCGATAAAATAATTAAATGGTTACTCTCAAAATCGATCCCGAATCGAGTGTTGTTATCGGTTGCGTTATTTGTTCGTTTTCGGCTGCGAGACTGGTTTTAGGCCACAATTTTGCCCGTTCTTTTATTTTTGGCTTTCTTTTTGGATATATTTTGTTGTTTTTTTTTTATATTTTTGGTGTGTATGGGTGTTGTTGAAGCTTACGGTAGTTTTCACTCGGTTCATTTTAAAGCATGATTCATATTATATAAGTATAGAAAAACCTCAAATTAATACATATGAAATTATCGTTGAAAATACGTTTACGTTGCGGGCGATTAGTCGTATTATTTTAATTGCAGGAGAACAATTTCACACACGTCTGTCACTGACTTTTTCATTTAAAAATTTCCAACATTAAAATTTCCAAATGTCAATTTAAAATAAAATTAATAGTTAATAAGAATATATCAAGTTATCATTTATCAAGTTATTATTTATTTATTTGACTGTAGTCCAATATGTAAAAGCTTAAAATAGAAAACAGATATAAACATCTTTTTATCTTAGGTGGAATAATTTTACTTTTGTCAATAAAAAAATATGTAGGATTAATATTGAATAATACTAGAATCAGATTAAAATAACAGATTTTTTACTTAAAAATACTCGGTTCCCCAGCTTGTGCCCAATTTTTGGAGTGAGTTTTTTTATGTTGTATGGCAATAATGAATCGCTCAGTCGAGTGATAATCGAACCTACAATCGTCGCGACCTCTTATCTTTTTATAAGAGAATTGTCAATAATTAGTCAAATAAGTCGAAAGCCGCATATTCTTTACCCAAAAAAAGAATTCATTAACATTATGTACAGTAAAAATATATAACTGGTCTCTTAGATTAGATTCTAGCTTTAAGCCAAATGACTGCAAAATTCCAAATAATATTATTTACATTAAAAATCCTCGCATCCTTACAATATATAAATCTAAAAAAATATATTAAATAAAAAAAAAAACATGGCCTAGGTACAATTACAATCGTACAGATAACAGAATCCTCGTTAAGAAACATATTTAAGCTTGGATTCAATTAAGTTTTGACATGTATACTGCAAGCGGCGAAGACGGTGCGCAGTTATACCGCCATTTTATGTTACCTCAACCGAATGATATTGGATATCGAATGATTATTTTGATATCGATATTGATAGATTTAATTAAAGTTTGGATTTTTTTTATCAATTAAAGTTCATTAGGCAGTTTTAATGCGTTGAATATTCAAGGATGTGTTTGGCTGCGAATGATCGTATACATGCAAAATCTACTCGAAATGGTATTTTTTTTAATATATTGGTTTCAACATATTTTTTTTAAAAAAGCGTAATTAAATAAGTATTAAACTATTCTCATTTCAATTTTTTACAATAACATTTTAATTTTCATTTTTTTATTTCACTCTACACTGGCCATAAAATCTAGGACGATTCAAAAACTTCGTTTAATATCTGATACATTTTCTAAAATATTGTGTTATCCTTGTCAGTACGATGTACGCAATCATTATAGATGGCGCTACTCTACATAAATATTTGCAAAAGTTTATTATATCATTCGAAGTCAATGAATCATTCTTTATAAACGTTATTTTACATTTATGTTTATCTTATATTATTATGATCGTATTATTATATAAGTAATATAATTATAGTGATAAATCCTATAAATTGCTATGTCATCGTGCATCTCTATACTAACGTACTCCACGTTGAAGATACAACGATGTTACGTTGAAAATGAATTTGTTTTCACCTATATTTTCACTTTTCTAAAAATATATAAAAGTTTGAAAAAACTAAAAAACTTACTTTTAAAAAGACACAGGAGAGTTAACTCGTGTAGCTTACTAGTAGTACAAAGAGTACCACTATTCATCATGACAATAGATTTATTAGTCATAAATATACAAGTATATATATAACACGCAATGTATAATGTATACAAGTGGTCAAATTCAGTTTGTTAATTTTTTTTAGGTCCATGCTGTAACCTGCATATAGCAGGGTAGGCAGAGTGCACATGGTGTTAAGAAACCCTGTTCCTATTAAAACACCTCTCCTCCCCGCTTTCTACTTTTTTTGAAGTGTATGTTGGATGGTGGAACTCAACACCACTCTTTGCTTCGCCACCAGAGCGAAGAAATGGAAATATAAAAGTAAATAAATATTTACGCTGTGCCTCATTACCTTAGCTAGGAAATGAAAATATTAAATATTGAATTCCCATGAGTGGAAATCAAACCCACAAATGTCGCGTTTACAATCGAACGCTTGTGCCACAGCGCCACGATAGCACCATTTATACATTTTATTCAATAGTTACAAGTCAACCTAATTTAAAAGCGTTAAAAGGCTTTATGCACATTTGTACAATAAAATATAACACAAAAACTATTCCCAAATTGGTCAAAAACAATAAATATAAAACATTCGTCACATAAAATAACCGTATTTTCGTCTATTCATTCGAAATGTTGTGTCGAACACCAAACGAACACGAAAACAAATTCAATACAGAAAATATTTATAAAAAAAATGTGTGTTACATTTTACAGTCGTCAAGTGGCACCGAGCAGTAATTTGTTTATAAGTAATTTGCATAAATTTCAACCCTTCAACAGGACAATATGTCGTTTTTATTGGACCAAAAAACGCGAACGGTTGCTGGCGATTTCTTTACTAGCTGGTGAAAGCCGGACCTGAGTCGGAAAAAATTTTGGACACAGCATGTTTGACAGTTACGAATAGACTAGTATAATCTTGGATTTCTCCTTTTAATAATTATTTTTAGAATGAAATTAATAATATTTTACATATGATTATATTTTTATTTAATTTATCAATCAGCCTTTGTATATTAAAGCTTAAGCGATATATTTTTGAGCTCCGCTGTTCAACATGCGATGTCTGTAAATTTGCACAAATGGGAGAAAAAGTAAAGAATGACGAAGTAAAGAGAATAATGTGATACGACACTTTAATTTCTACTTCTTATTGGAATAAAGTGTTATATAGAGAATAGCAAAGAATTACGTTTATTATTTTTGATTTGATGTGATATAAATAATTTATTAAAATGATATTATATGCACAGATTAAAAATATCCGATTATAATATATAGATTGTCTATGCATAAAATAAATTTATCCTATTTTTATATTTATTATAATTATAATATTGTAGCGAACGAGCGTCGTAATACTAGGTTACCAGTTTTTCTCTGATTAACCTGCTATGTGTAGGAAACAGCGTGAAGCTAAATAATATTAATGTTATTAGTAATACTTAAAAAAATATTAAACATTAAATCGTAAATTTATTCCCAATTCATGTATTATCTGCATAATTATTGATAACACGAAAATAAATTTAACGCTATTTTTGTACATTTTACTTTTCGATAATTTGTAATTATCGAAATGTAAAACGTATAATGTAATTATGAAGAAAAAAAATTAAAGCAATCTTAAAATATTTTTTCATAAGATTTTTTTAATCGTTTAATTTAATTTTATTTACTTAAAAAATATATTTTTGGTCATTCACTGGAATTTAATTTCTTAATATATGTAAAATATCTTTTACAGTGGAGTAGTGGGCGGTGGAATGAGGTGGATAAGGTGGAGTGGTGGGTGGCTGGACTTAACGCCACGCTAGGGTTACCAAAAAAGGGAATTGAAAATAAGAAAGAGCCCACAACCGACGCGTTTACAGTCAGGCGCTGTACCACTTACGCCACGATAGACTTAAATTGTATTTATTCCTGATTTTCGAGACATTATGTGTTAAGTAACGGTAGCAAATAAATCAAATCTATTACGTACTCAAATAATAGAGTTTAAAAACATGAATCGAACTTGTTGTTACCATTATGCATATTATATTAAAATGTGTTAATTTTATACAAATTCGAGCAACCTGTATACGGTAAATAATATGGAGGTATATACATACAGTAATACTTTTTGCTAAGTTAACCCTTTCTCATAATGCAAAATGTGGGTAATATCTAACATTATTTGTTTTGGACGGTCGCATCGGCCTATTAAAAAGCCGACATTGACAAAAAAATAAAATAACAATTCACTCTAGTTTGTTTTTATTTGTTACATACTGTATACAGTGAAAGAGTTTTTTTTTATTTAAGAGTTAACGTTTTATTAGTTGTGGGTATCTTTTTTGTCAAAGTGTCATAAAGTGGTCAAAACTAGAACAAGCTTTTTTTCCTTCATTTCTTTATTTAACATTTCCTAGTGGCACTAGTAGAATTATTGTGAAAATATTCCCGAGCTAACTGTACTCAACCAAACAAACTGTTAACCTTTATATATTAGTATATATTGAATTCAATTCAATAAAAAGTCAACGTTTACAATATATCTTCAATCAATCTCTTATTACGATATTTATCTTAAGAAAAATTTATTTAATATATTCGTGTGGATATTATTAAGAGTCAATAAAACCGCAATCACTGTTATTAGCCTCTAAATATTTGATATTGAATCAGCTTTGCCCGCGGCTTACATTTTATTAATATTTAATGCTACACAAATTTATGTTTATATTTGCATTAATTTGTCATTATAATTCTAATACATTCTTTTGTTCGACACTTGTCGTACGCACAGTACAGTTAGGGCAAAAAACACAAAACACGGTGGACAAAACTGAGAGACAACGACAAGATGGACAGCGGTAGCATGCTTTAAAAAACATCCTAACGGTTCCAATTTTTTAACGACATTCGAAGTTTTAACCCTTTATTGAAAAAATCCGTTAGTCCCAACAAAGAAGCTCCAATAGATTATGCAAAAACCGTAGCTCGTCCTTTTCACTGTATCAGTTCCCATGGCTTATAAAAGACTCAACGGCAATCGATATTCACAAAGATGACACCTTGTTTGAATATTCACATCTTCCCATGGAATGCTTCGATCAGTCTAAAGGGTTGGGGCGATGCGTCGTAGGCAAATTCGATTATCTCCGAACCATTCTCACGCATCCCGATATAGAATAATAAATCTTTGCATACAAAACGTTATAAAAAAACTCTATTAAAGAAGAACTATCTGTGACCCCTCACAAGAAACCGTGCACCCAAATTAAACGCTAGGACAAGTGCAACCAGAAAGGACCGCATTTATTTCTACCGGAATCTAAACAATTAAATGGGGTACTTTATGTTACGGTTGCGATTTTTTTTCTATACCTGCAAGTTGTAACCCTCGTCGACAGTTTATTTGCATTTTTTTTTATATTATTCCCATTGAAATAGTATCTTAACCCTATTGAGTAATGTCAGGGGTTAGGTTGCACTTAATATTCAGAGAGGGCAGGTACATTTCTCTTAATATTCTCGCATAAATTATAGTCAGGTACATTTTGGCTTATTGTTGTTTCGCGGGGGGTCGATTCTTCAAAGGTCGTAATGTATTTCGTGATAAAGATCGATTTTGTACGTTATAATCCGAGTGCAAGGTCTAATATTGTGGTGCATTTGGACGCGATCTTTGATTTTTGACCCGCGACGCAAACGGATCCGCGACGCTATACTTCCTGAATGCGTTAACCCGTTTCCTTTGTAAGAATTTATGCAAAAAAGTCTACCCATCCTATTTTTTTATTCAATAAAATTTAGGGGCTATGCACATTATGCAAATGCGATCATAAATTTGGCTGTGACATATAAGGGTTGGGAATACGGTATCTCACACATGGTAATAAAGGTGATTTTTGCATATATTTTTTTTAATAATTTCGAAAAATTGTAAACAAATAAATGTTTTTTTTTCTCAAGACTGGGTCGCTGATATTTTTTTTCTCAGGACTCGGTGGGTTTACCGTTACGGCGGGAGTTTTAACGCTTGTTACCTTTTTTTATTGTGGAGTGACATATGAACCGGTGGCGGTAGGATTTGAATATGTAATTACTTCCTTTACGGTTTTCGGAAACGAGCCGAGGCCTTTGCTTCGAAACACCTTCGAGTTAATACGTGATTGGCCTGCGATGTGCACGAACAAAGAAGTATGCTAGTATGATATGACCAGCTTAATATGGGATGTTACAGAGATTTTTTTTTTTCTTATAATTCGACTATTTTTTTTTATTAACCGTATAATAGTAATTTAATGAGTAAGTAGGTATGGACTTTTTTGATATGCATTTTGAAGATATGTTACTGGGGGATTCTTTATATTGAAAATATATTTTTTATTAAGACTAAATATTGACGTTGTCTTAGCCCATTTATTTTAAACATAAACAATTCTACTGCTAATCATGGAAATAATTACATATATTTGCAGGGATAAATATGTATTTAGTAGGCTATTGCAGAATTAATACATTATATTATGTAGATTTTATATATGTATCTATTTATTAATTTTGTAATAAAATTACTCCCAACAAGAATATGAACCTAGGATTATCAAATCAGATTTCGTTCGATCGTCGATTTCAAATATCAATATATATACAATCAACATACCAATACAAAAATTCCATAAAAGGTGCATGACAAGAAAATAAAACTGAATTTGCAAATTCTAACGCCGGGTGCATTACAGCTGCCGGCTGCATGCGGAGAAACAAAACAAATAAATCAATAATCATTATATTCCTATACTATCAATGTCTACATACATACATTTACATATAATATGCAAATTTTCATACAAAAAGTCGTTACCAATACCTTATTTGAATAATTAGTCAATAAATCATCGATTATAGGCAGGTAATGGTATAGAAATTATATTGTACAGCATATTTTGTTTATTCATTTTCCAGGTGTAAGTTTAGAGCTAATATCCCTTTAAGCTCAGTGAGAAGGTGCCATTGGGTCGTAAATTCAATTATTTAGCAGCAAGTTATTATTACAATAATTATTATTTGATTTGACTTATAATAGATATGTTTATTGCTTCTTACATTTTATACTTATGCACAATTTACAATTAAAAACATAATGACTTCTCGAGGAATATATATATATATATATTTAATTTAGCTCGCCGCTATTTTAAGTAAAAAAAAATTGTTTATTATTCCTTACCTTTTTTTAAATTCGTTTAAAAATTTAATCGCAGCAATAAAAAAGCTCAAAGAAAATTTTCGCTCAATCACTACAATACATTCATAGATTTTTTTTTAAACAAACTGCTACGGATTTAACAAAACTTGAATCGTTAATATATTGTTAACGGATCCTATAATTATATCAGGTTTATTACATACATCCGCGTACAAATTGCTTATAAGACGATACGTATCGAGCTCCTGTGCGTCGAGCCTCCAAATAACCAAAGAGACGATAAATCCACTAAATAATAGTTATCGAAAAATAAGCTTAAACATAATTGTCAACCGGAAAACATAAAAGCGTTTTAAATTGTCGAGACAATAGAGACTGAGACAATGGGCCAAAAGGGCCGAAGGTGGACGTTTTTTTTTTCAGAAAAAACTCAATTTTTTGCAAAAAACCTATATTAAATATCTGTTTCTTTTTTTAATAACGGTATGTTTATTCTGTTTTATCGGTCTATCTCTTGAACCTGTGCTAAAAAAAAGTTAAATCGTAAACATTAGCTATGCTTAGATCTAAGTTAACTAAAGTTTTGACGATTGTTAAATATATTGCATTTTAAAAAGATCTTCTGATAATAAAAATATTAGTTTAGCGGGGAAAAAATGATACATTTTCCTTATTTAATAACTCTTATAGAATCCCTTTGGTGCCTGTAGTCTATCAGCAGTATTTTGTAGCATTTATGCCAAGATCGAGTCAACAACTCAAAATATGAAATTTACCCAGAAGTCCGAGGTAGTTATACTGCTACAAAAGAAAAAAAAAGAAAAAAACCAAAATTTATAATATATTTAAAGACAAAAACTATTCGAAATTTATAATTATAATTAATTTCAAAAATGGAAAATGAAACCTCGAGGGGCAAGTCTGACTTGCACATGACCAGTTTTATTTATTTCTTTTTTAGTTATTGCCTTCAAAAGATATATTATATTCACATTGTACTTACAGTGAAGTATTTAAAATGAAGAAATATACCTATGGAGAAACAAATACAAAATTCTGTTAGATGAATTATGTATCTATCCAATTACCTATGTACATATAAAAAAATCGAATAAGAGATAGTGTTTAAATAAATTTAATAGACGGAAAACGATTTATTTATATATTTTTTGCAGTTTCACGAACGAACATAGTAAGTCTATACGGGAAAATGAAAAAGAAATCAAGCCTCTGAGGCACCGATCGATCGAACCCACTACCATCCTATTTCCAGTCAAATACTGTCGCACTCTGCCATGACGACAATAACTTTAATGATTGATATATTACTTACAAATGTACAGACAATATTATGAATGAATTATATTTATATATTTTTTAAATTGTATGATTGGTACATATATATGTAATGCAGCAGCTGGTATATGGTTTTCAAAATTATCAATAAATATAAAAGTAAATAAGTTAGAAATTTACGCTAACAATTGTTAAGACGTTATTTATATGTAAATTGCGTAACCGGGACCCGCAACCCGCGACCTGCGACCTAGGAATCGCTTTTATCCGATAGCGATTTTTAGGGTACACTATGATATTCTATAAAACACCTAAATATTTGACACAGAGTAGATGTACATTGTAAAAGAAAAAGGAAAAAATTAAAGCTTATGTTTGAATTTGTTTAAACATCAACGGATCAAATATTTGAATTTATATGTGTGTAAATATATATATATATAACAAATGAGAAATTTATGTAATTTTTTTATTAATTTCCTTGTGAATTAACAAGCTATAAAAAAATATGTCTAAAGTATATGTGCTGTATGCTATAATGAAAAAGTGTTTATAAAATATATCTTTTATTGTGTACCTGAAAAATATTTTCAATTTTTAGTATGAAATACACAAAATAACATTGCATATAATATAACTATAAATTAAATAAGCAGAGTCCCTATCTAAAATGTAAGCGCTCACACTTTTTTTTTCAATATGACATTGGAGCAGTTTAAGCATTAGCAATGCAAACGAGTTCAGTTAGTATTTCCGTTCAATTGACAACCGATGATTGAATGTATTTGTATATATATATATGTATGTATGTATGTGTGAGGCGATTTTTATAGGGGCGATAGATGGCGGTAGTTTAGTGATCTATAGATATATAATTAATATTCTAACGGGAGCATGGCTGACACGCAATTATGACTTTTAAAAACTTCTTGACATTTAAAAACGATAAGAAACTTATGATATTAAAAGTAAATAATTCGCAAGGTGTCACTGTAAGCGCGACAGTTGCGGGTTTGATTCCCACTCTAAGGGCAATAAATTAGTCGGATAGTTGGGAACCAAGTGTTCTCACACTGGTTACGATTTTTTATTCAAAATGTATATCCATTATTAAGTACATATTTACACGACTAAGAATAAAGAGGCATCATTGTGCGGTCAACTTTAACCGCAAGTGACGCACGCTACTGGTCACTCTACACGCATTGAATACATAAGTTATTATTTTTTATTGCTTAATGTGTTTTAGATTCTATCATAGCATAGTGAATGACTGTTGTGGGTTCGATTCCCATATAATATTCCTAGTGGAAAGTTCCGTCTCTATTAAAAGAATGTGGAGAACAGTTTATATATACAATATATATTACATAAATGCTAAATTTTGTAACACGTCCGCGTTGTACAATAGAAATTTAAAATTAAAAAAAAACATACACAACGGAACACTTTTTTTTATATTAACATTACCCTAAGAACATTTTCCAAAAAAATAATTTAAATTAAAATAATTTCTAACTTTACATTTATGCAATAGATAAAAAATTATAAAAAAACATAATTAAAAATGTTACGACTAAATGCAATTTATGTGTTTGTTTGTTTTATAACGGGCAAAAAAATAACAAAAAGTAACTTCATCATAATTTAACACTTAACTGATTCAACGCTATCGTGGTTAAGTAAAAACATAACTATACCGTCGCGTTAAGCTTGACTTAATAGTAATGTAAAAATATGCTTATAACTGATTTCAAATAAATGGAGGTTATAGCTTGACGTGTGATTGTCTTGCACTTGATGGGTGTCTTTTTTTTTAACTTAGGTATATTCCATATTAAAGAACAAGTGAGTCCAGATGAGTGGAATTCATGTCCATTGATGGAGTCAAGTAAATAATGTCAAGTCAAAATATTCTCGATGGATAAATATTGGAAATAGACAATTTTTCTATGTTAATTTAACCAAGCATTACGTTTATTTTAACCTGGCCTCAATTATGTTATTAAAAAAGTGTTATACTAAACCTGAGGTTCAATACAATACGTCCCCTTGTTTGATTGAAAAATTGTACAAACCATTGTGGGCTCACAAAAGGCACAGAATTCTTAAGAAGCTCAGGAGGGGTGCTCACAAAAATATTATTTTTATTGAAACCTAATAATGTGTTCAAATTTTTGTTTAAATTTTTTGATATTCATCGTTTTTATTCTAAAACATAGATAGATACGTGAATTTTAAATATCTCTTAATATATATATAAATTATACAACCGTCGCACATATAGTTAAATGCTGAAAAATAAAAAAAAACCGACAAAACAGTGAAAAAATGAAAATAAAAATTAAATAAATGTTTCATTTCGTCGAGTGGAGATCGAACCCACAACCAATGACGTTCACAGTCACACTTCATGCCCCTGTGCCACGACTGGCCTCTTATATGCTGACAATTATTGTGTTGATATAATCATTCATAATATACAAAGATAAGTAAAGATTCAAAATAAAAATATATATTTACATATAAGGCCAAAAATAAACACACACGTCCCCGTGCGTACGCGCAGATATTTTTGTCACATTACCATCACAAAACTGTTACGGCTAAATTGCAATAGCAAATGTATATTCATCGCCTTCAATGTCTTACTTCTATTGTGTGCGTTGTAAGGACCACTTTATCTTGATCTCTTTATAGCAGAAATTATATGAAACGTGTGGTACCTTGAAGATCAACTTACAATGGGATTATGCACAAAAGACCATTTATAAAATGACTAAAGCGATACGTGCAGTATGAGTCTATACATTTCATTTTAAACCTCATATATTTTATCTTTTTTAGCTGCACGTCTTACCTCTAGTGAAACAGACAGAGAGGACATACAAACGGAAATTGTCATCAATTTCTTTATACAAACCCTCCTTATGCTTTCCTTATAATTTCGACGTGATTGCCCTTCGTTTTCATACATTTGCTCCTTGTAGTATAAGTATTTCAGCCTCACTATATCTTGAACATAGCAGGGCAGGCAGAGGGAACCTAGGAACCTAGTGTTAAGAGACTCCTTCCCCATTTAAACTCTTGCGTTCTCCACTTTATTCTCCAAATTCTCTATCCGATAAGGGATATTAAAATTTTATACAGATGTTATTTAAGAAATCGGCCTCAAAACGGGCTACTGAATCATTAACATCACGTAATGGCTTAAAAAAATAATTATTGATAGATTGGCCTCCAGAGAAAGTCATCAAGATAATTAGTACTTCGAGGCACGCTGTGATTTATGTTATTTAGAAGCGTTTTAAAATTTATTACGGGTTGGTCTTAATTAAATGTATTTAATATATTTTATCTTTGAATTCCAAGATAGTAGAAGAGAACTTAAAACCGCCTTAAAACCGTCTAGAACCGCCATTGACAGAAAAGAATGAAATAAAATGTATGAAAGTTCGAAACGACTTTGACTTCTAGTTAATCGTTATCATCAGTATCATTGGTGTAGCTCAGCTTCTGTCCTGCGTGATAACACAGGACAGAAGCGACGGGGCCGTACTCGCCCTTGATTAGCGTACGCGTCCACTAAAGCTCGTACTTTTTCTTTAGGGGCTGGCCACTGTTACGCAACCAGCCCGATGATGCTGTCAAGTTCAGGTCGGGTCAACAGCAATAAAGTCCATTCGAGAAAAAAATAAATCACATACATATACAGAAAGTTTTTTTTTTAATTAAAAATCCATTAACTAAAATGCAATCTGATTTAAAACTATGAAAAAGTAAACAACAGTTATGTAAACGCAATATAAAATAGAATATATCACCAAATTTCGACTTCTTGTGTAACATTGATAGATAAATTAAAATAATTATTTATTGGTTTTCTAGAATCGATTATAGTAACGCTCTCTCCAAGACTTTCGCGAATATAATTGATTCGACCTCTCAACTTGTGGTTTTAACCCACATTGATATTTTTCAATAAATGTAAAATTTTACTATATTTATGGCGTACTTTAGATAATAGTTTAAGTGGTCAAATGTAGAGAATGGTGTAAAAGGCAAGTTCGGTTATATTATAACTTTTCCGTTACCGAGTGACTGACTGACTATACTACTGGAGTTAGAAAGAAGAAATTCGGCATGTAGGTTAATGTATTAGGCAGGATATGGAATTTAAAAAGAGAACTAAGAAAGTATTTCTTGAAATTCCTACGGGACAGGGAAAGAGATCTTTGTATCGAAATTTCAAGATATACTTTCTTAGCTCTTGCTTGTGCAAAATAGCGGGTGACGACTAATAATGGGTAAACATATTATTTTGAAATACGGCTCACTAATATGTATATTGTAGGAAAGGCCAGGTTGATAAAAGCAGAGGAGGACAAAGAAAGTGTGCAGAGACTGTATGTAGTATTTGGTGTATTTCCGATCTCTCCCGCTTCCCCGCTAGAGATAAAGCGCGGAAAAAAAACAATAAATATTCCCTTCCTTTATGTTTTATAAAAGTAGAGAATTTAAGCAGAAGCTCTGCTCTTATCACTACCAGTGCTACTAGCCAAATTTAAAGAGAGAGCGAGCGATTCTTCACTTATAAGACAACCTAATTGTGTCACAATTACGTCAATACACATTAATCTAAAAAAATATTATTATAATAAGTTATAATATTCTATTATAATGATATTATATAATAAGTAGAATTTCGTATAATAATTTTACTTTATATAATATTTCATAATAATTGCCCTTCTATTGTTACTACAAGGCAATGGCCACTTTAAGGCACAAGTTCTGCAACGACGGTTGACTGCGCTGTTAAAGGTGGCCAGCCACTGGTTATATATAAGTAGAACTAGGATGAGCTATGCTATACTAGCTCATAGCTATACTACTATATTTTGGTCTCCAAGCGTATGTAATTGCTTTGTTGCAGCAACATATGCAGCAACAATCATATTAAAAAATTTAAGTAATAGTTATTCATTTACAGTAAAAAAATTAGAAGGCAATTTAAATAGCATAGGACTTTATAATTTAAAGATATCATACATTAGATACGTGTGATATGGATAAATTTTATCTCGAAATAATCTTCTAAATATCTTAAGCACAATAATAATAATCTTCTAAATAACTTAAGCACAAGTGAGACAAAGAACTCTGTTTACTTTCGAGAACAGCATCGATGATACTGGAACTGATGGATGGATGAGAGACTATAACGTTTGGCCCTCTGTCTTTTTTGACTAACCGTATGTAAGCTTATCCCTAGGATAAAGCGTGAAGTTGAAAATAATAGTTACAATAATTATCATACAAAGCTCTACATCAAAAATCGAAATCTTATCTAGCACTGTGCGTAACACTTTACAAGAAACACTATACTAATTAACGCAGCCATCACACAAAAATACACGTCAGCTTGTAATCTCTGTAAATAATGGCCGTAAAGAGAAGTTATTGTTTTATTATTTCGTTATTTTATTATACTTCACGATGAGCGCGTCTATGTTTTTGGATGATAAAAATCATTAAAAATAATATATTTGCCACGTTAAACTTGTTATGGTGATTATTTTTTTACTTTTCTTTATGTCTAATTATTATATTGTTACTACGTACTGCTATTTGGGTTATGAATTCAATTCTGTGGAGAATTTTTTATTAAATATACATTATACGTCAACGGGTTCTAATAGATGTATTTCCATTTTTTTTCGAAATATTGGAATCGAAGGTTAATTTTATTTTAAGTTTGACTGTAAGCATCAGCACTGTGGTAAACGACCACCACTCAGTACATAATTTCTTAAAAATTGGGAAAGAAGTGTCTCAACACTACCTTCCCTCTGCTTATCCAGATATGCGGGAAGGAGGGTGGGGTTTTTTATTTGCCTAAACAATATTATCAATAGTAGAAGCTGTTATGTTCAATGCGTTTAAATGCAATATTCTCATTAAAACTGTACCGCTGAGTTTTAATTTCAAAATATTTTGGTTTAATTTCATCACTCCGTTTTTAATTCTAATCAGCGCCAGATAATAATCTAATTGCTCGAATGCGGCATATTTCATGCACGCTCCGTTGAGAGACGCCGGTTTTTGAGTGTTGTTGCCAAAAAAAATTATGATCTGTACAATTTTTCACTAAAATTCTAAGTTATTAAGTCGCCCTCGTAAGTTGTAGGTAGCCTTGTTCTTTTTTACTGTTTTATTGTATGGTACTTGTAACATCACAGTTTATTTAAAAAAAGGTTTCTACATTTTTGTTTGTATAGATAATTTAAATATTTTTTTAATTTCCAAAGGAAGATAGAAAACTCTATTGCTATATCACTCTCTTCTCCTAATCCTCATGTATTGGGAAGTGTATATTAAGTATACACTAAAAGTGTATATTAAGATAAGGGATATCTTAAAGTACACCATTAATATATTACAGTTAGTTGAATTTCTTAATAAATATTCTAACAGAAATTATTACTTAACAAAGAAGCTTTAGAAAGAGCTTTAGAGGCCGTCATGGCGCAGTGGCACAAGGGTGTCGTGCGCAAACGCGATGGTTGTGGGTTCGATTCCCACTCGAGGAAGTGAAATATTTATAAGTTTATATTTCCATTTTTCTTCGCTCTGGTATCGAGGTAAAGCGTGGCATTGAGTTCTGCCACTCAAGATGCAATTCCTCCAGAACTCGGCAGAAAGTGGGGAACGTAGTGTCTTAACAATAGGTTCCCTCTGCCTACCCTGCTGTGTGCGGGATACAGCATGAAGCTAAAAATAAATAACATAGAAGCTATATTTAAGCTAACTTTATTCAGACGTTAAATTAAAAACAAGTTTTACAGTTTAGACAGTGCCAATAATATAGCAGCCCTGGAAATTACATATTTCATATTTCAGCAATCACTCAATCAAAGGTTGCAAGCGATTCATATATAATTAACCAGACAATTATTATTACCAATTTGAATGAATTATGTCGAAGTTTACAATTGCCTTTACCAACTGTTGATCTAGTCTAAGCCTAAACAAATTTATTCTAAAGAATATTAGTTAATGTACATCTGGTAACCAAAATCTACCTCATGTATCCTTATTTTACCTTGACGCTGTGTTCCTCATATAGTAGGGTAGGCAGAGGGAACCTAGCCAAAACTACGTGGTGGAACTCAACGCTGCTCTTTATATTGTCATCATGTACGTGTATGTGGAATATTTCATAATAAATAAACTTCTCATAATAAGATCCAAAAACAAGAAAATGGAAGAATACCAACATATCTAAAGAGAAATCAATTAAAGAAAATTCAAGACGGTAACTTTTCCGAGATAGGCTTGACTTTGAGCTAGACCATAGAATGTGACTTCTACATAATTATATTGTTTATTATTTGACCTACGCATTCACCGTTGGCAGCTCGCAAAAAATTTCACGTCACGGAGTGATGACGACCGGTTTTTGCGTAGTTTCGTTGCGTGAAGCGACTACCCACTTTCGTTATTACAACCTCCTAATATGGCGTTCGTACAGAGCTATTCTCCGTTTCGATTGATCGACTCGTTTT
Organism: Heliconius aoede; assembly: GCA_037355905.1. Lineage (NCBI taxonomy): Eukaryota > Metazoa > Arthropoda > Insecta > Lepidoptera > Nymphalidae > Heliconius > Heliconius aoede. The sequence continues at coordinate 187,328 of JBAIZZ010000222.1, forward strand.
TTTATATGTGTACAATTGTTTACTTGTTCAACGTGTAATTGTTGTTTTAGGGTTGCCACATTTGTATTGTGGGAAATTGTTATTGAAAAATGTTAATTAAATATGTTTTTTTTTTCATTAAATTTCTATATAAGAACGTAGAGTAGCATGTGAATATGCACCTCTCGAAACATTCAATACTGTTTGTATTTTTATTGGAAGAATACTTACTAATTCTAAACTATCATACAAATGATTTAACATTAGGTTTTTTCACGTTTAATATTTTAAAAATAAACAAAAACTTGAATAATGATGATGAAAATGCAAATAAATGGTTTAAGGATCACGAACTGACGAACCCACAACTAGTGACGTTAACAATTACTTGTGCCCCTGCGCTACGAGCTGGCCTCGAAGCTTAAAGTTATATTTTTAAAAAATTCGGACGACTATTTTCTAAAGGACGTCCATATAAAGTTATGATTGTCACTCGTTGGTGACTACTGATAGTATAATAAATAGTTATAATATTTTCAATATGTTAATATACGGCGTCCGTCTGTCGGTAGATACCAAGTAGGAACTTCAGCCATCACGTCGCGACCATCACTCAAGTGTGAACGACCTGGTGACAATACGTGACGTCAGCCAGGACGAATGTGGTACAAAGGTTTTATCTATTTGGCGTGCGTGATACATATTTGCCACGACGCCTCCGACAATATTGCTTTGTCTGTCTGTTTGTGATTATAAATCAAAATGCGAATTGGGTGATAGCTAGGAAGAGTCAATTTCGATTGTTAGGGCTCCGTAGCCTATTAAACGCAGAATTGACTCTATGTCTGTCCGTATGCTACAACCAGTTTATTTCGAAATTATTAAAATTACTCAGTTGGAACTAAGTAAGCGGATGCAAGAGCGTTTTTACGCTTATACAAAAAAGGATACATGGATTTTTTATCAAGCTTGCATGTGCGCAGCGTCTATAAATAGTGTATTTAATTAATTTTAATTTCCTAAAACCATTATTATCAAATTCAATTATTTGATAGTTAGACACGTCCAAAGTTAAGTTCTCTCTGGCTACCTCGCTTGAGAAAAATCTTGGATCTAAAAAATAAAGAAGATATTTATCACACAAAAAATCATCACAAATGCCAGTAAATGTAAGATTTCCATTTTAATAAACTGTACATCAGTTTGACCGAAATCATAAAATAAATACATACATAATTTCGATATACTCTTTTTTTATAATTAACTGTATATATGGGAGAAACTACTATTGATACAGATATTGCACATAAGAATAGTTATAATATGGAATGTCAAAAGAAAATATGCCTAAAAATCCAACATATCTATCAGTGACAAATAATTTTATCTTAATTTTAAGTTTGAGAAAACCAGCCGATAATTTTCTTAATATACTATATAAATTTGAATCCAATATCATATTTATTATTTAGTTTCACGATGTATCCCGCATATAAGGATAAGCATAATGTTATGATAATATACAATAGCCTAACGTTATGACAAATCGTTCCACATTCTCCGTCAAATTTTCGAGCCTGAAATCTGAAATCAATGCGCCTCAAGATAATCAAAAGACAACATAATGGAACTTGCCATAAAATATTCATACTTTTTTGTATAGGTTCTGTATATTAGGTATTATATATGGTCATTGTTTATCCCATCTATACATTTAATCGTTTGCAATTATAAGTCCTCTCAGATCGGCCGCTAATAGCCGATTACTATTAATTGAAATAATTGTCGTCGACACTTTAAGCGTCACGTGTCAAACTCTGAAGTCGAATAACTTTCTAAACGTGTTCAAGAACATATCACCCACTATTGACAGGTAAAATATATTTCATAGATATCTTGCTATTATGTAGCCTCTTTTTTTACCATACAATCTCTTTCGTGTGTTCTCCATATATCGTGCCATTGGCGAAGTGATTGAAAAAGAACTGATATCTTGCTTTTTAATATAAGTACACTTATATTAAAAAGCAAGTTTAAAAAAAATGAAAGATGAATCGTACAATACGATAAATTTATGTTTAAAAATACAAAATTAAGCTCAAGTGGTTTACAGTAACCTCTAAAAAAAGATCTATCATCAATCCTGGCTCCATCATAAGAGCAGCTCAATGGCACTATAATATTGCGGTATCATCTAAGCTAATATAATATACAGATAAAGATTTTATTCATTATATACAACTTACATCAATTAAGTTTATTATTTGTGAACAAATTGAAATTAAATAAAAACAAAATTGTATCGGTTAAGTCGTTTCTAATTATACTATACACTAACGCACAGACGAACAATTCTTAGCATATTTCTTCCATGTACAGATACCGATCAGTTACATTTTTATTACATGTATAGATATATATTATTATTTACATTTTTATCATATTTTTTCAACTTTATTGAATACTTTGTTAAGTACATACAATATCTTATAAAACGTAGGTACGATACGATGCACTCGAGCATTGGGGTCGAGACACCTTGCGTTCTTTGTGAAACTTGACTGGTCATAACCTCGTTTTCAAAACTGTTCACTTAAAAATAAATGTGTTATTTTATTTCATTGAACTTCATTTTGTATGTTTTAGAAATCGGAAGTTTGGATTGTCTTCTAGTTTTACCTAAAATATTTAAATATATAATTTTATTAATTATCGTACTTAAAAAAATATTATAATTTTTTCCCCGCTCTGGTAGCCACTCCTCCACCCAACACCGAATGTCTTCATTCGTCATTCTCTCGGTCTACAAAGTTAAGATATGATCTGTATAGAATTAGATATAAAAAATAAGCATACACTAAACTTAGTAAAAATGTAATCAAAATAGGTCGAACAATTTAAAAAAGACTCGAAAAAAACACCAAAATATTGCAAAATTACTATTATTTAATTTAATACAAATTGTATAAATTTTATCTACAAATAATTAAAGTAAATACCAAAAAAATAGTACCAGACTGGCATACTTCAATGTACCGTTCTGTATAAAGATACAGTAAAAATGATAATTTGCGCAATTAAAATTACTTAATAAACGATTAACGTACGTATTTGGACGATTTATATTTATGTTTATTTAACTTTATAGTTTATTTTTGTATTTCTTTGAATGATTCCTTTTAAAAACTGAATATGCAGCTTTTGTCGGTATATAAAATATACAGACACTCAGTTTTCACTTCTCGTCCTATTTCAGAGACATTATGTGTTGAGTGGTGGAAATAAGCGCCGTGCATTACTTAATAGAGCTTACAAAAAAAAATCAACATTCGTTTTTTTCGTAGAAAGAATTTGAATCTGCACCCATTGTATTTAGACATGCAAGTTACAACGGTGCCACAGTTGTATCTAACTAATAGGATAATACTACAGCGAGAAAAAAAGTACTTTAACTAGATACAATTTATGTTAATCGAATAGCGCAATTATAATCGATTTAGCAAAACCATCACGACAATACAAAATAATCGGTCAAAGATCGATATTTGCTTTACATTGCTTGTTATTTTAACTTACTTTACTGTAGTATAATTTCATTTTGCGAATGAACACGTCAATGTATATAGAATTATAATGATTTTATCTGGTGCCTTGAGATCTCACGCTCAACCAATGATTATCATATTGACGGCAATTATACAAATTCGATGCTCGTGTCGGGAATGTTTAACTCGTAATTATTTTGAAATCTTTATTTAACAGTTTTACACCGTTGTTTAGAGATGTTTGAATAATTTAAGCCGTCGTGAGTTGGTCGTGGGTTCATTTCTTTTTCAAGTATTTACTCATTTGCCTCTACTAATATAATAAAATTGAAAAAAATATATTTTTTGGTCATTTGATCACTTCCGTTACTAGAAAGCGGTCGTGGCTCAGTGAAACAGCATATGAATTTAAATTTGACGGTCGTGGGTTCAATCACTCAGGGAAATAAAATCTATGGTAGATCAATAACATAGTCTTGTATTCTGGTACTCATCATGTAATGTCTCGGAAGTAGGGCGGAAACTGGGGATCGGAGTGTTTTAGCACTATGTTCCCTGTGTCTACCTTGCACTATGCGGTATAGAGCGAAGCTGATGTACTAAGAAGTTAATGAAGCTATTTTATACCAAATAAGTCCTAGGTTCGATAAATCACGATCGATCTAACAGTATAAATGTACTAATAAAGTGATATAATGCGTAAATCCAACCATACGTTCCCGATTACGCGCACAAGTAAATATATTAGTAACAACTATCCTGAATAGTATATGGGGTTAGCGTAGACTTAAGATAGACGCAAGACATTCTTATATTCAAAGTTATCTAGAAAATGTTCTAACTCTATAAATTGACAATTTTTATTACATTTCAACAACAAAGTTCTATGAAAAAGTTAGTGACTAATCACTTAATTTACTATACTCTACATCGCTCATTTGGTGCTATAATGACATAATAGACTGTTTTTATTTATACTTTATTATGTTAATATATGAGGAATAAGTTATAAAAATCGCAAGTTTCTATGTTAACCACCTTTCACATTAAACAAGAATGAGCTGTGATATACGATATATTTGCTTTACTTAGGGCATTCTGGTCCATACCCTTGCACGTATACCGTATAAATACATATGAATACGATTGATGGTTAAGTTGTAATCAGCGATTGTGGTCTTGAACTTAATGATGTATATACATATTTACTTATCGCTCCTGGTTCGATTTTCACTCGAGTAAATTAAAATAAGTTTCTATTCACCTCTCTAGCAATACATAGTACGGTGTTAAGCTCCGGTACTCAACAGAGTGGAATTCAAGTGGAGGATGGAGAACGAAGTACCTGGTCACTTAACTTCATAGGTTGTCTCTGTCTTTTTCTAAATCAAACCAAAAATAATCGAGTATATATGAAATTTAAAATGGCCACCGCTCTAATAGGTGCTTCTCAACTGTCATACACAATGCACCCATAATATCTACGTGATCAGAAAATGCAGAATATAGTGATTTAGTGTTCTATTTTAAAATAAAAAAAACATACACATGTGAGTGTTTGTTTATTTTAAAATATAACTTATTAAATAGAATAGTAAATTGAATAGAAAGTATTGAATTTATTATTTATATTTTATATGATTTTAGTGAGGAACGAAGTGTCTTAACACTATATTTTCTCTGCCTACCCTGCTGTATGCGGGATACAGCGTGAAGCTGATATGTATATTATTTCTCTACAAATACCAGCTTTGGTCTACGGCTTCTCGCCTACGCGGCCAAATGATAATAATTAAGTATGTCTGGTGTACGACGCACAGGAAACTCTCATTTACTCTCGTTAAATTTACTATTCAATACAACAAGAATATTTCAATCCGAATCAGTTCCTACGATTAGTGCGCTTAACCACACAAACTTTTTAGCTTTTAAATATAAATATAGATTACATATAGTTATATAAAGTGCACAATAATTTTAATCGACTTAATTGATATCTGAGCACTTGCTAGGAATTTAATCCATGTCGAGTATTTGTCGTTTATAAATACATACATACTTACATATATTGTTACGTAATAAGCGTTTCTCGTTCTACGTAGTTTAGACTTCAACGAGATTTATCTCGAGAAACTATAGATCAACTTAATTATATTTTTTTTAGTTTCACGCTGTATCACGCAAATAGCAGGATAGGAACTTACTGTCAAAATATTCTGTTCTTCACTTTCATTGGCTGTTAACTGGCAGAATTCAACGTCAATATATATATATATATATTATCTTTTATATTTTTGTAAGCGATTACAGTCAGATAATTTACTTTAAGTACATATATATATGCGTTTAAGATGACACAATGGTCATATATTCAATTCTTGCTCAGAAATATATTGTATTACAATTATGAGAAAAATACAATTGCATTCTTAGTATGTTAGAGAAAGTTCAAGATTTAAGCGATTGAAGCGCTTTGCGTCGATGTTATATAATTCTTATTTAATACAATGTCTACATATATATTCATCCCTCTAACCCTACACTAAGGATTACGCAATCAGGCCGCATTCCTCTATGAATGCGCGGGCGCAGTCAAGGCGACCGACAAACTACGTTATAAATACCGTCTAAGACACCTACCTACTACTATCATATTGGAGGATTAAGTTTGAATTTAATAATTTTATTATATAAATATATTTAATTTAACTTAGCTTCATGCTTTATCCCTAGCGGGATAGTCAGAGTGAAGCTATAAAGAAAAAATAATTATTTATGACGATGATAGAAAAATGTTGATTGAAATCCATATAATAAGTATTATATTCTATTTGTTATATTTTATATTACCACAACATGTAATTTAATATAAATTCATATCTGAGATCTCTCTAAAAGCCAAATAGAAAGTAAATCACTAACTCTAAGTGTCGCTTTATAACTTATGTAAGGTGGAAAATTCGGCGATACCGCTCGCTTGTATATCTCATAAAACAGGTAACAGGTTCTTGAGATAGAAAGAAATATTTTGTAATAGATTTCATCTTGTTCTAGTCTAGTTTCTAATACCAAAATAAATTTACTCTTTTTTTAGCTTCACGCTGTGCCCCGCGTATAGTCAGAAACTTATTGTTAAATATTTTTGTGTTGGGTAAATTTCTTTGTTAAAGAAGGCCACAGGTTATTTTATTTTTTTCTAAATAACGTTCTATCATAGAGACGAAGCCGCACGCAAAAGCAAGTTAGTTATATAGTTAGTACAGCATCTGGTAGTAAGTTACAATCTGTTAGATGTTCGTTAGATCCTTATCTAGACTTGCATGACGCCACTTTCCGCGAGCCCTATAAGGCTTTCCGGGTTCGACGGTGAATGTATTCATATTTTTGTTACTAAGCTACTTATGTACAATGAAATATTATTGATATTTTCTGTAAATCATACAAATATTGTGGTATTTGTTTTATAAGAACAAAGATAAGTGACGAATAACACTAGTTTTCTTATGTCACTCGGTCATTTGATAATCTTTTATCTTTTGATGCTTTTGGGTAAAACAAAATATCAACTACTTGTAATAGCTTTTATTACGTAGTACGGAATATTTATAATTCTTAAGTAAAAGTTTGTTATTATTTTTACATAGTCTTATTGTATTTTATAGTAAAACTGAACTTCTATACTTTACAAAATGCCTAAACATCGCCATTCCAATACAAAATATATTATGTTTTCATATGGAATTCAAATAGCATTGAGAATAAAAGCTGTAGAATCGATCGCATAACTCGCAATACCGATTTCTATATCTAAATACTTATATAACATTAATTTATCTTGATATAAATTGAGGGCAACAAACAATATGTCCAAATATTTAGGCTACGCAGTTTCGCCTTTCTAGTGGCCTTGAGCCATCATCGCGATATTAATGCGACAGATCCTAGATAAGTCGAGTTGCTCCTAATAGCGCAGGTGTGCTTTACTGTGACGGTTTTAAAAGATTCAAATATTTTTTGTTTGATATAAGATAAAATAAACTAACCCCACGCACCGTCCACTTTTCGAGACATTGCTTTTTGAATGGAACTCGAAACTCAACGCTGCGCTTTGCTTTTTCACCAGACGGAGGGAATAAAAATAATTGATTCCCTAAAGTGGGTATCAAACCCACAACCGTCGCGTTTACAGTCAATTATTGTTTTACTACGTCACTACTGCCTCAAGAGGCCTATTACAATATAATGGTGTATTACATATAAATATTTTGAAAAGATAAGAAACATATATCGGTTATACAAAAATAATGAACTATAAAAACATTTTCACTAAGAAAATAAAACATAAAAAATACAATAGGTTGAACATCTGACGTTTATATAACAATGTGATATACTAATTGTCATCTCATAACCCGAAGCTACTTAAATCAGTCAAATAATTAAGTCATTTTTTGTACTGACTGACTTGTAATTGACATTGTGTATTTATTTTATAAAAGCTCTGCATTTTCTGACGTTGTTCGGGAGTTTTTATTTTTATATATAATATCAGCATCACGCTGTATCCCGCACAAAGCAGGGTAGGCATAGGGAACGAACGACAGAGGCCGATTTCTGGAGACATTGCGTGTTGAGTGGCAGAACTCACCGCCGTATGGTATGTCTATTTATTTTAATGATCTATAATTTTGTGTTAAATAAACTATGCTATATAAAAAAGTTTGTAATGGTTTTTTTTTATGATATACCTGTGAAATACCAATTTCTTTTTTTTTTTCTTTCTTAACGTATTTTTTTTTATAAAATTTCCTACAATAAGTGGAAACACACAGAGACAACAACAAGACAGCTTGTGCGTTAGATTCTCGCTCGAGAAATATTTAATAAATATTTAATATTTTAATATCTTCACTTATTCTAAACTGGGAAGGAAGTCTTAACACTAGACACACAGACTGGTTCAGTGACTAAATGTTTTTTTTTTCAATTAAAGACAATCACAGCATGGACTTATATAGTTATTTTATAAAAATATACAGATATTTCAAAGATGTAAGTAAGTAAGTAAATTTAAAAAAATAAGTGTAATATCAGCGGATAATCGCTGATCGATCACTATTATGACAGCGGTAGATCCGCGCATTGTTAACGGTAGAGGGTATCTGCACTAGTAGTGTTGATGTACGAAAAAATAATATTTTAATGGAAAAAATATGTTTTTGTATTAAATTAAATATAACTGCCTATTTTTTATTATATAATCATTATTCATTTGGTGTAGAATAGTGACGATTCACTCTCATGTGGTAATTATTCACTACGCTCATCAATTTTTGTGTAGTAGTTTAGACAAATAGTAAGTATTCAAATAATATTAAAAAATACCCTCAAGGGGCTTGAACACGCAGACATTGATATACCAGTAGATGTTTGTTACACAGAGCCAGAATGACTTTACAAAACACGATGTAAACAAAAACAATATTAAATAAAGGCTATCATGGCACAGAAGCATAGCGGCTGACTGTAAACGGGTTTGATTTCCGTTCCGAAGGAAATAATTATCTCTCTGGTAGCAAGACAAAGCGTGGCGTTGAGTCCAAAATGAAAATTGATTTTAGGTATATTTTGGAAAAAACTCAACTTTCAACTTTTATAAGATGTTCTTCCCGTTAGCCTACGATTGTATAAACATGAAATTGGCACACACCCTCGAGGGAGGTATCCGACTCACACTACACAGGTTTTTTTAATATTAAATACTGTAACAACAAACGTAAATCTACCAAAATAACCAAATATAAATTAAAATATAAACAAGCAAATTAAAAAATGCATCACGAAAAGAATAATAGAACTAGATCTCTCTTAATCATTATACAAACTATATAATTATATTTAAAGTAATCATTTAATTACTTAGAACGTAACAGCTCGTTTAAACTAAGATTAAGCTTAATTTATATATTAAATATTCACATATTCACAGTAAAAAGAATGTAATATGATAATTTATTTACTATGAAAATAAAAAAGTCAAGATAACAATTAACGTCATTATAAAGAGTAAGATTTATATCTATAGTGCATAATGTATGCTGTAGAACTATAGTTATCATCGCAAATTAATTATTCTTCGCTTATTCTAATCAACGTAAGAGGAAAAGTATTATATATTTGGTGTTGATCGTCGAATACATCTTGTGATACAGTGGCTGTGATTGATTGTATTATAAGTAGGTATTTATAACTTGCCAAGAGTAATAAAATACGTAGAAGGATACCTCAGTTAACTATGGTGAACACAGCGTCAATGATACTGGAAGGTACTGGAAGAAGGTTATGGTAAAAGCATGTGGAGCTTCCAGAGGCATGTATAAACTGAACATAAATATAACCTTGGTGGGCTACTTATCGCCATTTTTCAACACACAATAAACTGGAACACGATGTCTCGACAATTGGACTGGGATTGGCTTAATCCTAATAAGTTCGCACTGCCCCTGCAATACGCAGGATACGGCGACCAGCTACCGAAAAAATAGATAACACAAGAGTTAGAGATCCCCTTTCACCACGTTATACACATTTCACACTCAAAACGTGTACTTCTTAATAAATGTAATATTCTAAAAAAAAATACAATTATATCGTTCATGAATAGGAGAGTCAATTCTCAGCATTCCATGGACTCACTGAAAGGAGTTTAAAGAAGTGCCTGAGTCTGACGACCCAAATGTAAAATTAAACAAGTAAAATCAATGGAAATCGCTAGTTAGATTTCAGTTTGTAAAAGAATTGACTCATATTATGTATATTTACATACTTAGTGTTGAATAATAATCACTTAGTTGATAGATCGCTGTCTGCATCATTCATTTCACGTACGAGTACGTACATGTTGATTACATTAGTTATTTAATTATTGTTTATTTATGAATTTATAGTAGTAAGATTGACTGATGATTGTGGATTCAAATTCTAATTATAATCATAATTCATAATAACCTTCACATCTGAGTTAAAAAATATAGTTGAAATATCAGAGATACCGCATCCAAAAAATTCTAAGTTGATGTTTTATATTACCAAGTGACGTCGGGCACTGTCACTATTGTGCTGTAGTACGGCGATTGATGACCGCGGATTACTCTTTATCGCTTTATTTAATTTTGAATCCACCCAAAGGGTGTGTGTGATATATCGAAACGTAATGACGATTTAGAAGAAAGAGAGTGGTTGTATTTTTTTCTTTTTCCTCCTCTACCTTACGCGGCGTTGAGTACCGTCAACAACATATCATATTATAATTAAAACTTTTTTTTAGTAAATTTATACAATACTATACATACTTGTAGATAAATTATACTTTGACGTAACAACAATTTTTATAATATACAACAATATTTTTTTATTAAAAATTACGGATTCTACGCAAAAATAATAATTCTCACAAAGTATTGTAATAAATAAGTGTAAGCTTTTTTGTAAGTATTTTTTTTTTACTATATTTAATACGTAAGAAAATATAATGGCGTATAACGGCTTATCTCGCTTCCGCGTCGGTACATGTACATTGAACAAGCATATATAAAAATAGTGTTTAATTAAATAAATGATAAAAAAATCCCTCCATGCTCAAGCAAGTAGCTAGCAAGGCCTTATTATTTTATGTACCTATTTAAAACTATAGACCCACGCGCGGCTTTTCCCGCTTATACCTATTATTATATTATAGCCGAATTTACTTCTTTACTTTAAATTGTAGCCTATGTGTCACTTATGACTTGTGTTCAGTAATTTTTGAGTAAATGTGGAAGAAACGTCATCAAATTTGCATAACTAATATTTATAGGATAAACTTGGATAAAGATACTACAGCTAGGAAAGCATATAATTTGTGGTATTATTTGAATACAAATGTAGGAGCGTACCGTTATTTTATAAGAAATAAGTAGATTTAAAATATCTAGGTAGATTGAAGAGACTGGTACTCCACTTAAACTTTCTTTAATTCTTCTTCTGGAGTACCCACGTTGTGCAAGGCCACACGGCTGACGTTCTGCTTTCTCATCAATGCATCTTAGACACCGTTCACGCTGGTAACGGCAGGAATACGTCTTTCCACATCTATTTCGTGTCAGATTTTGTTGATGTTTGTCACGTTGAATCACCTGTAAATATGCAAATGTTTCTTTTTGGTCAGCAAATCTAAAGATATTTTTTTTTTAACAGTATATCACTTTGTTGTTAAAATTTTTTGGAAGTACTTGAAACAAAGCGATTTACTGGTAAATATAGAGAATGTTAAAAATAGTGAATTACTATTAAACTTTAGTAAAGATCAAAGAATAGTAAGTAGTGGAACTCGTACCAACGCCTCTTGAATACCATCCACGTATGAAATCAAATGTTTAAATACTTATTTAACATTATTAAAGTGCATTTAGGTAAAAATGATTGATCATTCTAGTTCTTTTACATACTGTACCTAATGAATTGTAATTTTTACGATTGTATTTGATTTTGCTTTCGAAAATACAATTATTTTAAATTAAATTGAATACAATTTTTAAATACACAAAATGATTTTTTTTGTATTTAATCCAGTTAAAATAGTTTAATTTAAGATTAAATATTATAAAAACCTAGGTGTATATTATCTTCAAGTGTAGGTATATATATATATATCTTATGTTGTCTTCACATTAAAACGTTAGCTTCCTCCTTTAGTCGTTTTCCTTTTCCGTTTCCTATTGACCTTAGACAGACGGACAGTCCTGATATTGAGGTTTTTATGTTATTTAACTATGTAGTCGTAAGAAATATATTCACTTCCTTGCTTTGATACCAAGATAAAGCGCGGCGTTGAGTTATCCTACCTAATCACTTTTAAGATTTTTAGGTGTTTAGCGGGAAACATTATAGTAACAATCATCGTGTCAATTTTTTTTGAAAAAAAAACTTCAAAATATCTAATTTTCAAAAAAAACATACACAATAATAAATGAAATCTTAATAAATATTAATATTAACTTAATATTTGTAACAAACATAATCAAAAGTACATGATTTTAGTATTTTACATACAATTTTAATAAAAACCGTAAAACCGAGGTAACTAATCTTATCTCACAGCTAATTACCGCAAGGACAAGACAGACAAAATATAAAATATACCTAACTTCATATAAACAATTATTTAAATATATATTTTCATACAAATCCTTACTAATATTATAAAGCTGAAGAGTTTGTTTGGTTAAACGCGCTAATCTCCTAAATTATTGATTTGAATGGTTTTCTCTATGTTTTTGTTTGTTTTTCGAGAAGTAAAAAAAATTAGCTTCACGGTGGATTCCACACACAGTAGGATACGCAGAGGGAACCTAGTGTCAAGACACTCCGTTCCCCACTTTCCACCGAATTCTGGAGGCATTGCGTGTTGAGTGGTGGAACGCCGTGCTATTGCCATTGAGAAGAATGTAATATAGTCTATATTGTATTATATTGATACAAGCCACTGTGTGCAGTCACAATTAACTCTGGTACTTGGAATATATCGTGTAGGATGCACGGCTCTTAATTATTTCCATTTCAACCAGGAGACGCCGCGGGTAAAGCTAGTGTTTTACAATCTTATAGCTAATATTTCTCACTGATCGTCACAGTAGTATCATAGTAAGGTCATTACTACGTAAAACGTGTGAATAATTAATTGTGGAAACTAACATAGAAAAGAACAATAGCTCGATGTTAGTTTAGATATCACTTACGTCCATACATCAGTTGGATTCGTTTAAAATTATTGCCTAATTAAAATTATATTAAAAGGAAAAATATATATTTTTCTTGTTATATCCACTCACACACAGTATGCTATTATAATGATTAATTGACACTTAAATGTTAATTTTTATAGGTATAGCTAAGAGAAAAAAGAATGGTATAGAAAAGTTTTTACAATGTGTTTTTGATTATTACGTTTACTCACTAGCCCCAAAGAAGTATACGAAAATAAAATATGTCGAACCTAAACTCCTCCAGTAGGAATTGAACCCACAGCCTGTCGCGATTACAATCACGTTTTATGTCACGACTGGCTTCAATTATTTATTTAAATTTATTTAAACATCTCACTAAAATAACTTAATTATAAAAATTATATAAGAAAAATAACAATGTTTAATTTCCCACGGCATGGAATATGAGTACTATCGCCATCTAGATACAGGTGACCCTGACCGATGACCTTGGTGTACACGGTCGCTTCCGAATGACAGCTAATTAGCTACTTCCGCATTATTTTTATAGATTTTTTTGGATAATTTAGATGTCAACGCATACCGTCTTGAATTCGGGGGGAAAGTGGAGAACGGAGTGCCCATATAACAAGTTCTCTTACTCACTCCGCTATATACGAGTATAGAACAAAATTTAAATAAAATATGAGTAGTATAGAGTTAATCATATTTTTTTATCCTGCACATAGCAGGGTAGGCAGAAGGAAATTGAGAACCTAGGTTCTTTTGGTTAAGACACTGCGTTCCCATTAAGATACTTCCGTTTCCTATACTCGTGTATTTATAATAATTTTTTGAAACACTGAACGTTGGGCTTGTAAGAGCGACATTTGCTTGAGAAGATAAAAACTGAGTTAGATCCGATTATATGAATGATAAGAACTAAGGTTGTTGTAGTATCGAATAGTCATCTCGTGACAATGCTCTGTAAACTGTGCTGCGGGATTAGAGGTGAGAGGATTGACTCGTATCGACGACGGTAGATATTGTAAATAGAATGGCGATGATAATCTATATTTCAATATTTATTTTTTTGGCTTCACGCTGTATTCCGCATGTAGCGGGGTAAGGGTGGGAGCCCAGTGTTACGTTATTCTATTCCCCACGCACCGATTGCGTGGTGTAACTCAACGTCGTTTTTTATCTTCTTCTCAACATTAATAAAAATATAAAAGAATGAGATCGCATTATGTAATAAATAGGCCTCGATGTGAACATGGATTGCCTAAAACTAGATGATTAAGTAACATGTATTTCTAAAATGTAAAAGATGTTCATCCTTGATATTTTCATAACATCTTCCGAAATCACTTGTTCGTACAATGATTCTTTTTCATAGTTTTAAAGTATTTTAAGAGAAGAAAAAAAAAAATATTAGTTAAGTTCAGCTTACTTTGTACAGACATTGTTGTGGGTAGATTTTGTCAATGTATGTAGTCTCGTTAACTAATAATGTTCGCATTCGTTGCCAAGATACAAATGGATTTAATAGTTGTGAATTCGATTCCCGCCTAGGATTTCATTAATTTTATTCGCTGCGATAAACTTCGGTGCTAGATGTCGTTTAATTATACTTATACTTATATGAATAGAAAATATAATTTCTCTAAAATATATACAAGTAGAGCAAAGCATATCTGTATACTACAAATGACTTCTAGGTACTAAGTAAAATTTCAATAAACATATAGGTAGGTACTATTTTATATTAATATAATAATATATAAAAAAACATTTAAGTAAAACAAAATAATAATTACTTTGTTATATCAATCAATATATACTTTAACTATTAATGATAGAATATATTCACAATTCACAATTCTACAATCACATAGAAGCAGCTACCAGATTTGTATCGCAACTGACCGTGTACGACGTGTAGTCAGCAAACATGCGCGCGCGCCGGGCACGTTTGTGTGGTGACAACCGAAATACACTTTATATAGGGGGTACTTATTTAGGAATAATATACATAAATAAATTGTAGCTGGGTAGTCTGAGTATATATTATAATTGTGAGTTCATAAAAATATTTCTTAGGGTAGCGACGAAATGTTTTAAAAATTGATTGTCCGGGTCTTTAGAAATATTTTGGTTATGCTGAGAAAGAGATCGGACTGAACAGAATCACCTACCTCACAAACCATTCTATTATTTTTTTAGGATTCAGTATTTTAAAACTACTAATATAAAAACGCGTACAGTTTTTAAAAACGACTTCATTTTATAGTAATATATGTTAAAACTTAACTTATTAATAAACTTGCCAAGCACCCTGTATAAATATTTAATATGAATAGAAATAAAAAACAGTATAATATGTTCGTCGGCTTTGTACATCACGTACGATGTCCTTCCTATTGTCGTTTACCCTTGTAGCGCGTTGCACTGCACTCCGGATAGACGGACGGAACTTTTTTAATCCCACCCTCCGATATGAGAATAAAAACTTTGTTTATAAGATTTTTTTATGTAACCTATTCATAACAGTTTGTGACGATTATATAAGTAAATTTAGGCGCAGAACGCTATGTATTATCTCTTTTAAGAAGGATAAAGTGATAAATATCTAGGAAGGCTTGTGGGTTTGTTTTCCAACAGGGGAAAATAATTATTTTCATTTCTTAGTTGTGTCCTCTTTCTTAGCTGCTAAGCCATGCCTTGTTGGCTTTGAATTATTTTGCTTACCTTGCAAAATGCGAGACACAGCGTAAAGCAACTAAAAATACCAGTTTGAAAGTAAAAATGGAAGCATCAATCTCTAGATACGGAAATTTAAATAAGAACAATATATAATTGATTTTTTTTATTAAAACAATATGCATAGTAGTATGTTTATTAATTATTATGCAATATACATAATAAATTGAAATAATTTACTAACATAATTTTATATTTCTACTAGATATATTTTTTCATTTAATTTGTAAAATACAGTTAATATATAGCTTTTCTTTATTAAATCGAACTTGTCAATATTTTCTTGATTATAATCTCATTGATAGGTAGTGTCAATTAGATTATAAGGAAAAAAGTATTTACAACACAAGCTAGTTTAAAATACAGGATGTTCTTATAATAAGGAAGAATAAAACACAAAGGTCATAGAACACGTCTATACTGTCTTTGGATCGAAATGCACGTCACATATCTACAGTGAATTGTCCTCATAGTTGGAGGCACGTGACGTCACGGGTTGCCTATTCATATTAAATGACTACAGTTTTATAATTGAAATTTTCATTTTATAAAATGGAATTAATAGTATAAAAAATATTTTTTCCCTGAGAACTAAATAGTATATACATCTCAATAATTACAAGATCAGCACAGAAAATATGTCATTACATTTTTACCTGAATATAATATTATTGTTTCTGTAGTAAAGAGTTCGAATCCCGGGTCAAGTAAAAATTAAATACCACCAACTTATATTTTCCATAGAAATTCTTAACAGGATATTGAATCGACCTCAATGACACGGTACGTTTCTATGCATTTCCTTTTCTTCACTAAGGGATTTAATTAAATTCTGTGATAGGTGACATTCTTTGTTGTTGTTATGTTATTGTTGTCATTGAAAATGCTGCGTTGAATAGAAGAATGACGTTATGACACGTGTTTTGTTTAAATCAAAGGTCCCCCAGAGAATGTGACACATTTTACAGTAAAAAATACACTTTGTTTTTTTTCTCGAATATTTGACGAATGATACCTGTTGTTTTGTAAACTATCATCAAAGTAAAAAAAAGAGTGTAAATACAATATTTTCTTATTCGAAACTAATTTTTATAACTAACATTTATTCATGTCGAATTTTAATGAACATTATTTAATGTAATTAAATATACTACTCTTGCTATTACAGACTAGGAAGGTAGATAGATCTAGCGAGGAAAGAATATAAGCCCTTTTATAAATAAAAAAAAAAATTCTTTAAAATATAATTATCAATATATTTTTATAACAATAATTAGTATTTCCACCTACCATCATTTAATTGTACGCATTAAGATAATTATAGTGTTCTTGAATAGAATAATTTACTTCGTGTAATAATATTTCTTGTCAAGTACATTGTTTAAAATAAATTATATAACTTAAATTTATCTCATCCATCCAGAACGGCATCTGATTGATCTGACCAGAACTCTGATGACCTTCAAAAACACAGTGTCGCTGATACTGGATCTCCAGAATCAATGTAATGGACTAAGCGAAAGAGGTATACCGAGACTGTAGCGTTTAGCGCTCCTTCTGGCCTGGTTATCCCGCTAGGCATAGAGCGTTAATAATTTCGAATTTACCGGGAATTGCTATCTACTATAAAACTATAAATAAAAGCTATCTAATTTACCATTATGTAAAAGACATTTGCTGTACTCTGGCGAAATTTTACTACATTTCGTATTGTTATATTTTTTTAGATTCACGCTATATCCTGCACATAGCAGGCAACTAAGTGTTTCTAAGAAACCCAGTGTAAGGACACTCCGTTTCCGTTAAGACGCTTCCGTTCCCCACTGCCACCGAATTCTGGAGGCATTGCATTTTTTGTGTGATTAGCGGAACTCAAGTGCTTTGTCTCGATTCTAGAGCAAGAAAATGAAAATATTAAATATTTCATTTTCATTTCGTCGTGTGGGAATCGAACCCACTTTGTTATAATATTTAGTACCACATATCAAAATTGTATAATAGTTATAAAATGTATGCATAACGTATCATAGCTAATGGTTCTGTACAAAAAATCGTAGCCATTGATAAGCTAATTGCTAATAGCAAATCTCAACAAACAAATAGATGTAGAATCATCGGCATCACACCCATTACGAGGCTTTTAGAAACCACGACTGACTCACGACTTTTACTGAGAATAAATACTGTTAAATAAACTAGTACGCTTGAAATAATAACAAAACATATTATAAAAACAAATTAAATATATTTACTTACTTTTAACTCTGAAGAAAATAATACCTTTTGTAGAATTATAATTAAGAAAATTATAAAAAAACCAATGTGACAAAGTTTAATGTAAGTTATGCCGACGTTTTAAACATTTTATCCAAATTACTGTGCTGTTTTTGATAAAACATTACTTATAGCCTCGCTTGAATTCTAAACAATAGTACTGGAAAATAAAACGATCGTATCAAATGGAAATACTTTAACATAATGAACAACAAATAAACGGATACGTATCTAAGTATTGTTCGCTTGTACACAAGTTGTACGGCGTCGTGTCGTGGAATGAAAATATGAAGTGGCTAACGAGCGGTATCTGCGATCTATTCAAATAACGTATAAATATTAATATCGGGCATTGAGCTACATTACGTATTCACGAATTTGTTTAATGGAAACACTCGATTGTTGTCTTGTTTTTATTGTCAGCCGCCGCGCGTTCCGCCTCAGGCCATGTGAACTGTCTTATATACGGTGTGTGTGTAAACTATCAAAAATTACGTAAAAATCAAATATTTAAAATTAAATTTATCATTCTGATTGTAAAATCTAACAGGAGAAGATGTCAATTTATGAAATATAAACAAATATGAATATATTTTTGAAAGGATCCATAGTAACAATATAATATTGAAGTGAATTGAACACAGCAGAAGGTGTAAATGATTGCATAAGTATCTATATATATAGGCTAGATACATTGTTCTACAGAGCAGCACGCAGATAGCGTGACGTCACGCGGGACGTGCGTGGGCGCGCCGACACGATCACCTTGAACATTTTATTAAATCCAATCGAAATGTCGACTTAAACACTCACACAATCAATTAATACCAATATTGAGCACAATGTAGAATATCAGCACTAGAGGAACACCCTGTACTACTACGGTCGGTATACGAGTATTTGTTTTAGTAATGAACATTCAGAGTTTTAAATAATAAAATTTATTCATAAGTCGGCACTTGGTGAGTGCGGCGTCCATATGCATGAGGTAAGATATTCTTCCATACGGCTCTATGTCAAGGTCGCAGGCAAGTGAGGTATCAACACTTTGCATAATTTCATATTATTTATTCGCTTCGCGCTAAAACCGTCTGCTGTGTTCAATTTGTAATTCAAATACATTCCTCGCGTTATTATGACGTTCATAATTGTAACGTGAGATTTTTTACCGGATTTGAATGGAGGACAATCGGTGTAGTAACGCGTGCCCCGCTAACTTCCGAAAACAAATGCATATTTGTATTTTCATAGTTTATATAAACTGTACTACTATATTTTTAATAGTTGATCTAACTGTATACTATTACTACTAGTTGTGGGTTCAGTTCTTCGTTGATAAATATTTATATATATTAGACACCGTTCAGTGTTGGGTTCCGCCAAGCACGCCAACTCTCGATGAGCACAATCTAATAATGGAAAAAAAATCTTATAATAAGGTACCTTTAAGCCCTTGCATTAACAGAATATTTTTATTGTATACACTTTTTTATAATAAAAAAATGTCGTGTTGAAAATGAATTTACATATTATGTTACAAATTATCAGCAATATTTCCGTATCTTCAATCATTAACATTTTATCTCAGAATTCGTACAAAAAGTGACCTGCATTTTATTTTTGAGTTGTGCAGGAAAATAAAATTCAAATATATTTCACAGATTTACTTTAAAATTTTATATAAATTTATTTTCCTTCCTAATTTTTTGCAAATATAAGATTTTTTATTATAATATAAATAATATAATAAAAAAAAACTACCAAAACTTGCTTAGTTTTAGTGTGGCAAATAGATTTATCAATTTTTATATCTAAATTTGGATTTACAAAAAGCAGATAAATTATAAAATTTTATGTTTGACGTCAATAGTAGGAGGAATAACGTAATGTGTACTATATTTAATTTCACGCTTCTTACCCACAGCAGAGTAGGAAAAGTGAATCTAGTGTCTAAAGACTTCATTCTTGATTTTCCGGTGGTGTTCTGGTGAAAGAAGACACTGGTCTAGGTTTTGTTTACTGGTTATGAAAGAACAAAAATTTGAACGTAGCGAGTTACCCGCGGCTCTTGGCAACCTCTTATAAATTATTTTGAATTCCTCGCTTCGTCATCAAAAATATAATAAATAGTTTTGAATTTTGTGTAAGATTAGTACTGAAAAATTGCATTAGTAGAAAAAGTGCATAGACTTATAAATACACTACCTTCCTATTACGTCCCGCAGTCGGGTAAAAACCAACTCTATTTACTTTTATAACCGTCTCATACAACAAGTGTTCATGAAAGGGCAATAAAGGCATATTTTAGAAATACTGACATATCGTGAGAAGCGTAAAGGTCAAAAATCATTGGAGCGAAGTTCCTAGTAATTACGAGCGGGTAAAAACTTGGAATGTCCTAACCATCTTACACTGACCTCTGGTGTATTCAATAGAATGTCAACTACCAAGTTAGGGTTAAAATGGTTACAAAAAAATTGAGATTTTTTACCAGTTTACAGTTATTTTATTGCAAAGCTGAAAATATTTGGTATATCTGAAAATATATTTACAATTATATTTCTTATATTTTCTTATAAGTAGATTGACACTATTCGACATTTAGCCTCCTTACCGCGCCATGTCATGCCAGAACGGAGAAATAAATTTTACTCATTCTCCCGCACACCAATCGAACCCACGACCATGGCGCCAACGGTTGCTTTATCGATGGCTCATGACAAATAATCCGGACATAACGGCTTCGATTCCCGCTTGAAGCAAGTAAGTATACAACGCATCGCGCTATGACGTCTGCTTTATCTGGGCACGGTGAATGCATCGGTTTATCGCGTATCGTCATAAAAATGGGTTTTCATTGGGTCCCGAGTTGTGTAATTATGTCGACGCTCGCTCGACCGCTCTTTCATAATGTTAAAATGGTCGCTTAGCGCAGACGGGCGGGCGGTTTACTTCTTAGTGTTTTTTAATTTAATTGAAGTAATTGTAAGTCTTTTCTATTGAATTAACGTTTTTAAGTGTGAATTAGCTGCATATTATTACAATAAATATTTTTGTGGTGTACAACGACATAGTGACACAGTTGATACGTACTTAGTTATACTGTACGTTATTAATACTAGTTCAAGATTCGATTTAGAGGAATATTTTGTTTCTTCTTAGTGAATTGCAATATGCATTAAGTGCAGTAGCTTAAATACTATGTATCGAAAACAAATGACTGAATCCCTCAACTCTACATTTTCCACAAAATGCAGTAAATATTTGTATCTAGATACGAATAAAATATATAGAAATCTATAGTATATAAATATTGCGCTTCAAGAAAAAAATTAAAAAAAAACGTCCCAAACGCTTGTCTGAACTGTATAGATACCGTTGCAGCGTAGAACCGTCAGCTGCGATACCCAGATATATTTATTGGCCTTCCATAAAGCCACATACAAGAATATACATACATATATACAGGCAGACATTTCGAAAATACACATAAAAAGTAAGATCATGTTTCCATCTGATGATTTCGATAGGCCGTGAGAAGATATTTCTTGTTTTTTTTACTTAGTTTCGTTCATAAACTTGTGATAATATGAAGACTTGAATGAGCTTTTACAGTTAAAAGGCTAAGCTGATTTTGATATTGTTTTAGTGAATGATAAGATTGTGATAATGTTGATAAGAACGAATCTTGAGTGATAAAACGCGATGATTGTGGATTCAAATTCCGTTCATGTCTGACCGTAGGAGCAGTCGGTTACATAAAAACAATTAATATGATAGATATAATTAACTATCCAACATAATTTTTTTTTTCTATTAGAACAAGCGGTTCTTGAGATTAACACGTTCGAACAAACAAACTAAATAATTGTACCAATATTATAAAGCTGAAAGTTTCATAGCAGTGTTAAACAAAACATTAATGAGGCCAATCGTGTCACAGGGACACGTGGGGACGGCAAACACGACAAGTTGTGGGTTCGATTCATACTCGAGGAAATTAAATATTCAATACTTTCATTTCCTTGCTCTGGTAACGAGACTAAGCGCGGTGTTGATTTCTGGCACTCAACATAAGCATGCCTAGAGGCATTGGCGGAATGTACAAAACGTATCTCACATACATTTTAAGTCAATACAACTTATAGACATATATTATGTACATACACTCAAATTGGTATTTAATTATTCGTTGCAAGATCAGTAATTAATCTCAGATTGTATTCATAATAAATATGTCACGTGCTCGCTAATATCGTAGGTATCTGTTGTTTACGGCAAACCGACGGTTAAACGCAACGGAATCGGTAAACATGTTTGGTGTAAGTTTTCTTTATAAATAATATATGTTTATTATAAGGGACTAGGAGACAGACCACTGTAGAGAATATAATATATATGCAATATATGATACCTTGAAATATTCTATGTTGTTATATAAATTTTAAGAAAATTATTTAAATCTATAACTCGTGGGAATAATTTAATTTTATTTCGTCGTAATATCGAATGGAGAAAGAAGACTGAGTGTTTTATCACTAGGTTCCTGAGTGTTTTATGACTACCTACCCTGGGCGTATATACAGCGTGAAGCTATTTTTTTAACAACTATGCAATTCACTTAAAGATCGCTTAACTCTTGTCGCTTACGCTCTGACCAGTTGGCGTGACGTCGAGATTGTTTTTGTACGCTTATTACTGTTCGATCGATATTTATTTATCGTGATATGAAATTGTGGCTACAGTCTTTTACTTAGATAACTTATTATTTAATATCTAGATATAAACCAGTCGAAACGTGTCTCATTTGCATGAGGAAAATGTATTTATTGAAAGGTAAATAGTAAGCGCCGCAATACTTATAATAGATTGAAATATGTTTTTTTCTTGGTAAGATAAACTAAATGCGGCGTTTCTTCACTGCTGGACTGTCTCTTCTGCGTTGGTGGGTGGTGCTGCATCTGAATAACCAAAAGTAAAGCGTAATAAATCACAAGGCACATTACAATTAATGAGAAAATTCGCCAAGAATGATATGAAACGACAATTGACATTTCCACATAATAAGTTAAATTCCTCCAAGGTTTCCTTTTACCTTCTAGATTCTAAGATACACTTATTTGCGGATCGCATGCCTCAGATTTCTTTCTACCTATGACTATATTCCCATATCCGAGGCATCGTGGGCCGCGGTCGACCGGAACAAGCAAAAACATACCACACCACGGTCAAATGAAGATATGTAATTACCTTTTTTGCTATCGCAGTTCTTTCTGCCGTGGCTACGACTGGCGGCGTGCCAACGTCCGTTTGCGTTGGCTTCTCTTCAAAATCATATTGAACCTGGAAAATTGAGAATTTATTTCTTTCTATATCCTTACTGTCTATAAATAAAATTTATATTACTTTATTCAAAAAAAAGGGGCAAATGAGCTGAAGGGCTACCTGATGGTAAGCTGAACCTTCACCCTTAGACTTTTACCATCAGAAGGGATTGCGGACGCGTTATCGCCGTTAAGTGACGTGATGTAAGGATATAAATAACTCGCGGTATAAGGGACTGTACACACGACGCTTGAAAGCTCCCAAATCATAGCGCTCAAGAAACACCTCAAAAGTAATATCATACCATAGCTTGCAACAACGCGGTAAGTATAATCTTAATGGGATTTTATATAGATTTTTTTTATATAGATTTTTGCCACTACTGTTGAATCGTCATAAACATAAAGCACCGGCTCGGAAGACTGAGAATTGAGAACTACTGAGAACAGCCGACATATCCAACTAAAAATATAAGTAGCACCTTTAGGTAATATTACATTTAGATCTTATATACAAAAAGCCTTTAAAAATGTTGAAATTTTATTATAAAGAACCTTGTGACGTTTAATGTATGACGCACGCAAATTACACTTCCTTCGTAATAATTTATAAAATTCATCATTTAATAACTCTTAATACTTGTATGATTTATTTGAGAATAATTATTTAATGTACATCTATTGTGTTTCATTTTTAGCTTTACGCAGTGTACCAAGTCAGAGGGTACCTAGTATTAAGATACAGATAAAGCAAGGCTTGATTTCCGCCATTCCACCCGCAATGCCTTATACAATGTTATCAATACTGTATACAATACAATATCATGCCTTATTTAAAAAAAACAAATTTCTAAATATAGAGTACATCATTTTTAAAACCAAAGTATGTTTATTTTTGTTTAGTATCACAAGGAAGCGAAAAGGAACCTGTCGAGCGAACGTCAGATAAAACATTAATCCTTATCACTCATGATTAGAGCGTTCAAACCGCCTGTTCTAGGACACGTGTTAGAACAAGAAATTTTAACCTATTTATATAAAAATTAATTACACAGCATAGTTCGTATTTTTTTATCTGCATTAGATAATTGTAGGTTTGATTTTCACTTAGTGTAATAAATCCCGCAATAAAGGCAGAGGCATTTTATTCCCAACACAAAGCTCAATTTTTAGGACATTGAGTGAAGAAAATGAGAATTTTTTTTTTCCTTCGAGAGGGAATCGTACCTACCCACAAACGTCGTGTTTACTGTCACACGCTGTGCCGCTGCGCCCAAACGACTTTTTTAGTTTCCTATGACCGGTTAAGCTTGTTACAGCGTTGGATTTCGTTATCAAACACATAATTATTATAAGGCGGTAACATACAGACGAAGTGTCTTGACACTAAATATATCAATAAATATATGCTTATATGATGTAGGTATACTTAATATGATGCGTAAGGTCCAGTAAGCAATACGTACGGCATCAAGTTATGTAGACTTAGCTTCGATTTTTCTTCAGCTTTCGACTCATTATTTGCACCATCTTTCACTCCAAATTATTGATTAATCAATAATAAAAAAACAAAGTAAAATCTACACTAGAGTTAAAAAAAATTACTATAGACCTCTTACGAGTACTTCGATATACGAGTATAAGCCGACCACTGTATTGCCATACCATACCAAACACATAAAATATAATAAAATGACTATGCAAGCCAGGAATGCGCTTCAATGCAACTAGTACCGTCAGTTAGGTTACCGCCACTACCTAAGTATAAGAACACGGCCTACCGTGGATATAAATAAAACGGCCTGAGCTCAGTGGAAATTACTTGGAGTGGTCCCATTAGCTACGTAACGCGGGAGTTACAAATTAGCATAGCCACTACTATCGGTTGCATGCCAATTGTCATATATTGTGTGTATACAGATATTTTCTTTTGAGATGGACATCATGACGCAGTGGCATAGCGTGTGTAAACGCCGCGGATGTTGGTTCGATTCCCACTCGGAGAAATTAATAATTTGACAAATGTTATATTTAAACTGAAAGTGGGTAGATGAGTGTTTTAAAACATCCAGTGTCCCTTTTAAAGCTTAACCACATCTTAAAATTCAACAAGCCTGATTTTTTTTCAGCTTCACACTGTATTCCGCACTCAGCAGGGTAGGCAGAAGGAACCTCGGTGTTAAGACACTCCGTTCCTCCACTTTCTGCCGAATTCTGGAGGCATTGCGTATTTGCCTTTGCCTCGACACCAGAGAGAAGAAAGATGGAAATATAAACGTATATAAATATTTCACTTTCCTCGCGTGAGAATCGAACCTACAGCCGTCGCGTTTACGCGCGACACCCTTGTGCCACTGCGCCATGCCGGCCTAAATTTTGTTATTCTATACTATTATTAAAACCTGTATTAATAAAAATGCGGTCAAAATCCTAAATAATAGATGTTTATCGTAAAGCATTTTAAAACACAGCATACAACATCAAAATGATCGAAATGATTGACTTGAATTACATGAGTTAGGTGCAGTTGATCGGTGTAGATAATATTTGTACAAATCGCGAATTAGGTACTAAATAACGCAATCGATCAATGCGCAAGCGCAGTGCGTGGGGCTGGAAGGATAATTTGTCTCTGTTTTAAATGACTATTATATATAGTTATAGTCTACTATATCGCGCGACATCTGACCAATGCGCAAATCATTTTCTAAATATAATATTTATTAGGGTAAAAAATCCCGTAATAAATAAATATTACAAAAAATGGTATGTATATTTTAAAACAGTGTTACATGGTATATAATATAATACGCTTAATTTTACTAAAATACGTAATAAAATAATAATTAGTTAGTGTACGAGGGTGGACTTACCTCTATAAGACTAATAGCCAGCTACAAAAAAAATATACTATGCGTTACCTTATATAAAAAACTAGCTGTCAGCCCATTTTCAATTAACTTTCATTCAACAAAACTTTCAAAGTTTAAGTATGTACGTTCGTTTATTATACAGAAATCAACACATAATATTTGTAAAATAATAATACATAACATATATAATAATTAGTCTACAGGTTCAATTTGTACATGCCTTCACGCCGCGTCCCCCGCCGTATATTGGAGATGACATGCCAACATCCACGTACCATACATACTTTGCACTCTACTTACAGACGTATTATATATTACTTCATTTTTATTTGCACGCAGCACTTATTGCAATGAGGATAATATATTTTTTAATTTCATATTCTATCCATAAGAAATAATCAGTAGTACAATTACCAGTAACGATAAATTTTACTTTTTAATTGAGAAATATTAAATATTGTAAACATGGAATTTGAATCGACAACCACTGCACCGACACAACAGAATGTTTAACTAATGCATGCAAATGTTTAAGTTTAAACATATAATTCTCATATAAAAAGTGACCAACAACTGGTTGGGCGTGCGCGCTCAGCATTCAATTACGCACGTTTAACACTTACACGCCGTCGTATTAACATATCGTGAATATTATTTAACTTTTTATCATTATCATATTTAAGTATTCGCAATGTTCTGCTAGCCCCGTGCTAAGGAAAGTGAGAGCAGATCTTCTTGTTATTTAAATTAGTATTATATTATGTTGTAATATATACTACTTTCTGTCTGTGATTTTGCTCGCTTTACTTTTGAAATTTAGCTTGGAAACGACAATTATATTATTATTATATTATTATACGATAACTATAAGATAATTGTTAGGATACTTTTTTCCTATACGTCAATAAAAGGCTTAAAGTAGCATTTTGGTACGGTTCACTGATCTGATACTATAACGTTGATATGTCATTTCTTATGACTGATCCTAATGATATCTTGTTCAGGCTAAAGTTTAACATCTTGCTCACAATTTAAAGTCAAATTTTACATACATACCTTCAAAGAAAAGCTGCGCGTGCGCAGCGTCAAGTGAAATTAGGGTGACAGACTGACATGGTAATGAGGTGCATTTGAATCAAGTGATAGTTTACTCTACTAACGCTCTAACGAATAAGCATTACATTACAGAAAGTTCACGTTTTCGTTTATAATTGACGTCAACATACCATGAAATATTTTTATTGTTGGCTGAATTTAAAAGGGTATATGTTTTTATATATAATTGGATAATTACTTTTTAACTTTTATATTATTTTCTTTTTTAATAAGATATATCACTACGTACTTGCACTACTTTCTATCCCTTTTAGAATATATTGCCGTTTCTGTAGTGAAAGATTTCATTTTCTCATTTAAATATATTATAATTATAATAATTTTTTTGAATTTCTTTTTTTTAGTTTCACACTGTATCCCGCAAATAGCAGAGAAGTACTTTGTTCTTTAATTTCCATTTAAATTTGAGACATCGCACCCTGAGTGGCGAAACTGTACGTCATAATCTGTCATATAAAATACAGAAATATAAAATAATTTCTGCGAGTTTCCCTTCGATCGAGATCGAAACTCTTCATCAGACCACATTAAAGCTATAGCATTTTCGCATTTGCATACTACATAGGTTGTTAACATTTAGAATATAATTTTCTACATATAAAAATTGTATTTATTCAGTTAATTCAAACATAACGTAGTAATTTCAATAAACAATTTTTTTATATATATGTACATTTATACTTACATATATTAATTTTTAATCACCGCGGCCGCTGTGTTCACGCTAAACCGGCTTTTGTTTATTGTCCATAGTAAGCACGTGCAAATACACTATGTAGAGATAAATTGCGGCATTCATATTGACATACTGTACTAAAAAATATGCTTAAAGTTGTTAATAAAAATTATGTTTGACTATGTAGGTCATTTGAAACGTGCTTGGCAATTGAGGAACGATAACCAGTTCAAATCTTGGAAAAAATTCGTCGGCTTCACGCTGTATCCTGCTAAGCAGGGTTAGGCAAGCGAAACCTAGTGACAAGATACTTCGTTTCCCGCATCACATAATGTGAGAGGCATTGCGTGTTAAGAGGTCAATTCAACACTGTCGATTGTCCACCTGAAACGAGAAATAAAATAATTTAAATATTAACGTTAGCACGAGTGAAAATTAAATATAAAACCATCATCAACAACATTTAAGTAGAGTAGAGTAGAGTAGAGTTGTTCTCCACTATGACTCTAGGTAGCAAATTCGATTTTATTCATCCAATAATAGTTTGTTACTTTTTACTAGTTAAGCGTACAAAGTAATTTAAATAAAGATACTTGAATTTCGCTCGCATCCCTTTATGTTTCATTAAAAACGTATAAAACTGAAATTTATTACAATAACATTTTTAATACTAAGGTATCATTTATAAAAGACATAATTATACAAAACGTATCAATGTACAAATCGGTAGTAAATTAATGTGCGTATAAAAATTATTATAATCGGAATTAATGACTAATATTAATGACATTAATTAGTATAATTACTGGATTTTATTATAGAAACAAAATGTAAAACTACTTTATTATTACACATAAATGGAGCTTAAAGCTTAATTTAATACAAGATTATCTATAGGGCGTCTAGAACTTATATCCGACGGTTATGAATTCAATTCGCAGTCAGAAGAATAAATTATTTTCATTACCTCCCTCTGGTAACAAGACAAGATCCGGCGTTAAGTCCCACCACTCAGCACGCAAGCGTGTATCAATTATTTTTTTTATATCAATAAAACAAAACAAACGTTAAACAATGCGTACATTAAATAACTAAGTAGGGCCTGGCGCCGGCCGTCGTCGTTTCACATGCGAATACATTATTTACACTAATTAAATATTTACAACGCTTAATCACTACTGAATGATGCACGAGATGTAATCTCTGTATTTATTCTATAAGAGTTTTTGGTGTTGTACCGGAAGTCGTGTCCTTATATAGTAGTGTTATGTTATGTCATGTCATGAGGCGCAGTGGGACCTAGTTGACTGTCAAATGTGATGGTTATAGGTTAGATTTTCTACTTTTCTATTATACTTGGATTACTTTCATTTCTCCTATAGAAGGTGTAGAGGCGAAAAGGGATATATTTTTGTTATTAGTGATTCTTCGTTTTAGGGAATCAAAATGCGACGTTGAGTACTGCTTACACGACGATTAGGTGTTCGATATCCACCCAGGAGAATTAATGTATATATTTTTTTTAATTTCTTCGCTCTGATAACAAGGCAAAGCATGGCGTTGAGTTCCGCAACTCAAACAGGCCTCATACAATCGGAAAGTGGGAAACATATCTTAACATTAAGTTCCCTTTGCCTACCCTGCTATATGCGCAATGAAGTGTGAATCTCAAATTAAAGAATCCCAGAGTAACTCCACTTTAAAACAAATTTCAAAATATATGAGGTACAAATTAGAGAATATGTACCTAATAAGTTAAATCAATATTTTTTCCTCATAAATCCTTACAACTAAGTACAGCTTAGCGATCAAGTCAATGTTAATAATACGGGAGGGACAGCAAATATAAACAAAAGTTATCCTCGTATATTGCAAATTACACTTCACAACTTGACTCTACTAATTAATAGGTAGGGAAACATTATACGATTTAAATAATATTCATATAATAAAATAAATATTATGGTTATAAATTATAATTTATTATTTTTATTACTCATCATATATATATTTTTTATTACCATATGATACAGCATATCACATTTAACACCAGCTATCAAGATTTTTTTGATTATTATTAAATTTGTATAAAAAACAGTTTGATTATTAAATAACAATTGGGTTCATACTGTATTCCTCATATAGAAGCAAGAAGATAAAAGAAGAGAACAAGCAGATAAATAA
This sequence comes from Heliconius aoede, assembly GCA_037355905.1. Taxonomy (NCBI): domain Eukaryota; kingdom Metazoa; phylum Arthropoda; class Insecta; order Lepidoptera; family Nymphalidae; genus Heliconius; species Heliconius aoede. Next base: position 217,805 of record JBAIZZ010000222.1, read on the forward strand.
AATACTAAGAAACAGTGTTCGGACACTCCGTTCCACGCGCTCTTTTCAATTTTCGAAACAAATATTAGTAAGATACTTTAAAATCTATTAAATGCTTTAGGAGCGAAACACAGAACTAACAAAAAATATTAATTAGTACATATAGAAAGTGTTGCTTAGACGATATTATAAATTCGCTCTGACATCGTAACGTGAGTGACAAAAGCTCAACGGCCGTGTCACTTTAACTTCCTCTATCAATTGATTGATTTTAATGGAACAGATAAAATTAATTATTTCCTTTTACATATCCTTACTTTTGTCTTTGAAGTGTTAAATTTTCTTGTTTATAGACTATAGATCAATACGAATTTTTCAATCTAGAGAATGAATTGTAGACATACACGAGAAAAAAAAATCACAGCTTCTATAAAATTTTAAGCTGAGAATATCATTTTGAAACTGCGATAAAAGCACTATAAAGTTTAATACACAGATATTCAATTAAAAAGCTCCATTTCCTTTAAAACTCGGAAACAGTTAAAATAATTCGCTTTAACAGTTGTTGCTATAAAAACACTAGTCCGCGACGATTAGTACGAAACCTAAATACAACTAACGGGAATGCTAGTATTTAGAATCGGAAATATAAAAATATAAATTTATGACACGTGCTTACTTTTTATTTTTATGGAAGTTCAAAAATCACTTTTGTTTAATATTTCAAGTGAAAACGTTAAGCGTTCCGTTTACGTATTTAACATACTGGATAGGCAAGTTAAAAATTTTCATAATTTAAAGTGTTTAAAATATAATTAGTGGTGTAGAGCCGCGGTGATATTTCGACTTGTATGAGCCAGTAGTTGAGTGCTTGCTCCAAAACGCTGTAATTAAACCCGTCACGCCAATTAACTTTTCAAAGTCAAGAAATGTGTAGGTATATCGCGTTTCGTCTCACTCTAGCGTCCACTTTCAGAGATAACTGCGCCCAAAATTCACTTGTTCTAATCGAAAGACCTATCTGTCCATCGAGAATGTAGTGACAGCGATACAGGGTACTAAATGTATAGTACAATGTTACGCAAAAGCTATGGACTCATTTCCCACTCAGTGAAATTAATTATTTATATTTCCTCGCACTGGTATTACGATGAATCGCAGCGATGGCTTCTGATAATACATAGCGTATTACTTCTGGACTAGTCTTCAAAATTGAGTGAATGGAGTGTCTTAACACTAGTTTCTCTCTGCCTACCTAACTATATTCGGGATACAGCATGAAGATGAAAAAAAACTTTCTGTTCTCATATGGTTTGCGCTTAACGACCCTGAGTAGTGACGCCCAATTAATTTTGACCATCTAACCATCAGATTTATATTGCAAGTGAGTTTTCACTGTTCCGCTGTTGCTGTTTAATTACACTTGGTACTGCAATAGAAAAAGTTGCGTAAGCTGTGGCAAGGTTTATAGCTTAAGTTTAGCTTTTTAAGTATTTAAGACTGTATGACCATCAAGCCTATTTTATAACTTCAATAGCCACATAATAACTATATTTACTCACATATTTTCTTTAACAATTGTGTGAAGAAACTATAATAAAATCATACTATAACTAATAATCGATGTTATACAAACGATAAATATAATAACTTTAAGACATGCTTTAACAGCTAGTCGGCTCGCCGTGGGCTCTACTATCGTGAAATATGTAGAGTGTACTTGCTCCTGTGCGTGATACTTCTAATTAATTTAGCTCGAGGCTAGCTGTAGCTTAGGCGTTCCTTTCAACCTTTCAACGGAGGTGGGTGCCCAGTGTAACAGCGTGAGATCAGATCAAGATATGCTTACGTGCTCACCACTGTGATTCTAGTTGAACAAGTCTTAAGGGCTATTAATCTTTATATTTCTTTATTTATTGTTGTACGAACAGAGAAAATTTGTAGTTTTTTCTCCACTCAGAGCTAAAGTACTGACATGTACTAGTAAATTAAGATATTTCAAACGAGTCAATTTGATTAACTTTTCATATTTTTACCGCTAAGTCAGTAAATTCTAGTTACACATCACAAGCATTAATCTCTAGATTTCTCTAGCTCTAAACTTGCGTGAATCTGATCTCTACATTTTTTTTACTTTTACAGGAACAAGAGGTCATCTTGTAGAGGCAAGGTCCGTCATTGTTAGGGTAATCTCTTTGTCACCAGTATGTGATGTTATCGTAATTAAATCTCCATTGTCAATATATTTAAGGTCACTGTGTACTCTATACTTCATTTTATGTTTAACTTCGCACGTGTCACTTGCATATTGAGTATTTTAAATGGTTAAAATTTGAGCCGTTGTCTACTTGCTGATTTGTAATGTTTTTTTTTACGATAATTTATTTTTATTTTAATGTTTTTACGAGCTTCACGCTTCACCTCGCTTAAGCTAGGCTGAGAGAATTCGAGACACCATGTTGAGATATTCAACTTTGAATTTTTGGGAATTTTTGGTATAGCGTAACGAAAAAATATGTCATCTTTTATTTCCAAATATTTTTATCATATCTTTTCATATTTAATTTAATAAACGTACCGCGAATATAGTGAAGCAGTGAAGCAGAGGGTAGTATTTAAATATACATTTTTTCAAATATAAATTAGAATAAGTTCATAAATATATATACATATATGACTGTGTGTCTTTATGTATGTAAGAAAACATTTTAAGCATTCCATGATTAACATTGACGTTAAATAAACTAGTCGTTAGTGCTTCCTTCTATAGTTAAGTCATTGTTTGCACAGTATACGCACCCACGTATTTGGTTCTTAAAATTATTATTTGTGTATAGTATTATGTGATAATATTTTCTATATTAATTAGTTTAGTTTAGTTATAACATGGATGTAGCAGGGTAGGCAGAGGAAACCTCATGTTATGACACTCCGTTTTCGACTTGCTACCTGTTTTTTCGTATTGAATGAAAGAATTCAACGATACGTTTTGTCTTGTTACTAGTGTGAGGATATGAGAAAATGAAAATAATAAATTCTCCCGAGTGTGATTGATATCATTACTAAGTCTTACTTAGTAGTGGGACAGCGTCTGATTGCAAACACAATGGTTGTGGGTTCAATCCTATTCTAGAAATGGTCATGGTAAAGTAGATAAATTTTAACATCTTTGCGCCTAGCACGCCATGGCTCAATAATTTAGGGCAATGTCGGAAGAATCCTTAAGCTTATCTAGACGTATGCGGGATACAGCGTGAAACTAAAAACATATATGGAAATGGTAATGCACATATATGAGGTACTTAACAAATACCTAAGGAAAGTAAAAAATGAATTACATATAATTTTATTATGTATGAATTTATGCATAAATCCTTACAGTGTACAACACGACTAGACCGCTACCTAACACACTTTCAAACATACTTTCGAAGACTTTAGAAAGAGATCAAATAGTAATTTCACCGTAAAATGGCCGAAATTTTTTATTAAATAATAATACATTGTTCGGACATTAAGCAAGCCAGTGGCCGTGACTGCGAATTGTAATTAACTTTTAAGTTTTAAGTTCATGCGCCGGCGCAGCGCAGGTGCGAGCGGGCACCGACCTCGCTGTATCACTGTCCTAACATGTTTACCACAGTGCTCAAACTCAAAAAATATAATAATTAAATCAAATCAGCTTCACACTGTATCCCGCATATATAGGGTAGGCAGAGGGAACCTCGTGCTATGACAGTCCGATCCCCACTTTATGTCGAATTCTGGAGGCATTGCGTGTTGAGCGGCAGAACTAAACGCCGCGCTTTGTCTCGACACCGGAGCGAAGAAATGGAAATATAAATGTAAATTTTTCATTGTCTCGTGTGGGGATTGAACCATTGTGCACTGTAATGCACAGTCACGCCCTTGTGCCGCTGCGCCGCGACGGCTAAATGGCAAGAAATTTATTTTAAATCTTGAATTATGCTATAAATAATTATTTAAATATATAAAAAATATCTCATGATATTACTCTGTTCTTCGATCGTTGAGTGTCATCATTCAAGTCGCAATCTTTTCAGAGAATTCAGGCAAAAGTATCCAAAGGAGTGTCGTGACACTAGGTTATCCTCAGTGTGAAGATGATTAAAAAAAAGTATTTTACGTACATAGAAGAGGACTTCAGTACAGTAATACACCGTACATAGTTTGTACCGTATCGTGAAAAGAAACGAGAAGATTTTCTAAAATAAAAATTGAACTCACTACCACTGCGTTCAGATAGATATTGAAAAGTCATACATTAAAATTATTAGTACAGTTTCATAGCTGATCAATAGCGTGTATACATTTTTTCCCTTCGCAGAAAGATAGAACTACTTGTTTAGTGGAATATATTATTCGACCGTAACTAATGAGAGCTTTTATTAAAATTAATCACTTTGCACCATATCGATATGTGGCAAAAAGTTTATGATCTACGAGTATGTAAGTTTATAATGCTTTTTACCTATTTATATATTTATGTTTGTTATGGTCTCTTTTATTACATAGAATTAAATTATTAATATACATTAGTATGTAATATATCTTATAAATTAAGGAACATATATCTACCTAGGGTACCTTTCCGCCTAAATTCAAGACGTTATTTGTTGCAGAAATAAACGCCTATTATTTAAAAGTAGATAAAATATTAAAATAAATTGTGGCAGTAAGATAAGTGACAATATGATTGAACGCATAGGTTCAGTGTAATAAGTATATAATATAATCTTCGCCCCAGGCTGCTGTCGTATTAACATATATTTTTTTATTACTTAGAAAGTAATCAGTAAGAGGCTTTCTATTAGTTAGTATAGTGACAATTTCGTTTTTCGTTTCGTTGAGTTTGAATAGCTTAGTGGGAATATATTTTTGCTCGAAAACATTTCATATAATTTATTGTATTAATATCTCTATAAATATAGAAGATCTTCTTGGCGCAGGGACACAAGCATGCGACTGTAAACGGTGCAATTTCACGCTGTATCCCGAACATAGCAGGGTAGCCAGAGGGAACCAGGAAACCTAGTGTTAAAACAGTAAACCAACACGATTCCCTTGAGTGGCGGAACTCAATGCAGCGCTTTGGGTCGTCACCAGAGCGAAGAAATGAAAATATTCATTATTTCAATCCACTGAGTGGGAATCGAACCTACAGCCGTCCCGTTTACAGTCACAGCCTTGTGTCACCGGCGCCACGACGGCTTAAATTACATGTTATACCTAATATGAAAATCTTAACATCTGATGCGTACAACAAGTAAGTATTACCATAATAAATAAACTCGTAAACCAAGATGAACCCCTAATTAAATACAATTAGGTAAAAACATTTTTAGTTAGAATTGAAACGTATAGCAGAAGATTATGCAAAAAGATTCTTTCTAGTACAAGTCGGAAATGAAAGTCGGGGCGGGTCAGGCCTATGGGCCGAAAACATGTTAAAAGTGCAGATAGCGTGACGTATGTACCGCTCACTTAATTACTAATTTATCAAATCGTATCTCAAATGGTTTATAATAAGATAGGCACAGAAAATATAGTGTTAGGACATTCCGTTCTCCGCAATATATTGCGTGCTTAGTTCATTTAAAAATATTCAAAACCTTGTGCGAATAACAATTTGACAATTATAAGGTTTTTTTAGCGTCACGCTGTTACACACAGAAGGAGAGGCAGGGGGAACCTAAAGTGCGTGTTGAGTGGCGGAACTCGACGCCGCGTTTGCCTCGACACCAGAGCGAAGAATATGGAAATATTAAATGTTTACCTCAAGTGTCAATCAAACCCACAACCTGTTACATTTACAGCCACACTTTATGTATCCGCGCCATAACTGGCCTAAAGTTAATGTTCTTACTAAAGAAATATTATATCAAATGTCAATACATACAAAAGCTTCATTTGAGATTCCAGCATGCTACCCCCACAATACTTTAAACCATAATTCTCTGATTTAATAATAATTCTCTTTTAGGTATGACATTAAACTGTTATAAAGTATCCAAAAAGTCTATAAAATTTCAAAAGAAAAACATTTTTACAAAAGTTTGTCGATTTCGTCACAGTGTCACCGTGGATGGTATATACAAAAATGTGCCAATAAAAAATATTATTAAAATATTTTTGAATCTCCTTGCATTTTTGGTATTTTAGAGAGACAGACAGAGAACCTAAATCTAGTATTAGCAATGTTGTTCTAATAGTTCCCAAGATTAACGCGTTCAACCAAACAAATTCTTCAGCCTTATAAGATTATAATTATAAAATATATTTGCAATGGATGTAGAATCCACCACCATCACATAATCTAACATTTGAATTATATCACTTTACTTTACCTTCACGCTTTATCCCTACCGGGGTAGTCAGAGAGAATGGAGCGCCAAACGCTACGGTCTCTACATGCCTCTTTCGCCTCGTCCACTGTCATCGACCTCTTCATACATGCCTCTTTCGCTTCGTCCACTGTCATCGACCTCTTTATATATGCCCTCCGGGGGTCCTCCTTTTTATGTGACTTTCCATTATAAATCTTTTTTGCCATTCTTTCATCACTAATTCGTTCGACGTGCCCAAACCAGCTGAGCACGTCCTTCTTCATTCTCGCCGCGACAATCACGTTAGTGTCTGCCATTCTGTGTATTTCTTCATTACAGATTCGATGAGCTAAGCTGACTCCGCATGTCCTAGGAAAAGATCACATCTCCACGGTATTCATATTTCTTTCATTCTTCTTCTGTAATATCCACTTTTCGCTGCCGTTTAACATTGGCCGTCTCATCAATGCAGCTAAAGCTCCGTTAACCCTCTGATCGGCAGGAATACGCCTTCCAAATACATCTCGTATCTTCCATCTCTACTATACATACTTCCCAAGTATAATACATCATTCACTTGTTTTAATATGTTATCATTCACTCTGATATTGCATTTATCTCTCTTCATTTCTTTCAAGTACCAGAACCTTTGTCTTGCTCACATTTAGGCTTAGACCATTTTTTTCATTATTAATTGTATCACGGTACAGTAAATATAGATTATATACTGTAATATTAGATTGACGTCAAACGTATAGAAAGATTCACGTGCCTTAGCTTACTAGTTTTTTTATATATAAATATAAAAAAATCAACGTGATCGGTAATTTTTATAAGATTAATTGCTCATAATGCAGCTGCATTTTTCTATAACATAAATAACTTAGAAGAATAGTTAATTATATTCGTTCCATTACTACGATATTAAAATACTTAGATAAATTTCTTTATACTAAGAACATATAGAAAATCGTTGTAATTTAAAAAAAAATAATGATCAAATAAAATATTTTTAATATTAAAGAATTGTACAGAGTTAGTATATGTATTAACTATGTAAAAAATGTGCAATGCAGCGCTGAGTTCCGCTGCCATATAGTTCACTATTATCAGCTTCCCCACACAGCAGGGTAGGCAGAGGGAACCTAGTGTAACACTCCGTTCCTTACTTTCTGCCGAATTCTGAAGACATTGCGTCTTGAGTGGAAGAACTCAACAACATATAGGTAACTAATTCTGTTGAAAAGAGAAAAATGTATATGCGAGATAAAGCATGGAGCTAAAAAATATTATTTCGATTACATTAATAATAAACTCGATAAGATAAAATAAATGGCTTTACAGCCACTTATATATTATATTTAAATAATCCTTACAATTATATAATCTTTATGCTTTCATTTACAAGTTACAAATAAAAAATACAAAAAAAAAACAAATTTATATATGGAAATATCGTATGTATGTATTATATATTTTTTGGGTTCTATCCCTATTCGGGGAAAGAAATTAGTATCCTGCGGAACCTGTGGAACTGAAAGCTCTGGCAAGACAGCAAGCATTTGTTTTGCTTTAAAACCAATATACAAAATTCGCGCTTAAATTGGAGACCGGACCAGCTTGAACTATACAAATATTTATTGCTTATGAAAATATTTTTAATTTAGAGGGTGAATTCAAAAAAAAACATACAGCACGTGTTCAATGAAATATTTGTAAGGGTCAAAATTTCAAATTTTATTAAAATCGGTGACGGCTTAAAAAAAAATCATACAAACTTTCAACCCCTGATGAAATAGGGGAAATGAAAAAACGTTTTGGAAATAATCATTTGTCCAAATTTCAGGTTTCTATCATCAGCGATTACGGCTGTGCGTGCGACTCGCGTCTCAGTCAGTGGGAACCTCTCCTTTTATATATTTATATAGATGACACGACAGACGGACAGTAAAATGTATATATATAACAGAAGCGTGCGACTGTAAATCCTAGGGTTGCTGGTTCCCACTTGGCACTCAAGAATTGGCATAAAGTAGGGGACCGAAGTGTCTGAATGGGAAATGGAGTGTCTTAAGACTACGTTCTCAGATTCCCGCTGTCTACCCTAGTATGTGCGGGATACAGCGTGAAATAGATAAAATCTATGAATAATTTATATAATTTATACATGTTGCATAACATGTTCCCAGCGCCTACGACAGTGCGACCAATTCGACGCTATATCAGCACATGCTTAGATCTCCCGTTAAATTACCTGTTTATACGTTATTTTATTATAATACATAAATATCAAATTTGATGCCATCTGCCTGTTAGTGCGACGGCTGTGGGCTCGATTCCCATTGGGGATTTTCACAATTGTTTTCATTACCTTGCTCTGATAACATAACAAAGCGCGGCGTTGAGTTCTGCCACTCAACATGCAATGTCTAGAAAATTGGAAGGTGCGTGCTTAGTACTAAGTTTCCTCTATAGTACTAAGTATCGAAAGTGTTTAGGCTCATTCTGCTTTACGTAACTCAACGCCACAATAAATATACACACACGCCACAACAAAAAATAAATATATTTTAAGGAATCACTCACCTCAGGGATCGAACCTACAGCCATCACGCACGGCTTGATTTCTTACGACTAAGCCCAACTTTCAATAATATTATAAACCGCTATATGTTAACCTGCTTAAAAAATAATATACGAGCTATGATTAAATAAAGATGACGAGTTTGATTCTGTTTAAACATCCAAAGTGGTCTAAGAGTGAAAGTATGAGCACACCGCTCTGTGTTCTAGAGTTCTTAACGACGACAGAAGAAAGTAGTGGATTCGATTTTTAATTCATATGAAATTCACATGATTTAAAGTTTATATTTTTGGCTTAGTGCCTGGAAAATATTTTTTTTGTACTGTTTTCATAAGTTATCATTTATAATAACTTACATAATATGCATACAGTCTAAGATAGTAAGTTTGAATATTTTAATAAATTTATCTAAAAGAGATCTGTTTGAGCATATGTAGATTAAAGATCGAAAGTAGACTCTATATATATATACTTACAAGTAATCTATGTACTAAAACTCTGTTAAAACGTTTTATATGTACATACTTTTCTCTAAGTAATATAAGTGTGGCTTCGATTCCTAGTATGTATATACATTTCTCAATTAAGTCACGATAGTAGTTATCAATATAAGGTTATCAAATTATAAATAACAAGTTATTGAATACAACGACCTATCAATTCACCCACGATTTATTTAAAACAGTAGCCATGTCGACGATTGCGCTGTCACCATAGAATACAGGACTTGAAGGCTGTAAGTAATACACGGTGTTATTTTAATAAAATATCTTTATTTATATTTATAACTCGCTTTTACAAACATCTAAGAATTGTGTATGAGCCGTGATACAATCTGAGTATTCGAGGTTTCTCAAGTATGTTATATAATCCTATCACCATTCTTGATAAATGGTTGAAAATATTTTTTGCATTCGAACCAGTAGAATCCTGAGGTTAGCCCCTAATAAAATTTTCACAAATGGCCTCTGATACATTTTCTGTTTTGTCATTTTGAGAAAGAGTTCGCTTCTAGAATTACTAGACTTACAAAGAAAAAGTAAATAGATAAGAAGAGAAAAAGCGCTACGTTCTATATAAGTTTTACGCTTATTTTTTAAAAACAAATGTATAAGAAAAAAAGCAAATTATTAATAGCCAAGCAAAGTAACAGCAGGTAGCAAGTATAATACACACGTGAAACAGCCATAAGTAGATCAAGAGCCACCTACGCGGGCAGGTGCCGGTACCGGCCCGACCAGTGTTTGTCAACAGCCGGGCTGCCAGCCCGCTGTGCTGTAAAATTACAACCTTAGCCGTATTTACTGACAAATCTATATATTACTCTTGCTGCCAAAGTTTGAATACATTCCGTATTATTTATTAAAAAGGAAGTACGCTACTTCATTCGCATTTCCCCAAGGTGGGCAGAGGAAATATATTAAAAATAATTCCCGTTAGTAGGAATAGAACCCATAACCGTCGCGTTTACCGTCAATCAATGTCCCACTGCACCAGTATAGCCTTTATTCGGTATTAGTTATTGCTTATTTTAAACTATCTAGTTTCATGATAAGCAAGATTGTGTATTTTAATGGAGAAAGTGGCAAAAAAAATCTTAGTAGTCATTTGGCTTGAAATATACAAAAACATTATAAATAATTAAATTACGTTTTCTTATATTTCTTGTTTTAGAGGTCATCGTGGCTCAGTGGGACAGCGTCTGCCTCAACACAGTACATCACAGTATTCCGGAATCATTCCAATAACTGATATTATTAGAAATTGACAGATATATTAGAGACTAGACATGAACACGGGCACAGGTGTGCGGCTGTAAGCGTGATAAGTGTGGGTTCAATTCTCAGTCCCCAAAAAAGTGGAGTCCCAAAAAAATGGAATAATTGTAAAATATATTTTATGTTGATAACTTTACTGACTTCCTTTAAAATTATAAAACATTTTAATTATTTACTTTCTTATTAAAAATATTACTTCATAGGTTTTTATAAAATACAACATTTCAACCTTGGTTTTAATTTAAAGCTCATTTAAATCTCGTCAAACAACTAAGTTCCTGGATGGACGGCCACGTGACGTCGAACACGACCAAATATTTCTCAGAAAATCAAAAGTAATTTACGATGAGGATCTCGTCGATAAGTATTCAATTACATTAGACAAATATAAATCCTGATTAACCTGTTTACTACAAAATTTGATAATTTGTCACACACAGATTATGTCACCCAAATAGATCCATTTACCAAGGCATTAAGGCTATAAAGAACTGGCTCTCAGATGGACATCCAGATGATCTGCCATAGATTATTGCAAATATATAAAAAAATAAGATTTAATAATTACTTATACTACTACAGCTAATACTAATTTTAGTAGTGGTTAAATCCTATTAGATCTGAGAATAATGAATAAACGAGAAATAAAAGGAGTACAATTGTATACTATAATCTACGTTAGAAAATATATAAAACGTAGCGAATCGGCACATCTAACTGTAAACGGGACGTTTATGGGTCTTCGAATTAATTATTTTCATAGAAACGAAAGGAATAGTCTTTATTGGGAACGGCCTTCCTCTGCTACATACAGAATTCGGCAGAAAGTGGGGAACGGAGTGTCTTAACACCAAGGTTCCCTCTGCCTGCCCTGCTGTGTGTGGGATACAGCGTGAAGCTGAAAAAAAAATTGTGTTTATTGCTTGTAGGTAGGTACTTATAGGTAGGATAAAGCGCTAATTTAATTTTTTTTTCTTATACTAGACTTACCCACTATAATATCACATTGCGAAAAAAAACATGCCTCAAGTTAAGTGCAAGCGCCGCGGAAACGATAAAACTGTTTGACTAACGCTTGACGCATCATTGCATCGAGTAGGAGGTTAGAAGAAAAAGTTTCTAATAGTTCAATGTACCAATATATCAATAAAGGCGACGGGGCAAGGTGCTTCAAGCGGACTCTAGTATTTATACTAATATTAAAAGCGGAAGGCATAATTTCGTTAAATACACTAATCTTAGAAACTTTTGGATTCATCGAGAAAACCTTAGGCTACTATGTTCCCATGATTTTTTCGATTCGATGTGTGTCACTTTGTCTGCAATCTGCCAATTTGACATGACTGAAGCCATAGGCACGATTTATTTTAAATATGTTTATTTTTCTAAATAGGAACAGAAACCAGAACCATTGTGTGTATACTGTATAGTCAAACACTTGCTTACTTAGCTACGATGGCGTCAAATGCAAATACTGGCGGGAGTGGCCAAGGCCGAAGACTGCGCACGCGCATGCCACTACACTACTCTGTCAATATATCCATCACTGTATATCATGTTCAGAACTTCTGTCGATTAGCACTAATTGAGATAGGTATTTTTGACATATATATACTTCTTATTATTTCATAATAATAGCTTAAGTTGTGAGTTAGGTAATTTTACAGTTGTGTTTTAAAATATTATAGTTATTGTATATTAAAGAGTGATTGCGTTTTAGCGAAACTCAACGCCACTTATACTTGAAATTTGAAAATTACGACTCATTAAAAGTCTATTTTGTCTAATAAATTGTAAAGATACACTATCAACATCTCATCCATTTTAGGTAACTGATGGTGAGGAGGTTGACATAAGTGATATACAAATATTATCTTTCGAAAAAATAAGACAAAGAAAATAATATTATAATTATTAATTACTACGAAAAAAGACGTCTTCATAATTTACTTAATGTTGTCTGACACGTTCACTATCCCACTATCCGCTACTTTGTAACAAACGACAGAAATAGAAATCCTATGTGCCAAGTTAATACTTTAGCACTTTATAGTTTACTAAGTCATTTTACTTTTTAACAATATGCAAATTAGTTGAGTAAAGTTTTAGATTTATTTGCGACTTGTATGGCGCACTAATGTTTTATAATTTACATCCATTTGGCGCAGTCGTCGAGTGTTTGCGATAGGTGAGCTGAGTGTGTAAAGAAAGAAACTACCTGTTGAATTCTTAAGGATCGTCAAGTCTTGTCAACGCCACTTTATTTCGTACATTCGTCTTATTTTGTTTAAATACTTACTTCTTCACTTGGATGTTTCTTTCTTTTTAATTTTTGAAATATTTCCATTTAAGTAGGCATATGAGCTTAGTCACGGCCTTAAAGCTCTTAGCTGATATTTATTTACTGTTATGTTCAATGCCGCATCGATGCCAAACCAAATTCGAGGTCAAATTTAAGTATATGGTTTTAGTATTAGGTAAATATTATATTTTTTCATCTTTACTTATGTATTCATCTAGTTTTATGTCGCTTTATTCTAAGATACAAAGCTAATATTTAAGATTTTTTGTATGTCCCGCGTGGCAGAGCGAACCCAGTGCTAAGACACTCCGTTCCCCATTTTCTGTCGAATTCTAGAGACATTGCATTGTGGCGTAATGAAATTATGAAATATTTCATCTCGAGTGGGAATCAAACTCACAACCTGGCACGTTTACTGTCTTTGTGCCACTGCGCGACGTCCTGTCTCAGTGGATATTGTAGAAACACCTTTAACAAAAATATTAAGAAAATACTACTTTTGGTTGTTTTTAAACGATTGTTATATGAAGGTTACGTATTTCAAATTATAGATCCTCTATCGCGTATCTCACATTTATTACACGCCCTTTATACAATTTTATGAGTTAAACTCAAACACTAGCTTTATGTGGATACAGCTTTTTATAGCTTATTTTGTCAGCGGAATTGTAAGCGAACGAACTAGTGTTAAGACACTCTATTATCCACTTTGACCTAAAATCGAGTACTGTATTGTAACGAGGTTTGTTTATTTGTACACCACTTGTATATTTTAATTATTTACTTTCTTATTAAATAAGTAATATACAAAAAGTACAAAAGAAAACTAAAAAATATATACACACAGGTGGTCTTATCTCTTCCTGGACAACCTTTAGGGCGAAAAGAAACTGTCATAACTTTAAATCAGTGTAAGGTAAATAAACGTAGTTTAACAATATAAACACAAATAAAAACCAATAAATATATTTAAATATATGCAATACAATATTAATATAATACACTACAAATAATATTAATATAATTTATTTTAAAACTTTTAAAATTTTAAATTATCTATTATTTAAAAAATTACTCCATGTACAATTTAACAACCATTCCCATTAAGACGCCACCAGAGGGAAGAAATGAAAATATAAATTGTAAATAAATATTTTATTTCCTCGAGCGGGGATTGAACCCGCAATCGTCGCGTTACAGTCACACCTTTGCCACTGCGCCACGACTGCCTCAATATATAATTAATATTATTTACAATATATTCTAAAAAGACTATATCCATATTCTATAAATCCATATTTATATATTAATCTTTTCTCGAAGTTAAATGCAAAAAGAGAACCCTCTCCGGCGCGAACTTATCTTGTCTCTTCAACACTTTAACAAGTTTCCTTTCTTTATCGCACTACATCTCTAGCATTTTACTAATATTTTTATGGTAACTTAAAAAACATATAATAAAAATATAGAGGCCGTCGTGGCGCAGTGGCACAAGGGTGTCGCGCGTAAACGCGACGGTCGTGGGTTCGATTCCCACTCAAGGAAGTGAAATATTTATTTACGTTTATATTTCTATTTCTCTTCGCTTTGGTGTCGAGGCAAAGTGCGGTGTTGAGTTCTGCCACTCAACACACAATGCCTCCAGAATTCGGCAGAAAGTGGGAAACTTAGCGCCACATTGAATAAAAAAATAGATAATAAAATATTTCACTACTCTATGTCAACGGTAGTCCTTCATGGTGTGGATGTGAGAGTAGTCACCGCCTTCCGTAACAAAATTATAAAATGAAGATTTAAATCGAAATATACATTGTAATGAAAAAAAATATATATTATAATTAACATAACATATTTTTGTGAAATCAAAATAGCCTTTTATGTCTCTAACGATATACATAATAAGAACTATACATGATATATCTGCTATTTTTTCTTTACAGAAGATAACTTCACGCTCATTCCCCATAGCAGTGTTAAGCTCTGAGTGGCAGATCCCAACTCCGCGCTTCGTATACCAAAGCCGCGACCAAAAAACAATAAAAAAAAACATTACTTTTGTATTAACAAATCATAAAATAAAAGATCGTCAACTTAGATACAAGCGCTACTAAACACGAAAAGTAAAGTCAAAGCTTTAGGCGTATCCAAATATTGATACATCGTAACATATAGGAGCCTGTAGTGTTATTTTCGAGGCCAATAACGAATATTCTGTACAAATATAAGTTTTCATTCACAATTGGTTAACGTTATCTTTCATGTAGCGCCCGATATCTCAAACACTGTACGGCCAACCGCAAACACCTAACGCTTTTGACTCACCGAGGAGACATAGATTATCAGCCACCGACTTACTCGGTTCTAGAACTGATGGAATATCTTTAGAATAGATTTATTGGTGTAAAATTTGCGACTTATATATGTCTTTTGTATGTTTTGTTAGATAATATATGTACATATCTAAATAAACAAAAGTTTTTATCATTCGTTATAAGAAATACGCTCATAACTGTTGAAAACTAGTTGTTTTATATACATAAGTATACTTATGTATATTAAATTTCATTTTTGCCTATTAGATAGATTATGTCTGATACAGAAAAAATACTAAAACCAAATTCCATAGCGAAAAAAAGGAAAGAAAATACGTATGACAACCATAAATTACGAAGGCAACTCTACGCAACATAATCTATAAAGAAGTAAACAAGTAGAGCGTAGACAAAGCTTGTTTAATTAGTCTTGTCTTATATGTACACTTGTACAGAGTCCACAGTGGATGCCGCCACCGCTTCCCCGAACACTCTTCACCACCGTGCTACCTCACTCGCCTATTGCTATTGTTTAATTTTATCTTTTGTTCCTTTAAAACATTCGGTCGAAGTGAGCTTAAATAGTTGCGTGAGTTACATTGTCACAGTTAAAGTTTACCCAATATCCGTAGATTGTAAGTTAAAGTAACAATATATATATATATATATATATGGTTACATACATGTACATATATATACAATATAAAAATATTTTCTCGGGCAAGGTTTCAACCCAACCAAGTAGCCAGCATATGCGCCTCTTTGGCGTTTAAATAAAGATATTCCTCTCAAAGCGTATTACCATTTTAAATAGCTGTGACATTATCATTAAACACAAGAAATCTGACACCTGAGAGGATGGAAATGAATCTTCTCCCAAGTCCAAGTTCAACGAACGAATGTCAGCAGACATATATGTAATTCTGAGCTTAAACCAACGTAATGCATTCGG
The DNA here is from genome assembly GCA_037355905.1 of Heliconius aoede. NCBI lineage: Eukaryota > Metazoa > Arthropoda > Insecta > Lepidoptera > Nymphalidae > Heliconius > Heliconius aoede. The sequence continues at coordinate 234,059 of JBAIZZ010000222.1, forward strand.
AGTGTCCGCGAGCCGGAAACGGTGATATCCAAATCATTTATTACCTGTACCATTGATCAGTGCGTACATGCAAATAAATTTCCTAGCGCTCCTCGGTGCGCGCGTCCCAACTATTTACGACTTCCTCGCGGCGACAAAACATCCGTAATTGAGCGATCAAACCGAGCCCATAACTTGCATAAACTATCGGATTTCAACCCTATACCCAACAAAGAGTTTTCGCTCCTTTCTCCCTCTTTTTCTCCAAAGGAAACGAAACTGAGTGAGAACGAGAGGGTCCCGAGCAGGTGCCCTCCGTCCGCTTGACCACCGGTCACTGGGTGTCGAGTGTCACTATCGAGTGTCACACCGATGTGAAATTTATAGGCCTAATCGAGCTTGTAAACGTAACGCGGTGAACGCGAGCTATGAGTGGGGACCGTTAGGTATGCCTCATGCGGGGCGGGTGGACTGGTCAGCACAGAGCTGGCCGTCATGTGAATCGTGCTCATTTGAATTGTATATAGAATAAGTAAGGGTCACTGCTAAGGGCACCTATTGTTTAATTATTTTTTTTCAAGGTGCTGAATCAAAATGGACAGAACAAACAACGTATTTGTATTGAAATGAACAATGTATTTGATTGTACTTGACACTTGAGCCAACATTTCATATATGCAAATAAAGTATGTAAAAATCATTTCATTTCAAAACAAATTTTACACCAATAAATATTTCGTTCATCAAAATTTGACAAGCAGACATTGGCAAAAGGAATTATTGTCATATCCTATAAAGAAGTTATATCGAATAACTATAGTGATTTATATACTATACGAACAAATATATGGTTAGTCGCAATCGGGATCCGTTTTGAAAGGAATATCGTGTTTAAACACAATCTAGGCTTTTGAGAAACTACGTGTTCACCGTAAATCGGGCGGCTCTCTGCGTGACGCCGGCCGCCGCTCTCGAAGCCCTACTCTTACATATTAATTGATTGCTCGGGCTGCCCGTAAGAAATATCGCCATTGATTAGATTATCATCGGAGACCGTATTATAATTTCTCATTTGTGTTTACAAATCATTAACCTTACGATAGAAGTAAGCCTCTTACTTTTAATTTAACTGTTATTCGGTTATCTCTAAGATATATCTTTTTAGACTCTTATGGATAAATATGTATATATTGTCGAAAATATTTTTTTATAGACAAAGTGCATCGTTGAATACTGCCTCTCAAAAAGCAATGTCTAGGAAAATTGTGCGGAAAGTGGAAAACGGAGTGTGTTTACGCTTGGTTCTCTTTTTTTTGCCCACAATACGCACACATACACAGCCTAAGTTGCTTCATTTTCTCTATTACATAATATTACAAAATTTAATACATGAATTTTTTCACATTTAATATATTATTTACTTATAACCAAAATGACGGCCATTCGTTGAGGTGCGTGTGGTCGGAACGATAGATATGTATACTCGTATATCTGTATCGAGATGCAATCGCCGTCTCATTATTCGAATATAAGTGACGTATTTACGCAAATCACATTCAAATAGTTAGTTTTGTATCGCTTAATAAAGTCCAGCCGGAGTCCGGAGCGGGCGAGGCGCGGTGCGTCCAACTGCCCATAACTTAGGATCAACGGTAACAGTAGCTTAATAACTAAGAGTAATCCGCGTCAAATTGGTGGATGTGTTATAGAATTTTTTTTCAATAAAACCACTCGTTCCATAATGAGAATAGTTCGTAAAGATGAGGCCAAGATACCTTTTTGGAGCATTTAGTTTTTCAATCACGGCCCAACTTTTTGTACTTGCTGGGCGTAGGAGCGAGGCGATAAAAATCGAAACTTATGGCCGCGGTTCGCTTTGATGTACTTTATCCCGTTTGGTACAAAATTTTTGGGGTGCCTACACTCGGCCAGCGCCAGCGCATCTTATCGTGTCGACGGCGGCTATCGGACTTATTTATACAGTTAACTGTAAAGATATTTTCACATATGACATTAGGTTGTACTTTACACCTTAAGAACGTGTGAGCGTTGCATAACTGATGCCTAAATCTGAGATTTTTTCGATAAAAATAATTTGTATATTATTTACTTAAAAAAGTATGAACTTGATTTTCCTTTTCCCAAATAGTAGGGTACCTGAGAACTTAGTGCTAAAGTATTCCCTTCTCCGCTTTAGTTCGCGGCGTTGAGATCCGGCACTTATGACGGTACTCATCTCCGCGCTTAGTCAACCAGAGTGAAAAATGTATTTAAATATAATAATTTCCCCAAATGGTCATCGAACTCCAATCATCGCATCGCATCAGACACTAACACGATAAACGACAGCGTCATACACAATTATAATCCAGCAATATAAAATATAAGTATTATGTTATTTTTCATTATTACCAAATAAATGCCATTTTTGATATTTCATACTAAGTACGTATAATTATACGTTCCACAGATTATCCACGACAGAGACAAATAGGCAACGTATAGAATGTAATACGAAATCATTTTGTTTACATCATATCGTGGCAAAAAATATTAAGTGATTATAGATATTATGAAAAAACTTATAGCTATAAACATGTCTACTCACATGTGCAGGTATATAATATAAACGTGAGAATAATTTCGATAATTGTATACTTATTCTGTATTTGTTAAAGTTCTCGGCATTGAATGATTTTTCAGGTCTCCGTGACGCAGTGGCACGGCGTCTGATGTAAATGCGGCGATTGTGAGTTCAATTCCCATTCGGGAATGACATATTTAAAGCTTTCATTTCCTTACTTTGATTACGAGGTCAACCGTAGCGTTGAGTTCCAACACTGAACACGCATTGCCTCAAGAATTCAGCCGAAAGATCAGAACGGATGTGTTTTAACACTCCTTCTACCTACCCTGGTATGTACGGCATACAGACGGCTTGAGCTTTACCATGAATACGTATTTATGAAAAGTATAAATATTTCTCATTTGTAAATCCATTCAACTGGTGGAGCGTTGCGCGGGCGCAACACGCGCCTCCGCAAGACACTTGGGTGACTTTTGACTTTGGTTAAGCTTCATAATATAATTGAGCCCGAACAAAATCCGGTCGAATATTAACATACAATAGGCGAGTCAGTTCCGTTGCGCCCGCCAGGTCGTTGAGGGCAAAAAACACAAGTCGTAGTGATGTGCCGCGTCGCAACGTCATAACTTGACGTCCTCGCTGCCGATATACAACCCTATATGGACTTAATAAAACCTATTTTTCCTGACTTATCTTAGTATATAAGATGTAGTAGGTTTGAGGTAAGGCTGTGGCACCCGTCCATCGCGAGCATCGCCCATCATGAGCCACGAGCTTGACGGTTGACAAGCGTCAGTAAAAACACTGAAGCGTCTATCTCACATACATATATATCTATACCATATTATAGGTATGCAAGATTTACGGAGTTTTGAATTATTGCATCCACTCGCGCTTTTTGCTTGTCTCGTATCACCTTCTTTTTATCGATCTTTTGTTTAGTCGTCACGAGGGATTTTGCGTATTTAGCAGTTTTTTGTTGAAGCCAGTTGTGGCGCAGAGGTACAAAGTGTGACTGTAGAGGTGACTGGTAGATGGATCGATGCCCACTCAAGAAAATGAAATATTTATTTTTACAATTTATATTGAAATAAATATTTCACTTTGAGACCGTCGTGGCGCAGTGGCACAAGGGTGTCGCCCGCAAACGCGAAGGTTGTGAGTTCGATTCCCACTCGAGGAAGTGAAATATTTCTTTACGTTTATATTTCCATTTTTCTTCGGAATTTCTCCAGAATTCGGCAGAAAGCGGGGAACGGAATGTCTTAACACCGAGGTTCCCTCTGCCTACCCTGCTATGTGCGGGATACAGCGTGAAGCTGAAAAAAAAATATTTCCATTTCTTCCCTCTGGTGTGGCTGGTGCAGTGCAGCGTTGAGTTCCGTCACTTACCACGCATGCCTCCAGAATTCGGCGGAAAGTCGTGAATAAAATGCATCAACTCTCGCATCTTTCTGCCTAGCCTGCTGAGTTCCTGCAGCGTGAAACTGATTTTAATATATATAATAACAGTCGTCACCCGCAACTTGTTATGCATTACTATATAATATACGTAAAGTATAAAATCCCCTTATTTTGACTAACACGTAAAATTTTTAAAAAAATCTCATTTCCCTTACAAGTACTTCCCTACACTCCCTATCCTCGCTAAATGTAAGTAACGCCAGAGATTTTTAAATAGGTATAATGTTCACCCGATTTGTAAGATAGTTAAGTAAAGCTAGTTAAGTTATGAATGGAATTGTCCTTACCATTTGTATCACGTATCCTGTGCATTACCTAAGACTCGTTGCTCGTGCGCAAAATGTATTTGTCATTTTATAAATATATAAAGAAACTCGTCAACACAACATGACAAAGGCCGCGCCGTTAACAGCCGTAAGACGGTTTAAGAGCTTATAAACAATAGTGTTAAACTCTTGCACATAATACTTATATATAATATATAGTAAATAATATCTATATTATATAAAACTGTTGCGTTGGTAAGTGACTCACAGGCAATGTTCAAACGTACTTACTGCACATAGAAATATTAAAATTTGGTATTTAGAAGGGATTTATGGAAATTCTTGCAGGAATGGGAAATAAGTCACACAAACAATGTTGTAAGTGACGACATCTTTTACTTTCTTACAAACCTAGTACAGTCGTAGGTTTAGATAGTAATTTTCTCCAATCTAGAAATCGTATAATTAGGTATTCGGCGACATCAGCCACGTCTCACAATGGTAATATATAGCGACAGACCGACGCGACGTCAGGTACGCACGGTGATACACTTTATACTTTCAGTTCGACTAGTTTATTATACCTTACTTCGTATATAATAAATGATAAATATATAATATCTTTTGGTATTAAAATTGTAATATATTATAACACTACGTTCTCCACTTCTCGCTCAATTTTCTAGACATTTTACGGTAAATGGCGGCACGCAACGTTGCACCTTAATTTGTTACCAGAAATTAAAAAAAAAACATAATACCAAGTGGATATTGACCGCACACCATACGTCTCAAGAAAAAGACAATACAATCCTGTACTTTTGATTCACTCAGGTACTCTTAAGTCACTCCTTTTATAAATAAAATAAATATTTTTTTTATTAAAAAAATAACTTCGACAAAAAATATACTTAAAATTTATTTAATTTTTAAAATGAATATCAGTCTTCACATTATATACTATATTACAATAAAAAACAATCGTGCAGCAAGTTGTAAGTAGACGTCACGACACTTTCTACACGACTCTCGTACACGTACTAACGTACTACTTACACGTGACGTTTATGTGTATGCTTGTTTTCACCGTAGGACATTTTCACCAGGAGACCACGTTTCTTTTACCAATAGATCGTCAAGCATTGTCTTTCTAAAGGTGTTAAATTTGATCTTTATACAGTCTTATATTAGGTTTTGTATTTAGGTCTACTCTGTAGTATACCCTCCCCTTCCCTTCCCTTCTAGAGTATACCCTTCTTATAGCAGCATAGGCGAGGACACTTGACATTAAGACACACTAGACACCGACGAGTTTTTGAAATTACTAAAATATTAAAAGTAATCCACCTCAAATAGTTTAAAATTTTAATTATGAAAATTCAAAATATTATGGTCAGCTTAGAAAAAGAAATTATAGTGCTTTTATACATTTTAAGTGACTTTCATTTAAAGGATACGGTACAAATATTTTTAAAGTATTACTGTTTAAGTTGTGGTACTTAAAAAAAATAGCTCACGCTTTTTCCCGCAGAAAGGTAAGAAAAGAGAACCTAATTAACCCAATGTCTTGACAATACACTCTCAGAATTCTAGACATTTCATGTTGATTGGAATTCAAAGCCTCGCTTCACCAGAGAGTCCACGAACGAGAGACACGGAACACTTTGCTACGCTCTAAGATCGGTCAATATTTTCTCAAATACCTAAATTATATATGCTTAATGTAATATATCCTGCAATAGCAGTAGCCCCGGTAGCCCCGGTAGCCAGATATACCAGTGATTACTTACGCGGCGCGACGTGACCGCAATACTAACATCGTCGCTGGCGTTACGAAAAATCATATTATTTTGACCATCTATTAATGTCAATAGGTATAGTATTGGCATGCCAATTTTATAACGCTTTTGAATATAAATATATTTTACTAAGTGATACACTCACTGGCTAGATGCCAGTCGCAGGAGCACAAAGTCTTACTGTAATCGCGACAGGTTGTGGGTTCGAATCTCAACGAGGCAAAAGCGCGGCATTGAGTTCCATCACTCAACATGTAACGCTTCTAAAATTCGGCTTAAGGTAGCAAGGGAAATGTCTTAATACTATGTTTCCTTTACCTACCTTACTATATTCGGAATAAAGTATGAAGCTGGAAAAAAATTTACGCAAGCTTTTATAAAATCGTACTTTAAAATAATTTATACAATTTTCTCAACCAACAAGCTCATGGCGGGAAAAAGAAAAATATATTTAGAAATCTTTCCTTATTTGGAGAGATAAATATCGAACTATTGCCATAGTAGTTCACTTTATATATAAATAATTTAATTTTTGAGGCTGTCGTCGTGACGCAGTATGGTCTCAATGTAAATGCGGCAGTTGTGGGTGCGATTCCGACTTGAGGTATTTTTTTTCCATTTCCTCACTCTCTGGTCTGGTAACGAGACAAAGTAAATGTTTGGTATTAGCTGGATTTGTTTCCCACTTTTGATTGTTGTTTTTGTTTTGTTTTTTCAGCATAATAGGTATCTAAAGCACAAGACATACTATCCGCCAAATATAGACCAATTAGGACATTAGATATTAAATTGCAGAACCCAACGCCACCTTAACTTTTTTATAGGCTGATAAATGAAAATAATTTAAACAAAATCAACCAAGTTGGGATCAAACCCACTGCAACATGTCGGTCTAAACTAATCCAGACTAGTTTTAAATTAAAATTAATACTTAACTATTTTAGTAGCGTTTTTAAAATCTATAATTAAAGTAATTGATTTCGTACACGCCCTATCTTTAACAGCATTCTTATGTTTTTTGACCAAACATCTATTAGTACTGTCTCACAACCTGTCACGCTTACACACACATACGTCATACGCATGTGTCCCTGCGCCTGGCCACGACTGGCCTTTATTGGCATTAATTTCATATTATTGATATCATAATATTGACTTTATATTTACAACGTTCTTTTATGAATAAAAATAATATTTTTTTTTTAGAAGAGGGAATGTAAAGTTAGGACGCTCCGCTCAAATTGCTCGTTGAGCGGCAGAACTTCTTTGTTTTCTATGTCGATTCATAATTCAAATAATATTTATTAACAAAAATAATAATAATTTTAATTTCATTAAGATGTATTTTAATTGCAAATTATGCAAAACATTCATTTCGCATAAATTAAATAAATATCAAAACTAATAAAAGTAAAATTCTATAAAAATTGTTTAGATCTTATATGAAAGTGAATCGAGACCAATATATTATGTGTAATATGAATATTCAAATGTTTGAAATATTTAAAAAGTCTATCTCTTTTCAAAAGTCTATGGTATAATTTAATTATTAGATTAGATGGCAGCTATCCTGCATGACATTCAATAGATATTAATTCCATACATGTTTATCCTGTAAATATTCTTGAACAGTGTAATAAGCTTTACTTGTTAGAATTTTTTTTTTCAGACACTTTAAACTTTCGTAGTGGCTAATTTAGAATACACTGTGGATTTTTATTATTTACCCAGTATACGTATACCCAGACCCATAAAAGATTTATTAACTTCTTGGAGGCGAAAACTTGGCGTAACAAGCTTATCTTTATTTCTCGTCCCTATTGTATGTGTACCACTATTTTTACTGTGACACTCTGTATTTTGTCGGACGAAGAGAATATTATTTAAATTTATATATTCATTTCTTCGCTCTGGTGGTCGCATTTAGCACAAGTGATTGCAATATAGAAACGGTTGATATTATAACACAAAATCAAATTTTAAGCGTATTTTATTTAGTTCTACACAAAGAATAATTTTCGTAAATATTATTCTTTATATAGAACTAATAGTAATCATTGAGCCTTTTAATCCAACTTTATTCATAATTTTACCAAAACTGAAACAGAAAATAACAGCTTATATTTTAAAACAGCCCCAAAACTTTGCGAGGATTTCTTTGATATCGATTCAAGTGTTTAGTATTCTGTACACACACGCAATGCTCCCGTACCGCAGTATGCTCTATACGGAGCTCCCTTATAAAGACGCCGGACGTCTGCTGACGCTATACGTGCATCCCGCGGTTGTGTCGTTCGGCCAATTTGGTCATCTTTGTGACAGATTGATGGAAATTTGGATGTGGGCGACGGTTGTGGGTTCGACTAGCAAAGGAATGTTAATATACGGGAAAGTTGAGTTTGAGGTGGTTCAATTTATTTACTCTCAGTTTTTACCGACACTGTCATTTCGATATGAAATTAATTAAAATTATTTAAGTATATATAGATGTTAATGTCTTTATACTTAAATAATTTTACTTACTTAAGTAAGTAGGCGTACTCTCAATTTGCAATAATAATAGATCGAGTGTGATAAAAAAAAATATGTTTGTCCATAATTTTTCCATAGTAGAGTTCCCTGCAGCTGGAGTGTCTTATAAACAGGAGGAAAGCATTTCCCTGACACGGTTTCCCCGCAAGGTCGACGGCCGCGCCACGGCCGCTGTCTGATCAAAATACTCACTCACTAGCTAGCTCAGTGATATATTGAACACTATTTTACTAGAAATTTATAGAGATAGTAGAGTCATTTTCTTCATATATTTTCTATTTAGTAACTTGGGCAGACATAGCCCAGTGTTAAGACTTATATTCTGTACTTTCTTTTAATTTTAAGAGGCATTACATGTTATGTTATAACGCGAAACGTAACGCTGCGATTTGGCTAATTGCGTCGTGAAAACAAAGACATTGTAAAGTAAAATACTTTTTATTGTACACCGAATAACGGCTACGTGTGACATTAAAAGATTCTTTACAATTATAAATATCTTAGATAGCTTGCCAGCCTAGTGATAATGACAAATGAAATAATATTTGACAATTTTTACTGAAAACCATAGATATACTAAACATTTAAATTAAAATTTGGCATATTAATAGATTAGTTAGTGTTTCTATAGTCATAGAGGAACGGGAAATTAATAAATTTTCCATTTTTTATCTTAAAATCCAAGCAAACAAAGCTGTACGCAACTATTATTAATAAATATTCGCGAACAGAGCCATAATCTATCTTATTTTTCATCTTCACATTTGTAAAAAACACGATATTTGTAAATGTCTATCTCATTTGACAATCTGTCCTTGATCAAATTCAATTATTTTTTTCCATAAAATATTATATTTATCGAGTGGTGAATCTTTTAATGTGAGAATAATCTATTAATTATGTAAACTGTATAGATAAATAACGTGTAACGTTAAAACATTAAAGACAATTAAGAGTTCCGATATGGCGCTTTATTCATCGTGATTCTTGTGCGGCCGGCCTTTTGAGACCTATTATTTAAATTAGTTGTTCAAACATTATGAAATGGTCGAAAATATGTTATTCTACTCATACAAAAATGTATGGAATGAGAAGTTCTTCTGTGATGTAACTTATACTTTTTTTGTTAATAATATATATGTAGATACAGGTAGTTCAATCGTAGCAGAGTGGACCAGCGTTTAACTGTGAAAACGATGGTCGATTCGATTACCGCACGGCTAAATTTTCATTGCTTTGACAGATGAAGAATCAAATTGAGTTTCGTGACTCATCACGAAATATTTCAAAAATCGTATTAAAAATATATAGGCAAAGCCATAGCCTTTCCTATGTATATAAACAACAAATCATATTCTATTACACAATCGCTCGGCTAGTTATACAATATAACTTAGTACCGGCACAGTGGAATTTTTAAAGTACATATGTACTTGTATATACATGAGTATGTACTCGTACCTACATACGGGTGACTACGACACCGCATATCTCTGTGCACATGCATCAATTATTATGCATTTCGTTCATATAATTGGTTATTATGTAAGTGAACTATCTATATCCTCTGACGACACTTGTATAATTATGTTTTTTTCCCATTTTTTTCAAACGTTTAACTTCTCGACTGACCTTATCAACAGAATTACCATCCAAGTCTGTGCTGGAATGGTAATAAATCATTGTTTAATATACTTATTTAGGCACAGAACCGATCGCGTCTCGACAATTGGGTGGAAAATACGCTATAATTATTACTTTAAATCTTAGTCGATTTGATAAACAGTTAGTTAAATCCGAATGCATATAAGTAAATAAATAAAGCCTCGCTCAATTAAGAAATTGAAGTAATTTGAATTCAAGTCTGTACTAATGCAAGGATCACATGTCTATAAATAGTTATTGGACTGAAACGTCTGACAGTTGCGGCCTTGCGACTGACACCGACTCGTATCACGACTAATGTGGCTATACTATGTTTGGCTTAAATATAAAATCTATACATTACATAGTATAGATATTGTGGAATAGATTTATTAAAGTTTGTCAAGGGTTCGATTCCCATTTGGGGAAAAGATTATATTTAAATGTTCTTAGTTTCCCAGTGTACTCGTGAGTTGGACGGAAAGTAGACAAGTCAATGTCTAAATACAAGTTTTCCTGTTTATACTGCGATGCGGGAAAAAAGTTTTTATAATCATAATACTTTTATTAATAGTATCATTAGTTCTATAAGTATTTTATCCTAAGTGTTTTTCTCAAGTTCGACTCCTGATATATAATATCTTACTACAAAGATTTACAAAATAAAGAACGGAGTACTTGGCACTAAGCCCTTAAGCCCATACATATTTTATATATATATATAATTGCATACAGAAGTCTTTTGGTGCAAACATAGTTATATACATACATATAACTAACGTTTTCTAGTATAAATAGGTATAGATATACCCTATAAAGTAGTTACTTGTATTCTAACAGTCTCGCGAAGCCTGGCTCGCCGCGACACTCCTACGCGGCGTCACTTTAATTCCTCCGACATGTTATCTTTAATTTGGTCTGGTTTAAGTTTTTTATTAGAATAGTTTTGCCTCGATACCGGTCCGGCTGCGAGCAACGTTGTTTATAGATAACAGTAAAAAGCATATTTATTGAACGTCGCGACACCGCGCAACCGCTGTCGAATAGACTCTCGTAGCGACGATTTAACGTTCGAAATATCATACTTCTGTATTTCATAATGAGTGGAACACGTTTTTGTGGGCCAAAGTGTAATGGAGTAGCTTCGCGAGAGTAAATCTTTGCGGGGCGGTGCTTGGTGGCTAAGCGGCGTAAGTAATGGCCGCGACCGCCGGCGCGGAACGTGCCGCTTCATTGCCCGTGCCTGATGATATTTTGCGCTAGCAATTCCTTTTTCGTCTACATTTCTAAGTTTTTTCTTCGGGAAAACTGCTATGAAATATGGCCAGATACTTTAGTCAAGCGAATCTCAATGGTAACGATGTTCAACCCCGGTAAGAACGCTATGCCCATATATGGTTAGCTGTAAATATCTAACTTTGTTGCATTTATTATGTTGAATTGAAAAAGCAAATGCGTTTTGTATACGTTAAAGAAGAGTGGTAGTAGAAGTAATTAGTTCAAAGTATTTTTACAATCCCCATCGCTAGTTAATATTTTAACATTAGGGCATAAAACTATATTTCATTAAAAATACAGAAAATTTTCATATTCTATTAAAAATTAAATTCCCCAGTATTAACATCGAACTCATTATAGCACATTACATTAACAGTAATTTAACAACTGCTCCTCAATATTACAAATAAATAATTTAAATTAAAAAAAAAAACTAAATATCGACTCTAAATAGTTCACTGTGAACATTTTAGAGTGCTATACGCGATACGTCCAAAACGCGGAACACTGTGATATACTGATATAGCTTTTTTACTGCGCTCGTTAGCCCAATGCCAAAATCTCTAACACTATCAATATTAAAATTTATAGTGACAATATAGAACCGGTACCGCTCTATCGTATTTTTGTGCGGAATCGACTTGATTTATGATAGACCACTCGAAATTTGTTGATTTCGTGTTTTCTATATTAAGTTTTAATATCAAAATTAGATGTAGAAAGTTAAAAACGCAGTGTTTTAACACTAAGTTGTAGGAAATATACCAAGACTTGAATTATAGAAATAAAAAAAAAACTGAAGTTTATTTGGTTGAACGCGCTAATCTCATCTTGGGAACTACTGGTTACATATTTTTTTATTATTAAATTTCTATTTATCAAAGAAGACGTTAGGCTACTTGAGATCATGTTGATCCGTTGTACCTGTGGCTTAGGTTATCTCGGAAACTCGGAACGTGTCACATGCCAAACACACTTCTTAGTTGTTTCCATTTACCAGACCAACAGGCGAGTCCGCAGATAAAAATTAATAAAAAAAATAAAATAAAACACTAATGTCCACGAACTTTGACCTAAGTGGTCCAAAAGTCATCATTCACATCAAAGACATAAGGAGTTCGAATCTAAATGGCGATCTAATTAGGAAAAGACCTTGTGATCTTCTAATAAGTGGATTACGCAAAGTTGAAATGTCAAATAAAAACGACGCTAGTTGAAGAAGCAAGACGACATATTATCTGAATCCCGCTTTTGAAATTCAAATCTACACATCGCAATTAAACAAGGAAATTAGGCCTATTTTTATATAGAAATACCTAGTTATATATTAAAGTCTCTAGTTAACTCATCTATAACAATTTAATATATTTAACGTTATATCCCCTGCATTTAATAAGCTTTTGCAAGGCAATGATCAGATACTTATATTTATATAAAGTTGGTTTAATAATTGAAAACATTAAAGAAATTGAAGTAAGGAAGTCTTGAGGATTATACTCAGTGATTATAGTTAGTATAGACAATTGGTACTTTAAAAATATTTTCAGGAATAAATACATACGAGTCTTTTTTAACTACTATTTGAAGCATCGCATGTGATAGTTAAAATGTACATAAAAACAATTAAGTGCCTTTCATATTAATAAAAAATAGAATTTCTCTTTCTTTGTTTTTCATTCGATTTTGCCCCCTTCAGATATAGAAATGCATGAAAATAATTTACATGACTGTTCTGTTTTCGAATCTTAAACCTACAATCATTGGGTTTATTTTGATAATATTACAAATGTCAATCAAATAGCATTATATTGCGGTAAAACGAAGAAACATGGCGACCCGCGATCGTAAATACGTATTAGAGGCCTCGCATCGATTTGTGGCACATCAAATATTGAATCTACGGCCCGCTAGGGATGCATAACTCGGAATATGTTTTACTATCCGTCTCGCCCGTTTCATAAACTATGAATTTCACCCAATCGCAGTCAGGTGCGATTGCTTGCTTGCGATTTATTATCGATATGTTTGTGGATACGTACGTAAGATTTCCCCTCACTTTTGGCGATTATTGAATTATTGAATGATATCGATTTTCCATATTGCTAGCTTATATATGACAACTATCAAATCGAAGCAGTACATCTCAGACTGAGACATTGCGTATTAAGTGGCGGAACTCAACACCACGTTCTAGCTCCTTACTAGAAAGAAAAATATAACATTTTTTTTCAAAACCTATCCAATTAGGTATTTGGATTATTTTACGACCGCATCGTGAAATCACTTTTATAAGTGCATAAGTTATTAATTTAAATTTAAGTATCCTACAAATCAAACTCAAAACAGTTATCTAAATATATTATAAATCATTTAGAAATTTTTCGAAATTTCAAATAATTCTAACTTTTTGAAATTGAATTCATTAATTGATATGCATTTTTAAAATTATGTAAATCTCAATAATTATGTTAATGATGAAATAAATATATAAAATTATAAAGTTTAAAAACTATAATAAAGTTTTGGTATAAAGCACACTCACTATAGCACAGCTCAGCATTTTAATAAACTGTCGCTGAACATTTAATCGGTCCTAATATGACTGACTGGTCCTAATATGATTAAAATACTATAATAATGTTCGAAATATATTTTAACTTCAAAAAATGTCTCGAAAAAATCGGCGTGAAGAGAAACAGAGTGTCTTAAACCTAATTCCTTTTGCCTTCCCTGCTTTGAGCGGGATATAGCTCATTTTCTTAATTAATTCTTCTGTAAATGCAATCGAACTCAGAAGCTTTTTGTTCTATTCAGCTATAATATAGTGGAGTACGCAGAGACCTAACCTACTGTTACGACACCCCGTTCCCTAGGGATCGAACGAAGTGCCTAGACACCGCCTAATTTTCGACATTGCGTGAGTGGCAGAACTCAACGCCGCGCTTTGTAATTCATCTTGCTTTGTCTTACCAGAGGCGGAGTCAACGTAAAAATGTGGTACACACAAATATATATTATTCTTATAAGAATTTGACATAGTACAAGACAGTGTTGCTATACGATGTTAACAGTATCAGAGATAATAAAGCAATAAATATTTCTAAGTCGTAGACCAAATTACAGTTAGGTGAGGAATGTATCACCTCAATGGGAACTTTAGGTACTGAGTTCCCATAGAAATTGACTTTCAATTGCACTCTTACTTGCCGGTTGATAATAGTAACCTTACATTTGATATAAGGAGAGTTTTTCTCTTATTACTGTCTTAATATTAAAAGGTTTAATGAGGATCCTACAATACAAAATTTTTTTATTTACTCTAGGTATTTTCTTAGGTAGAGACCGTGGTGTTCGACACTCGCTCTCCCTGGCTGCCCCGCTAAGAATGTAGCATGAAGCCAATAATAAAAAAGGTATATATATTTAAACTAACCCATTCCCCTCAATACACTGTACACAGTAGGCACTAGGTGGGTCGTACAGCTGTCGTCAACATTTTCAAATACGACTAAAGAGTAATTCATTAGAGCCGCCCGTAATAAGCCCGTCGTAAATTGTTCTTAACAACAGATTCCGAATTACCGACCGGTTATAACTTTTTATATTTCACTTTCCACTTTTTCCGTGACTTTCTGTTGAAGAGTTGCAACTTGATTTAATGAAGAATTTCCCACAATTACTTTTTTCGTTTCTATGTTGGCCACTGTACCTGAGGTTAGAGTTACCTACCGCGCTTAGAATAAATCATATACATAAAAATATTATGTAGTGAATTAAAAGTTAGTGTATGTATCAACAAATCTTAAATAAATTTTATAAAATTAATTCTTACATAGATTCTGTAATATTATTAATGATTTATTATATTATAAATAATTCCAATTTTTAATAAAATAACTGACTTGCACCGGACCCCATAATCAGAACCTAACCAAACTCTCATCAAAGTACCCTCAATTCTTTTTTTATTGGATTTTAAGGATACACCTATCGAATCTTCGAAATCGGTTAGCGTGATATTCGCGCACATACTTAAAGCATATTTAAGACTTATGTGATTCTCATGTACAGCATTGTCATAATTCAACCAAATTAAAACGGGAGCACCAGCTTTCAAATAATATATGACAACGTTGTTGTTGTAATATTAGTCTATCCGTTTTTAGTATGAATTTTGAATATAATTTTATTAAACCTATAGATACCTGATTACAAATATTACTTTCAAAAAATATATATCTAAAGGAGTAATGAATAAAATAAAGACTGACCCAAGTAATGTCTGCCACATTTGTAATTCTATAACAACCCTTTCCGGGTTACGCCAATAATGAAATCTGGGGTGTGAAATAAAACGAAAAAAGTGTCTTAATTAAATTTTCTTTTGGAGATTTAATAAAGAGCAATGCGCTGGGCCGCTGCTGCTGCTGCTGCAACCTGATATTTTTATTTATTACCACTGTTAGCTTAGTGATTACTTACTTGAGTGGTTAGAGAGGTCGTAAATACGAGTTTAGGGTATGAAACTTGACTTTTTCTTCTTTTTCGCGTTACTCTGTATTTTTCACACTGTATCCTTCACTTGGCAGGATAGGCAAAGGGAGCCTAGTGTTAAAACACTCCGCTTTCCGTCTAATTCTAGAAGCGTTTTTGCTTCGACACCAGATCGAAGAAATTACAATATTCAATATTTCATTTCCACGAGTGGGAATCGAGCCCATAACCAGTTGCGTTACAGTTACCCGCTTTATTCTCCATACAGATGAGTAAAGATTTCCCTCTAGTGATATTATGCATACGCGCTGTCCATCCACGCCACTACGTCTTAGCATTTAAAATTAATGAAAAATGGATGGATATATTTTAATTATCCTTATCTGATATATCGTAAGCATAAATTAATTTGCAGAAGACACTGTAAACGATTGCCAAATTATATTATTAATAGATGAATGTCAGGTGTCACCTGATTCGCAGCTTTTGAAATATATAGAATTGTATAAAATTCATCAATATAGAGATGAAACAGCAATCTGTTTGCCTTCACCTAGTTCCTGTAACGTGTATCTGTCAAAGGTCATCTTAATCACCTAATAGTGTTAATCGTATTTCTTCGTTATTATGTTTCAGTAAAGGCGTCAGTGAAGTCTTAACAGTAGGCCTCTGGTTGGATAAGCCGGAGTCCTATTTGCGGGTGGAGTGCTATATGAAGCGTGAAGCTGAAAACCAAATTGTCCAATTAAATACAATAACAGTAGCCTAATATACAAACTTAGTATAAAAGTTAATTTCTTATAGCAATCCCATTTAAAAAAGAGTAAGCAATGTACTTAAAAACAAAATAAAAAATAATGATTATTCATGAAAAAATTGTTTACAAGTATGTTTTAATAACATTTTAAATAGTCGATGTCAAAAGATGGATTTACTCAATGAAAACACATTTCATTTATTTTAAATGCATATATTTTGTTAGTCTATATAGATTATACGAGAATAAAGTCAGCGTTTCTTAGTCAGTCAGTTATTAGAAAAAATTAGAATTAGATAGATTTTTAGTTGGTGATTGAGTGGAGTGTCTTGTCTTGTGTCCAGGTAACCTCTGCCAACCCTGCTATGAATAATAATGAATAATATTCGAAGCCAAAAAAAATCATAGAAAACGTCTCCTTTCTCCGTCTCTTTTATCTCTACAGCTCTACAATTTTCTAATCTGACCCTAACCTAGACTAGGTTAGGGCATAAAATGAACAGTAAGTAAGTAAAATAACTTGAATAAAAGGCAGATTCACCGATTAGCGAGCGCATGCAATATTTACATAAAGTTTATATATTTGACAGTACTTGTTTTAAGGGCGACGATACTAGTTGCTAAGAGAGGATTTTTACTTTAGATTTTTCTTATAATCTGATTGTAAGGAAAATATTTTTGGAACAGAATTCAACTTAAGCTTTACTCTTTCGACGTTTCAAACACTTTTACCGCTAATACTTCAAATAATAATTATACACGGAGATAATGATATGAACATGCCTATAGATATAAAAATAAGAAATAAGCACAAATATAACCAGACATTTCGATGTATAGTTTAAACAGAACAAACATATTTGTTATAATTGGTTGTATGTTAAAACAATTAATTTTTGTAGATATACATGAAACAATAAAAGAAACTAAATATTCCATAATTACTACAATGTATAAAAATTTTCTTTTATTTTTTCGCGAAATATTTATATATATTACTATAGAAAAAATTCCGGATGTTTCTTGAAGCGATTCTCTACTGTTAATGCATTGACCACGTTAATGGCGAATACTTTGGTAATTACACTTTTATTATTTATTCGTATAGCAAAATAGGCAGAGTGAACCTAGAGTTAAGCTTCTCCGTTCCTTACTTTCTGTAAAGTTATGGAGACTGTGTGTTGAGTGGAGAAACTCAACACCGAGCTTTATCTTTCAGAGATGAAATAAAAATAAATATACGATAATTCGCTCGATTAAGAATCAAACTAATAACCGTCGCATTCCGGTTACAAGCTGCGCCACTGTGAAGAATGAAGGACAAATCTTTTGCTTTTAAAAACTGTATTTATTTCTTTGAGGAAAAAAAAATGCTTTTTTACGATGATATCAAAATGGCAATATTATATACACAGTATCAGTATACTTTTCCTGTAATTCATATTTGCTATTCATTATGAAATTTGAATTGTTTAATAAAAATAATAAATAACTCAAGAATATTTTCTGAATGAATTTAAAAATAGTAAAATTATTTCGTTAATTGATATATGTACATTTTGAAATTATCATTTCCCTGAAGGCGAATCGAACCTACATCGATTTCATTTGACGTCAGATACCGTTCGACTGCGTCACGGTGACGTCAAATACTTTGTTATACAATACATACACATATATAAAATGCTTTATTTAACCATTAGGCGTGACAGACCAAAAATCCTGCCGTTACGTAGCATACCTTTGCGCGCAAGTGTATGTGGGTACATCACCGAGTATATCTCATGAATAATTTATCGCGCTCCAAATACTACGCGATTGCTGTGGAAAATGCACTTTCTTTGTCTTGCTATGGTCAAACCGAATCCGGGTAATGACCTCTAGTCTTTTTTTTGTCAAAACGTATCTTCCTTATATAACCAGAAGTTAAGACAGATTTATGTAGAGGGCCTGGTGGTGTAGTATTATTTATTAACGCGTACTACACCTTTCATCTTATCGTAAGTAAATCCTGCTATATCTGTTGATACAATATAAGACTAACAAAAACGTTTAAGTAATTCGGTTGCACTTAAGCATGATACGCGAGATGACGCTCAGCTGGTAGGCAGCGGTAGGTGGTGGATGGTAGGTGCAGTACTTAGGCTCGGTTTAGAAATCGACGATGTCGGTTATTAGCGCAGTATCTGCTAATTGCACAATTATCTGAGTGAAGGCTGACCCGCCACGACACGCGCACAGACAGATAAATGCAGTGGAACATTCAAGATTTTGGTCGATAAACTATTAGTAAAACATTTTTTTTTCATAGTCAGTTTTTTTTTGGTTGGAACGAATGAAACAGAAAGTATATATAATTATTAATTCTAAAGTCATCTTTAGTTCATACGTAACTATGCATTCTGAAATAAAATTAGATTGGAACTTCGAAATATCCTTAAAGGCAGCGTTTTCTATTTAAGACACTTTTCGTAAAAGCTAGTGCTTTTGTACTTATATCTACATACTATATTACTAATAGTTCAACAGACTCTTCACAGTAGGATACCATTGTTTAATGGTATCTCTTCAACAATTTACTCTGTGACGGCAAATTCGCGTGAGGCGGCAAGGACGAGGCGTGCGACTACGAATCTCTACCGTACTACGCCCTCATTATAACAATGTCATTTGAAATAACAAGTAGCAAAAAACTAATGCAAAAACCCCGTGAGAACACCCGATTGTTGCGTGCCTTCCAAGCGATCCATCAATGCCTTCAAAATGTCACTTTATTTCATTCTATCTTAATAACTGATAGAAATTATGGGCTTAGATACTTATTACGTTAAAACAATACACTTTACTATTCATTAGATGTTAATTCAACTAAATACAAGCTCTGAATTAGTTGATTAAGTGAATAGGCGTCAACGTAACGTATTTAGGGCAAAGTGTCATCGTGACAAGGATGGCCGTGGGATCAAATTCATCTGACAGATTAAAAAAAAAAAAACAGAATACATATGATTGAAAATTTTAAATTATATTAAGTTTTCTTACATTAACAACATTTTACCGTTTTGTTTTATTTTAATTTTTTTTATAATTAATCGTTTTTATTTAATCTATAATAAATAAATTTTATTTAAGTTACAAAACCCAGCACGGAATGTATATGAAGGGGTGAACACATATTTATATTTTTTTCTTACAATCACATATTTGTCTTATTTTCAAGATAAATAGACATATTAATCTTGAAAATGAGATAAATATGTGAAGACAAGCACTAAATTCCATATAAAATATATATTTCAATATAGGAAAAAGTCGAGGGTCAAGCACTACCAAGTAGCGTTTATTCTTACCGGTCATTACCTCACCCAGTTGCTGTACAATAAACCAATAAATGTATGTATGTTTGTATGTACACAGTACATATACATATCATGAGTATTTCAGTCACGTGCGTTTCTCGCCTCGCCGTCGCCGTCACAGGGGGGACTTATATTCGTCACCTTACTTACTACTTCTGTCTATTTTAAAAGATCTGCACTTGTTTAAAGTTTTCGTGGTGTAGTTGAAGGGTATTTGATATTACGATGGTTGAGATGAAAAAAAGTCATAAAATGTTCCTTCATTATACAATAAAAACTAAGGAGGAGTGTAAAAAAATGAAAGAGCTAATAAGTCTAACATTTTTGCTTGGTTTTTTACAGGATTATTTTAAATGTATGTTATTATACCAGAGCAAGGAAAAAATAATAATTCGTTCCCCCAATTTGGATCGAACCCACAAACGTCGCGTTACAGTTAGACGCTGTGCTGACGACCTCTATACTGTTATGTATACATACATAATTAATTGTAAATAGTAAAGTTAAATACTGTGTCAATTCATTCCAACTAATTTAGTCGTTACAAATAATTATTTTTCGTGAAAGCTTAGAACTTGTGTTACACCCGTCATATAAACTAAGTACATCACTTTATGAAAGTAAAAACTTTATTATCTACCATTAACTGTTTTAAACACTCTAAACTTCATATCGGACTTTCAAATATTTTGATTTCTTATTTTCCTTGTTGTAAATTATTTTCTTGATATTCAATGATAATATTATACATTCATGAATATGACAGATGACAATATGATTGCTCTGGTAACAAGGCAAAGCGCGGCGCTGAGTTCCGCCATATATAGACAATATTGTATAGTCGCCTCGTCGCTTGCTTTATACGACAGTTCTGGGTTCGCATACCACTCAAAAAAAACTTCCAAATGTAAATAGAACTCCTTTTTCACTTTTTACCAAAATTTATAATAAATTTGTGTTAAAAAAGCAAAGCTTAACGCGACGCTCATCTTACTATGGAAATTCAAGTTTAAAAACACATAATATCATCTATATATTGTATAGAAGCAATATATCCAAAGGATTTATCCCACAAAACAATAATTGGTTAATCAGTAGTGTGTTCGAGGCGCGGAGCACGTCGCCGCGGGATAATGAATACAAATACGCATCCATTTGACTTCCTTCCCGCGAGATCGTCTGAATATTAATATAATTCACACTTTGCGTCGTTTTTGAGATTACGTACCTTACTTTGTAAATGGCCTGTGCTTCATAACTTAGTGTTTTTTACTTATTAAAATTTTATAAAAAATCTACATACACAAATATCTTATTTTAAAAATGCATCATTTCGGATATTGGTCAGTTTGTGTACATTTCTGTTTGTTTACAAAGTTTTAAAGTTAAGTGGCGTAAATAAACGCCGCACTTTGTTACCAGATCGAGAAAACGAAATTTTACATAAGTTGTTCTTTATAGAAAAAATCCTAAAATATATAATATAGAAATACAACCAAATCCAAAAGCGGCAGCTCGTTAATTTTTCACACACTCATATTTCTTACGTGTAAAAGTTTTGTAGCAGTGTTATTGTCATTAGTCGGCATTAGACACGCGGCCCGCTGATACTCGTACGTGCCCCTTTGTAGACGACGACCTCAGCGAGACAAAAGATCGCTACGTTACATACACTAGGTATTTTAGAAACTAACTCACCTACACAAGTAATGCTTTATATAACATTTCTGTGCATTATAATGAGGATTTTTTAGATAAATTGGTTGGAATTTTGTTAAATATTTATTTTGTATACCGACATTGTATTAACTGGAACAGAGAGATAAAAATATATTTATTAAGCCAAGTGGGAATCGAACTCTGAACCATCCTGTTTACACTTAAGCGCCGTCCCATAACACCACGACTTATCTAACAAGTCAAATAAAGTTGCCAAAATCAAAACAGTAATAAATCCACGTCGTTTCGTTATTCGGTCAGTCTGTCTGTCATGCCGCTATCTCCTAAAATATTACCTAATACGAGAATACTTAATCCTCACCAAACTAAATAGATGTACTTAATCAATGGCCGATTCGAGTATTAAGTCCCCCACGCTCAGTACGTATCGAATCGGAATGACGTCTCATTCGTTCGATTTATTATATTTATGCCGTGACTATTTCTTATTTTTGGACCACAGCGTATTTCAAATGCATACTAAAATTAAGTAAAACTACCAGTATGACAGATAATTTATAGATTATATAGATAGCATGTGGTGGTAGTGTAGGGCGGTGACGCAACATTTTGCATGCGATTCGACTCCACCATAAATCAAGGTCCGACAGGCGGACAAAGCCGGGTAACGCGCCGTGTCTATGTGGATTTTAAGAGATTTCGATTTATAATCATTTTTCACGACCACGAACCGGAATTTTACGCTTACTTTAAATGAACTAATCGATCTTTTATTTTTGGTTCTACAACATTTGAACTTGTTCTTATTGAGTAGATTATTTGTTTTTACGCTTCTCTTCACGTTATATTTCACATATCGGAGGTTAGGCTTTTATAGTCACACCCTATGCAAATACACCACGACGACCTATTGTTTAATAATAATTAATACTAATTCAACCTGATCTATAATTGACTTTAATATAAATAAATAGACAGCAAGTTGAATAACGACAACATCAAATTTTATTTTAATCAAAATCATATTTGGTAAATATTTGGTAAATAACACAAAAATACTAACTCAGCAATAAAGTTTAAAAAATACTTAAAAAGTAGAATAGGTACGCTATAGGTGTAGTTTTTAATTCGTCTCAGTTTAGCTTTTTTAGGTTAACACTGTATCCTGCATGAAACAGAACATCCAGAAGTAACCTAATGGGAAAATCCTGCTTTCTCTACTTTCGCTCCATTTTTAAAGACAATTTTTCTCCTAAATCGTTGTGCAATAAATAATAATCTTATCAACACTACACAATAGCTCTAAGATAGTACCAAGTGTAAAACGAAGTGTCTAAACACTGCATTCTCTGCATTCTATGTGCGATAACATAAAAAAAACTATTGTAACAATTGATAACATTTATTAACGTTGTTATCAGTCCCCGCCTAGCGTGACGCCTGTAGAATAGATCCTTGACTGGGGCAATTTACGTTTTCGCGTGATCTAACAGCCAAGGTTTGTAGTAGAGAGTTACCTACTTATATGTTATATGCTCATATAAAAGATTTTATACATTATATAGTTGATTGGATCACTTTGTTGTGAAGTTAAATTCTAAGTCAACGCAATTGAAAGGTAAAGATTTTGGTGCATTTCATATGAAATTCACCGAGTAAACCTTTAGTCACTTCCCGTGGACTTACAAGACAACCTTTTTAATATTATATGCTATATGCAAACAAGATGAAAATCTTGTTCTTTGAGGCATTTCTAAGCTATTGAGTAATTAGTCTTAATCAGACAAATTATCTCTTGAACGTGACTTAATTGTCCAAATCATTTTATACTTTACAATTTTGAATAATTACTATGTATTGTATAAATTAAAATGTATTACGGCACAATTATTAATTAACTTTTGAGGTTCAAATTTCCATAGAACAGACACCCGTCTGCTCTATGGAAAAGAAAAAATACAGCGTTCAGTTTCACCATAATAATACAATGTGCCTCAAATGAAAGGAAACACAAAAACGATTAAGTTTATACTGTATCCCGCACTTTGCAGAGTAGGCAGATGGAGCCTAGGCTCCAGGACTTAGGGGACCAGTGTCTTAAGACTAGTCTTAAGACACTGGTCCCCTGAAGTCTGGAGGTAATGGATGGCAGACGGAACTCAACAACCTAATTTTCTAGATATGCAAGTTGAGTGACAGAGATGAACGCCGCGCTCTGTCTTGTAACCAAAACTAAGAAATGAAAATAATTTATTCCCGTTTAAATTAAAATCCTTCTATATAACGATGCCCTCTAAATAATTATTTATTTTCAAATAAAACACAAAAATCACTTTTTAAACATTCAATTGGTCCATATTTTAACGGCGTTTTGTCCTTTTAACTATAATGCGTAACCGAAATTGACAAAACGAGTTCTATCATTCATACTATGCCCCTTCTAAATATATTTTATTATTACATACAGCGTGTGGCCGAATGTAATTATTATTTTTTGCCCTTTTGCCATGGTTTACGCCATGTATTAATTACAATATGCGGAAAAAATAGAAAATAACGTTTTAATTTAAATAGTAAGTGATTAATCTTGTCACCGATGTGGTGCAATTAAAATAAATGCCGCCATAAAAATAAGCACAAAGTAGAGAACGAAGTGATGAATCTCCAGATAAAATACCTCACCAAGTTGTATGAAAATAGCAAATAGGTTCAAATTATCATAAAATATAATGTTCAACTTTTTAACTATTTTATTAAACTCATTTTATAAATTAAATAACAATGGAAATATCACACGTTTTTTTAAAATATTTTAACATATCATCATAAAACTTCATTATGTGATTTTATTTTATAAATCAGTTTGTTTTTTTTTTGTTAATGTTAATAGAAATAACAAAAATTTGCTTTTGCTCTTTCTTAAATAAATCTTGAGTGACAAAAAATATTAATAATAAGTTGTATGAAAAATTTACTGCGTTGTTTTTATTTTTTGTTATTTTTTTCCTAGTCTAGTGTTAAGACACTCCACTCCTCACTATCCGCAAAATTCTGGAAGTATTGCGTGTTGAGTGGCGGAATTCAACACTGCTATTTGCTTCGACAAGTGAGCGAAGAAAATGAAAATATTAAATATTTTATTTAATCGAGTGGAAATCGGACCGGCAACCTTCCGGGTTTACAGTAATGTGCGCCATGACTGGCCTATTGTTTTTTTCATCAGTTTCAGCTTTCACTAGTGTTAAGATAAGCTAAAATGAAAGTTAATAATTTTATTAAAGATCATCTTACAGGTACTTAATATAGACATGTCATGTCTTAACACTAATTAAAACTATGCGCATTGCGTACCCTGCCATGGAGCATATATAAAAAAAACCTTATTTTTTAAATGTTATTATTAAAAATCCGAGGCCTACCAGGTGCAGTAGCTCAGCGTCATTTGAAAACGCGACATTTGTGAGTTCGACCCGCACTCGAGGATATGTTTGTGGTTTTTTTCACTTTGTTAAGAAAATAAAGCATTAAGTTTCGCCACTCAACACACTTTAAAAATGACGGAAAGCGGGAAACCATAGGAGGTGTCTTATGGGTATGAGGGATACATGTATTACTAGAAAAAATAACATAATTCGTCCACCTGGTACTGGTGAATATGGGAATTATTTAAATTAGTGAACTTTTCTTAAAAAATAAACCAGTTTCCCCCCAGTGGTCAGCATCAACATCTCTATAGAGACAACGATATTCGACACAATCGCTAAGAAATCAAAGTAATTGTACCTTTACAGTGTCAGTGTCAATCTCACTGAATGGTGATGTACCGTGAGGAAATTTTCAAAATTATATTGAAATTGTGTTGTATTATTCTTTTAATAAATTTTAATATAATATTTGGATTTCAAAATGGCTAACAATAGCAACAATTATTTTGATATTGAATCTTGTATTGGATGAACAAGCTAAAAATGGGCTTTACGCTGTCCCTCACAAATTATATAGCAGGGCAAGCAGAGGGAATCTAGTGTTTTTTAAGACACTCCGTTTTCTCCCTAGTAGTGACGTAGAAGTAGTGAGTAGCGAGTTTACTCCCCCAAATAGGACACCATACATGTCGTGTATCAGGCATTGTGTCGCTGCACCATGACTTCTCTTTGTATGTTTTATTATTATATTACTTTAAAATTACAGATTTAAGAACTTGTAATTTTATTTATTATATAAAATAATTATTTCCACACAGAGGCATATTGAAGGTATCCATTCAAGACAGAGATTCACACAAAAGATTTGTAATTTAATGTAAAAATTATCTTATTTACAAAATATATAAATTTTATTTATTTTCTCTCAAATTAAATAGTTTTTATACATAGATAGTAACACATATTTCCAAACGCCATTGTCCACGGCATACCACAAGGCTCTCATTGTGGACCAGGACCCCAATCTGGCAAGCTGCCTGCATATGTAGAGTTCGGCACTTCGAAAATGCCTGTACTCTTACATTGAAGCTGAATTAAATTAATTTATATACATGTATTTGTATTACTTCTTAAAACGACAAATAAAAATTGTGTTCATCTCTCATATATGAGTCCAGTGAGACCAGTTGTATCTTCATTATTTCGTTCTCGTGTAGAGGCAAAGTTCGGTGTTCGATTCCGCCACTCAACAAAAGTAGGAAGTAGAGTGTCGTATCTCTAAGTTCCCTTTGCCTACCCTACTACTTGCAATTAAATCCCATATACATAGCAATATAGGATACTCCGTCCTCCGTCTCCTGTAAAATAATAAAACATTTTAGATTAAACAACAGAATTTAACGACTAGTTTGATATAATCTGAACAGGAGTGGGAATCAAACTCACAACTATCGCTTTCATAGCAAGATACTGTCCACTACCATACGAAATCTTTTTATAATATTATACTATTGTTTTAGTTTTTTCGTTTCCGTCAAAACCACTGTCTGTGGACATAATTTATACATTATACATACTAATATTATCTCATAAGACGAGTTTCGCTAAAAATACCACAATAAACTTTATATTTTATCTACAAATTTTGGCATAAATCGACTATTTTTCAATGATATCATGTAAAACTGTTTGATTTTTATTATTTAGTCATCCACAGAGTGATATTTAAGAGTTTTTAGTAGATAATATTATAAAATGTAAGTAATACGATATGAATATTATATAGGTACTTTTAAACCGTATGAAATAAATTGGTGATTAAGTTAATGAAGTGGTATATTTGGGAAGTATATCCAGTAGAGATGGAAGATATGAGATGGATTCGGAAAAGCGTATTGCCTTGCATCAATAACCATGTTACAGGCGCCTTAGTTGCGTTGATGATATTGCGTTGGTGACGCTGTTATATGGCAGCAAAACGTGGGTATCACAGAAGAAGGCAATATCTTCGTAGGATATGTGGAGTCAGCAGTCACAGAATGGCAGGTACTAGCGAGAATGTCATGGTGAAAATAAAGTAGAAAGTATGAGGACCTTCCAAAAGGGATGTATGAAGAGGTTGTTGACAGTGAACGAGGAAAAAGAGTTTGACATTCTGTTCTCTCTTGTTAACCCGCCAGGAATACAGCGTGAAGGTAGATTAGATTAGTTTATAATAAATTAATAAATTATTTTACATATATTACTGAATACACCAAATAGTAATGACAGAGTGAAGTAATTAATTAGCACTCAGTATTTAAAAATTCTTATTAAATATAAAGAAATATATCTTATATTAAAGAGTTAAAATATACTATTTAAAATAAAGTGGGACAACGTGACAACTTACTTTTAAAATATTTATTTCTTCTCTCACAGTTATAATACAAATTAATCGTTTTATCAGTTATAATAAATCATTGTTATAAAATTAAACGACAAAACGACAACAGAATCGAACGAGCTTTCGATATAATAAATACATTACAACATATCGTAAAAGCTTAAGCAAAATAAAAACAAAAAAAAAAAAAACCAATATGAAATATTCGTTCACAATAATGGATATGCAAAATTCGTCCTTGCGTTCGCGTCGGTAGTACGCTAGCGCCGTTAATTAATTCTAATATATTCTCTGGTTCACGAAATCGAAGTGACTATTTAAATTATTTTTTACAAAACCATACGGAGCGGAAATGAAACTGTACTCAATAAAACGACCGCGTCCACACTTACCTGCGCCACTAATAAGACAATGATTGATTGTACTGTAAATTAATTTGCGTGGAGTGTCGCAGTGATATTTTCACTGTTACTTTTACTGTTGAATACTATTTTTGTAATAATCCTTTTTTTTGAATTCTGCAAACAATTTAGAGCCAACTCGTTTGTAACTTAATTTTTGAACTTCTTTCTATTGCCTCTTTTTCATGTAGATACATACTATTTTACATACATTATTCTTTATTTTATTTTTTTTCCATCACTCGCCGGTTGTACGATTGGTAATGAAACATGACTACATATTTTTTCTAACCATTTAAGTAAGATAAAAATATTTTAAGCTTCCAAGCTTCACTCATATGAGAATACAACGCGGCACCGGAATATTTAACCTAGTACTTGTAATAATTAATAATATTTAATAAAAAGTATCATATAATATAAAAGATACAACTGTCGTAAAATCCCCACTACGCTCTGACTACGGGCTTACGATCGGGGCAGGTGTAATGCAGCTTTTGTTTCACCTCACTGCACCCTTCAATGGAGACCTAATTTATGTAACCTCAAGTCATTAGCTGTAACGCTGTTTAGTGCTAACAGACGGACACACGCAACGCCACTTAAATATTTACTTATATATATTTCTTTTATTCTTTTTCTTTGTAATAAGCCATAAAAGTGTAAATGTCGTATGAACATTTTTGTTGACTGTAGATGGTAATTGTTTTATTGCACTTTGAAATTCGTATTATAAAATAATTGTAGAATTCAGAAAAATTGTCATCTAGTGATAAAAAATATAAAATTTAGTTTCAGTAACATCCTTTATTAAATTCATTCAATCAAATTCAATTAAATAAATTCATTCAGAAATATTTAATTTTGTGCAAAAAGTGTCGATTTTCATCTTACATGGCCTACAAACGAGTATAAACTACACCAAACTTTTAAAAGCTTTCTTGAAAAAGCGCTATACAAAAAATACAAAATTACTAGTAACATTAACACATTTCAAGCCCAAAGTGCAATAAAAAGACACCTGTTTCACCTAATTCATAAAGAAATTCCGTAAATCAATAAATATTTAACGGCCTCGTTTAGTTTTTAACGTCAATCATAATTATGCCCGAGAGTTCCACCCACGGCGGCGCACGCGCATTCAAATGTTAATCTGGCCCGGTTGCACTTAACACATGCAAATCGCTTATTGATAAACAAATAATGGTATTATAATTTTATTACGTATTGTACTGACCGCTCTTTTGGTGATACACATTGGAATTTTTAATCGGCTAGTGACACAAGTTATGTCACAATTAAGTGACAAAGGTATTGATGTTATGGAACGTAAAAGGTAAAATTTGATATTATTTAAATTTTATTCATTCACACTAATAAATTGAGTGCAATAAAGAAAGAGAGACGTGTCTCTAAATTATATCTATATTTTTTCCAATAAAATAAGTAATCGAATAAACTTCTTACCTTTAACTTAAAGCTTCAAAGCTTAACAAAGGAATAAAATTTGAGGAAATCTATATAAATAGTATTTGTGTAGTGTTTGGTCGGTAGTTAGTAAGTGCCAAAGATAATTTTATCGCCGGTGACGAAAACTCAAGGCGACCCGGGCCTAGCATTGAAACGAGCCACTGACAACCGACAACCGACTGACATTTACACAACTGCGCCTAAATTCCACGCCTGTTAACACAATTAAGTCTTATTCGTTCCATTTTATATATCAATCTAGCTAATATTGAAATTTTGAAACAAAAAAATTCCGTATGATTTTTTATTCTACAGAAATAGAACGTCTCATCTTGTCTCAATGCCTGTCAAAAGTAACGCCAAATATATTTAATTTATATTACAAGAAATACACGATTATCTCAAAAATATTATAACTTCTGTTGACATGTGTATTTATCAATTTGTATATAGGTTGGGAAAAGACAAGGTAAATTAAATCAATTCTATAACAAAAAATACATTTTTTTAACATTTTTAAGTGTTATCCAAACCAAATAAAACTTTCCAACTTGGGCGGCTTTCAAGAGATGCAAATTCGAATCTCGCTATATTCAAAGTTTTATAATTTTTTTTTAACTATAGTTTTACGCGTATTTTTCCTAATGTTTCACTATTAGTGGTCTATCCATATTCTCTCTCACTCTCTCCTTATACTATGTGTATATACTCATAATTTAATAACACGAACACTAAACATTTACATCACCGCACCCTGAGTGTGTCCCTTAAAGAATGGTTCATCAACGCTCTACGGATTTGTGGGACGTAATGTTATTAGTTTAACTAGATTTTGTTGAGGTCGAAGGGTGGCTTTTTTAACCGCTATTGTTTCGAAGTTACATTGTTTGTATGTATATACATCTAAGATATTTAAGTTTAATTTAGTTTATTATAGGTAATAATCTTCGAATTTTTTAATGATTTATTTGATTTGTGCATAGAATTCAAAATTTATGGATGGTTATTATATAATATTAGATTTGGCATGTAAATATATATAGGGTATAACTAATATTTTAATTTTTTTATTACGCATAATGAAATCTGATTCTTGCATATACGAGATCGTAAATACATGTAATAATATGGTATATTTAATGTGTTTATCGTGAGATATTGAAAAATTTCTTCTTTAATCACAACTTTTAAGTATTATGATTTGACGAATATACTTTTTTGTCATCGTCACGCTTAATTAACTAGTAATACATATCGTATTAAGAGACGCTGTTCTTCAATTTCTGATCATTTTAAAGATCCTTCATGTATCCCGTGGTGAAATGGAGATAACAGAGTGCAAGAGGTGCAACTCTGACAGCAGGTGCAATAGAATGTATCGTTTGAATTCGAACTTGTAATTTTTGAGAATTGAGCGTCCAACAAAAAAAAATTCTTCAATTTTATAATATTAGTATAAAAAGATTAATGTTATCTGTATATTTTCTGTCAGCAAGTGCTCAAGCGGGTCCACTCTACATGATTTGATTATAACCCCGCAGTCTACTATTCTCGAGGATGTAATATTGTATTATAACGAGTATCTTCTCAGATTTATCCATTTAGCGTCTTTATTAGAGAGCATTATTTATTATTATTATTATTAGATGGTAGTGTAGTTAAGTAGAAACTACTGGAATATGCTTTTATAATCATTTTTTCTCATTATTGCAAATGGATTTTTTTTTAAATCAGCTTCACACTGTATCCTATATAAAGCAGGGTAGGCAGAGGGAACCTAACCTGTTAAGACACTCCTCTCCCCACCTTTCACTGAATTTTACGATGCATTTCATGTTGAGTGGCGAAACTCAACGCCGAGCTTTGGCCTTGGTATCAGAGCGAAGAAATGAAAACATTAATGAAAAATTAATGAACAATCCTCCGACTGAGGATCGAACCCACAACCGTCACGTTGCAGTCACACCCCTGCGACACGACGACCTCAAAATCTTTTTAGTTTTATATATACTCGTATATATAAATGCTGTCCTGCAGGCGGAGTAAACCTAGTATTAAGACATTTCGTTCCCCACTTTCCGACACATCAACATTGCAGTCTTAATTCTGTCACCCAACACGCAACTGTGTAGTGTTTTTTCTTTGTTGCTAGAGTGAGAAAATGAAAATAATTGATTTCTTCGATTGTGAATCGAACCCACAACCGTCGTGTTTACGCTGTGCCGTTACGCCACGATGGCCATTCACATGAATAGTTGTAATTATTGGAGCTAAAACATAAATAATGTATGAAATTGAATCTCTTTGGATATATGAATATTAATAAATATAAAAATACAAATATATACTAATGAGTGCCATTTTAGAACTAATTTATGATCTAAAAGAAAATTGTAATACGATATTAATACACATTCTTACAAATAACTCAAATAATATAAAAAATATTTATATTAATTTATTTCTGAAGTAGTCATTTAAAATATGTTTAATAATGTTTTATTAATAGTTCTTATACTTTATTTTATAAGCCTTAAGTCGACTATTAACTCTCTTTCTCGGTTTTAATGAAAATAAGCTCGACAAAAATTAAGTTATTATCATTCTAAAGAAATAAATCAACAAATCAAATCAGTTTCATACTGCTGCTATTCCGCACAGAGCAGGTAGGTAGGAACCTAGTGTTAAAACGCTGAGTTCTTCCTTTCCATTCGCTTTTACAGTCATACTTTGTGCCCCTACGCCACGACTTTCCTCAAAATATATAAAATCTATGAAAAAAAAATGGAATTCGAATCGAGACTTTTATAAAATTTTACCACTGTACAATAACATATATATCGACAACTAATGATAGATCTATAGGCTCGTTCAAATGTGAGTTACATTTCAAAAACATGATTGATAAATTACCTCCTAAACTCAATTTTATTTTGAAAGTAAACTATAAGTAATTAATGTGACGATCGATCAGTTATATTAGAAACATCGTATTTGTCATACGACGGGTGACGGACACGCTGATAACGTAATGTATGGTTGAATGGAGAAGACATAGGATTATTATGTTATTATGATTTATAGTTAGGTACATACACATTAATTATAAGCTAATTTATTTAGCAGAGCTCTGGTGTCGAGGCATAGCCTGCTGTGTGCGGAATACAGTGCAAGGCAGATTTTTTTTATTATTATAATATATAGGAAAAAGGTATAAAGGTATAAAATAGACACATATTATTTGAAAGTAGGTTTTATGTGGGGCTTGGCCCGTGTGATAAGTAACCACGGTGACTCTGGCTGCAGCAGATACATAGAATTGCATCGAAATCATAAACATTATGAAAGAGAATTTTGCATTTTGAAGAACAAAGTAGCAAAATAAACTAGTATTGTATAAAAAGCTACATAAATACATAGTCAAGAATACCAATATTCATATTGTTATTGAAGTCGCACCGCGCTATACGTCACTGCTGTCAATGACACGCGCTTTAATAATATGAGTTTTATTAAACTTTACCACTACGATTTCGGTTTTGTAAAACTACCCACACCGCCGAGCGGACCTCGCAGCTTAGATATGTACAAATTATATATATTTTAAAAGTATTAAGAGACATTTATGTATTACATAAAATGAGACTGTATTTTCCAACTGTAGAGTTGGAAATTGATTGTCCTCACAAAAATATGTGCGCTCCACACGAATTTCGGCAATATTTTGGTGTGCGGTAACATCTGCCTTTATTTACGTTTTAGCTCGAAACTACAGTACAATAGGCGCGGTGAATCGGACACACTTTACAATGGCTGCCGGCTGCCCCGAGCCGGCTTTTTATGTACAAAATATAAATGACCTTTAGCTTTTACTATATCAAGCAATATTGCGATTTACGAAACGCCGAATGTAAGTTAGCAAATATTTTATGGCGGTCGGCAACTGTCCTTTTATGTTTTATACGCGACGGACTGAAACAGTATTAGTTGGTTTAATTCTATATAAGAGAAATATTTAATATATAGATTTTCTCCGCTCTGGTAACGAAGTAAAGGCAAAAATGATGTAGGAAGGATGTATTTTAATAGGAACGGAGAGCCTTAACCCAAGGTACCCAGGTTCCCTCTACTCCGCGCGCGCGGGTGCGGGATGTGCGGGATACAGGATGAGGCAAATTCCGAAAAATTAAGGTTAATAATATATATTATACTTATTAACGATACATTTAACTACAAGCAATGGCAATACCTCATTAATCAAACGTAACAGTTCCACCAACATATTGACGTATCACCGCAGATTTGAACCCCTGTCCCCGATATATTAGAACAATTAAAATACCCTCTCGAGTCAAATCCGCAAGTCGACATATGGCGGCGCCCTTACAAATTAGTGTTTAAAAGATTGCATCTAACAAACTGTCCAATACATTACGGACAAATGGTGTAATTTATCTAAAGTATTGGCGACATTTAATAATTAAAATATTATCTCTCGTTAATTTATCGCTTGTTTCGTAATTTCTTTTTTCTCAGAGTGGACCCACTATTTTAAGTGTCTTATTACTGTAAATTAATTTAATTTTTTTTTTAAATAATATACACACTGAGTGGGAATCGAATCCACAGCCTCCGTTACAGCCAGACACTGTCACGCTACGCCGGGGTAATATAACACAGAATAACCGGAATTGCAACGGTGAAACGATCGTTATCGTCATTTAGAAACTTTATGATTTGTTCGCTTCCAATAAACGCACAGCTTAAAACTCTTTTCGGTTATAACGCAAGTGACAACTCAATGTACCAAATGAAAAATTTTTTATGAAAGATTAAATGTCTTTTTTTAATTTTTTTTACAAAAAAAGACAATTAGGTAATCTTTGAATAATTAACTCTCTTCGTACTTCGTATTCTACGTACCAATAAATGCAAGATATCCAAAAGAAATCTTTGTATTTTTTATCGTTATTTAATGAAAACATATTTTCCCTAATTTCTATTATGCCAGCATAAAACAGTAAATAGGTTAAAACCCTCGATGGGTACTTAATTAAGCTGCCTCGAGTGCCTTGACACTTGACGTGACACGAGAGTGTGACACAAACCTTACTTCGCTTCGCTTAGCCTCGCCTCGCCGATGTAATTCACAAATATTTATCAATAACTCTTATCAGTGTTATGGCTGGAGGCTGGTAAGTGGTAGTCGCTGACTCGAGACGAATCGAGATGAATCGAGATCGTTACGCGATCGATAATTTACGATTACGAGTGGGCAATCCTTAGTGCCAGCGACAAACGCTAATTGAAGATCATTTATCCCCTCACTACCGCCGCAGTATGCTAAACTCTCTCGTCTTCACAGATTAATTTTACCACCAATAATATATTACTGACGTAAAACGTTTTACAAACGACAAATTATTATTCAGAGTTGTATTGAAATGGGAAAATTATTCGTGTCTCCTCAAATAATTATATTCATATTGTAAACACATCGTTACAATGTGTATCGATAAAGGCGATAAACTATAGAGACGTTCATAAATCACAGAGTTAAAAGATATTTTAGAAGTGTCAAATAAATAATACAACTTCATAACAATCTGTGACAATGACACAAAAAGATTGGCCGATTTGTAGTGGATTGAGGATCCGTATGAATGCACTCTGTTTTTTATGCGTCACCTTAAACCTGCGACGAGATAGAGCACAAACCTACGGTTGGAGATAAGGGCAAACAATCGAGCAACCCTTCCTTAGCGCGCCCGCCCCCGACGTCTTGAATTAACATAATTCGATATCGACGGCAGATGCGTCGCGACTTTTACTTTTCGCCTTCAACTTTCACCTCGCCTCGCCTCGCCTCGCTTTGACTACAATCTACTGTCTAGTATACTGACGGGACGCACACGTGTCTGCGTGCCAGATCGATCTTCCTGCG
>JBAIZZ010000222.1:269623-297534 GCA_037355905.1 Heliconius aoede
AAAAAAATTACAGGGTAATTCAAATCTCAGCAACATGAGTAAGTAATCAAGAGCAATATGAAATTAAGACGAGCATTAGAATTTTAAAACGTTTCGTACTAAAAACGTCTTGGAATAGTAGGCTTGCTTAGATGCGATGATATCGTGATTCCGTTTTTTGCGCGGAGATATTCGTCCCGAGGCTACGCAACGGGATTCCAGATATCCGTACAGGGTCCCGTCGCGTCGTCTAAATTAGTTTTTGTGCAGCGCGGGGCGAGACGCGTCGGCGGTCATCCGTCGCTCCGAGCAACACTTGACCGACTCTTTTTAGGGCGTCGTACCCTTTTCACTACCTGGACCTGACTTATTAAATGATATTTTAAATTGCTACACCCTTTACATGTTTATCTTAATAGCGATCTGTTTTGTTTAATATTAATCAAATTAAACTATTTTAATTATTAATACTGCGTGTTGGTATTTGCTAAATTGAGGTGGTATTCGTCGAATGTAGGTCAAGAAAGTTATCTGTTTAAAAAACTAGTGCCATAACCTACTATCAGGTAAGGATTCAAATCCGTTATATATGTATTGGCAACGGCGCAGCGGCAAGAAGCACGCGCTCCTGCTCGTCTGGCGCGCCAATTATGCGCAGCGCACGCGCCGCCAAAAAAAACGATCATCCCATCACAAACATTTTTTAAAGGCCCTAACTGAAATAATAATGCAGTAACACGCGAGAATATTTGCAAAATGCGATCCGCGAATTTCGTTTCCAAATTCCTTCGGGCTCGCTTTCGATTTCATTTTTTGCCACCACTATTGTCTGTATTGTCTGCTTAATTCAGATTTGTGTTTCTGGTCGACGCCGCGCGCCGGTCATTCGTTGCCTCTCAGTGTTTTGTTTTCCTTTTCAATCGATTCAATACCTCGTATGGAAATTCGAAGATTCTTAATTTGTGGGGAGACGTCGACGCCGTTATCGTCGTCGTCAGCGGCGGCGGCCGCGGCCTGGCCTTGGTCTGGTATGCCAAAGGCAAAGGTATGCCAAATCAGCTGTCTCGGCCAGAGGGAGTTTGATAATGAACGCATGCATACGAGTATAATGAACCGGCCGCAGTTTTTGTGACGGCCGAGATGAGCCCTCTCGGCGATGCGAGGTCGCGTAGCACCGACCCTATTATTACTAAAACGATCCTAATTTTATAATGATCCTGTCACAGCCCTTCGAATGAAAAACTTACTCAAGGACAATTTTGCGACGAAATGTGGCAGTCGTTTAGAGATATGCTCCGATACTGTGGCAATTACATTCTTTCTTTATTATAGATGCATTTAGTTATTTTCGGAGTTGATTGGTAGGTACCTGTTTTGTTATTTTTTACGCTTTAACAGCGGAAGTTTAAATCGTACTTAATAAACTCGCCTCGGGCGGTCGCCGTAGAATGTATGTAGCCTGTATAATTTCCTTAGGAGTATAAAATTTCATTCTTTAATTTAAAGGTATCCAAATACCCCAGTCAGTTTCTGCAGATAACACTCTATACGCAGCTTAAAAATGAATTCTATTATTTAGCCTGTCCTATGTTGGAAATAAAAGAAATATTATTTATGTGCAAGAAGTTAATATAAAAATATGAATTTTAAGTTTCCATTAAGGAAAAATGTATTTTATGAGGTAACGATCAAAAAGTCGTTAAAAAACATGTATGTACAAATATCACGCAGCGCGGGACACACTTGCGGCCGTGTAGTGGCGAGGACGGGCAGGCGCGGTGGACGAAGGTCGGGGACTCAAATGGCACATTTGTATTGTTCATTACGGAGAGAGGTGAGAGATGTTGGCGCAGTCACCACGACGGGGGTCCAGGGCTAGTGCTCGATACAACTGACAATTATAAATCCTTTTAAATGTTTCATAAGACAACGATGAGGCAATAACTTGCTAAGGTTATAATTGAAACTACTCTATTTTTATTTGCTTTTAAGCTTGTTATACTAAATTATCTAAAACGATATGTTGTTGGATATTTCTTTAATTTTATTATCAACAATGCAAACTAAACTATCCAAACTATCACTTTAATTTAATTTGGAATAACATTAGAAATATTTATAATATTATTCAAGTACTCTACCGACTCTACATTCATTCATAGCCGACATGTACCAAACAAACGTCATATAAAATTTTCCAAGCTTATTTAGCTAGCAGTGGGTAAATTTGGTATCAGTTATTGTTAAAGTACCGCGGCGTTCAGCCCTGTGCTCTCGCTGGGGGTCCGGCGGGCACGTCGCTAAGCGTTGATTTGTGCGCGGCACCCCGTCGACAGTATTTGTAGTCGCCCACGCCACGCGACGTCGCTCTCGACCGACCAGAAGATCCTGTCAATCTTCACACTCATGCTGTTCAGCTTCATCTGGTACATCAGTTGGGCATACTGAAACCCCAAAAATGTATATTTACTACCAATGTCTATGACTTGTCTGTTTATACATGGATATTCTTAAATTCTAGCAATAAAAGATTTAATAAAATACTTATAATGGAAGAATATATTTACTATTTTAAAAACACAATTTGTAAAACAATGTACTATTAAAAGTTGACCATCGTTAGAATATTATAAAATATTTACATCCGCGAACTAACAACAACCCAAAAACTATTCATGATGTTCAACTCTATCAACATGATTAATATCATAAACATAATTATTGTACTACTAAAAAATACAGACCATAGTAACAGTATAGATTTGTAACGAAGAAAATTAAATTAATACAATAATTCACGTCAATGCGAGTGAGAGTTGCCATTAATTAATGACTGGCGCGAGCATATCTCACGTCGATGGTGAAAAGGCTATCACCTGGCGCAATTTCGATAGCAACACGACGTATTTTCCAAATCTAAACGAGCCGAAATTAGAAGGCTAAGACAAGTTAGAAACCGGTCAACATAAAATTGGAAACGAACAGTTTGGTTGCGCAAGAGTAGATCGACCAGTTTAACGCTCGCGTGGGATCTATGGCTCTACGACGGAACGTGTGCCCGCTTCTGTAATACGTACTCGCTAGCTATGCGGCATACCTACCTATTACTAGCTTAACAAGCCACCATATTTACTTATTAATTAATTGTTGTCCGTACACTATTTTGTATGGAGAAAGATATAGCTTTCAACGTCAATTCCGGCTTCTATATACTAATCGTTAAATTATAACTTTAGTGTGATAATTACAAGGACGACGAGAATCGATTTGGTATGTACATTTGTCCTTTCATCACTATATATCTTGCTAGTAGTAATAGGTTATCGATAAATTATATTAAAATGAATGAATAAAGTTGAGACTGTCGTACCACAGTTGTAAACGTAGTATCTATCATGAGTTTGATTCCCTCTCGAGGGAATGAGTTATTCTTTTGCCTCGCTCTGGTAAAAAGAAAAACATGTGCTAAAATTATTTTTTATACTCTAATTTAATTTAATTTATTGTACTTTGTGTTTATGTGCAGTATTGTGGGATGTATACGTATAATAAAATTATTGTTATTTAAAATATACTGATAACGGAAATAAAAAAATGTATTTTATTATGATAGCTAGACGTCTAGGAATTCTTTCTCTTATCACTTTTTATCTATCTAAAACAGGCAACATTTACAATTTCTTTTATAATTATTATGTTTTTAAAATTATAAAATATTGTTTTAATTATATATAATCCGGTACTGTCCACTAAATTGGTATATAAATTAAACAAACTCTAAAGTTTCTTTTTATTTGTATTTATAAAACGTAGCACTATTTTATATTTACATAGTCATTTTGGATGAAAGCTATAAAAAATCTGCTTCTGTCATTATTAAAACGGTAGATACTGTGAATTATGTCGTCAATAACGCTATCTAAACATAGAGAAATCTAAAGATTTTTTGTTAATTAATAATTAAGCGATGCAATTCGCCAAGTCATTTGTAATAATAATATATGTGGAATATTAAGGTGCGGTGATATCTACACGTCCATTAAGACGTCGTCCGCGAGTGCCATAACTGTCATCTATCTCAGCATTTGGATAACATTTTTCGTAACCTTTCGCTTCATTGCTAGTACTTGGCTGTGTTCATAAAAATCCTCATTTGAATACCGTTCTTGGCCTCCGCTATGACAACCACCTAGCATTAAGATCGCTCTAATAAAATGATAAGACTTTTTAACGATATGTTAAAATATATGTGAAAGCTTTTCTCAAAAGTTATTGTTTTTAATATACATGTGGATGACTTTTTAGTATTTTTACTCTCTAAGTATGAATCTGGCTAAAATTACATCTGTGTTACAAATTTGAAATCAGTTCAGCTTTTTGGATGAGTAGATGACTATAAAATATTTTTTATAAACATTAAAGATCTAGTGCATATTTTTTGTTTACAGTTCCAAATAAAAGAATACCTTTTTTGTATTAGTCTTAAAAATTGACACAAAAACAGACTTTACCATAATATTTTAATTAATATCAGCGAGGCATGTCCCAATATCACATTACCTATATCGGTAGTGATACCAAAAAAAATGCCACAAATATATAATAAAAATAGTAAAACGTATCATAATAACAGTACAGAGTGGCCGGACAGCGCTCCGTGGCCACAATCACCTACGTTTCATATTAGCCAGTGAAAGGGTGGCCGACTGCGTCTCTACCATATTGATGGTGTATATTTATCACTAACTATTTGGGAACACCTGCTGTTACCTCCGATGAGCAGTATCTGTCAAATTAATACCATACCCTGTTCATAGCCCCAATGTTTTATTTGCTCTTTAAGCGCTTTTAAAATATTCTCACTGAATACTCATGTTGACTTTGTTTGATTGAAATTAGGACAGAGACCATCCAAGACATTTAATGGTTGGTTAATACTTCCTTTTATTGCTTTGTCTACAAATATGTGGATATTGTGATCTTGTTGGGTATTTTGATTCAAGCTACCATTTCTTTTCCTTAAAATACCGTTTTGTGTAATTATGTTAAATACAACTATATTTATTTTAATATTAAAATATTTGATATAACTGCAAAAAAGTTTAAAAATATTTCTCTTCTAACTAGTGGACTCGGGGGGGCTTCGCCCGCTTGAACTTATTTATTAAATATATTTATGATATTATTTTCAGTTCGCGAGGTCAATTTTAATATGCCATGAAACACGTGTTCAATGAATTATTTTTAAGAGTTTGAATTTCAAAAATTTTATAAAAATCGGTTCCGACTTAGAGATGTTGCCACACAAACTTTCAACCCCTATTTCACTTCTTCAGGGTTAGAATTTAGCAAAATCCTTTATTAATTTACATTCACATAAGTTCACATTATGAAGATAAACATCTGTCTAAATTCCATCAGCGGTTACGGCTGTTCATGCGTCACATATACGGTAGTTGCATATGCTGCTATATTTTGTAAGATACAAGAAACTACAAAACCTTCATCTTCGAATAAAGTAATAGAATATAGTAACAATGTTGCAAGTATGTAACTCAGTATGTAACTCTCATTTTCTTCCCCAGGTCTCAGCTTCCGATAT
Organism: Heliconius aoede; assembly: GCA_037355905.1. NCBI lineage: Eukaryota > Metazoa > Arthropoda > Insecta > Lepidoptera > Nymphalidae > Heliconius > Heliconius aoede. Next base: position 275,205 of record JBAIZZ010000222.1, read on the forward strand.
GTACCCGTACTCACATCTAATTGTAGCTGCGGTCGCTTTGAAGCGATTGGCGGTTAAAAATAGCAGAACGCCGCGACGACGCCCGCGCCTCTGCCGTCTACACCCAAAAGATACAGGAGGGGTTAAATGTACTATATATATTATAAAGTACGTCGCGATCAAAATATTAATAATTTGTCACCTAAAAAATCTAAAATAATGTCTACAACTTTAATATAAATATATTTTTTTTTCATTACACTGTTCTATAACTAACTGCTTTTGCAAATTAAATTCCTTTAGTAGTCTGAAGAGATTGCAGATATAGTAAATTTCGGAGAGTTGGGATCGAATCTTATTCAGAAGAATTATTATTACACATTTTTATGTTTTGTATAGTAAAAATATCTTTATATAATGACCCAGCTTAAGACAATAATTTTAATATTATATAGCATGATTTATTAGTTAATTGAGGTCGATGTGGCGCAGTGGCACAAACATGTGACTGTATAGCGATGGTTCTGGGTTCCATTCCCACTCCAGGAAGTGAAATATTTATTTACGTTTATATTTTCATTTCTTCACTTTCGACTTTCGAGGCAAAGCGCGGCGTTGAGTTCTGCCAGTCGACACGCAATGTCTCCAGAATTCAGCAGGCACTTGAGAACGGACTGTCTTAACATTAAGTTCCCTCTGCCTAACCCTACTGTGTGCGATATACAGCGTGAAGCTGAGCATTACAATGGGAACGGAATATCTTAGCACTAAGTACCATCTACCTACCCTTCCTTGCTGAAGAAGCGTTGAACTACGTTTGTGTATTATATGATAGAACTCAACGCCGCGTCCCGTCCCGCCATCCCGTTTGCAGTCAAATAACTAATTTAATTTTATATTGCAGGTAAAAAGTAAGTTATAGAAGCAGTAGAAATCATATTGTTTTACAAGACAATATTATAAATCTGAATTATGATATTATATTTAACTCTAAAGTGTAAATAAATATTGCGTGCGTGTAATCGACTTAAAGTTACTTAAAGTTTAATATACGTCATTGGTCCGATGCCTGTGGGTGATGCTTCAATAGCAGATTGCAAGGCAATTTATATGATATTATATGTCTGAGCAAAATTGCTGACATTTCTAAGTGGTCATTCACTTTTGTACATTTCACTTTGGAGTTTTCAGTTATACCTACAACTTGCTTTATTTTTTTTTTGTAGTAAATATAATTACATAAGTGGCAATCATGGTTTTGGATTCAATCGGACTTGTAATGTGAAAACTTAGGCGAATGTTACTGTTTGAAAATATTTGGAAAATCGAGACTTAGGAATTATCATCAATAAAACTTAAATATTTAAAATAGTTTTTAGTTTCACGCTGCATTGAATCCCGCTCCTTCACTGTATGAGATAGAGAAGAAATGAGATGTAGAAGAGGAAATCTAGCGTAAAGACGCTCTGTTTCTCACGCACCGATCTGTTTTCGTAATATTCCATGTTGAGTGGTGGAAATCAACGCCGTGCTTTGTCTTGTTACAACAACAAGGAAATGAAAATAATCCATTTCTCCCAGTGACAGTAAAACTCAGAACCATCAGTCTTATGGTCAGTGGCTGTACCACTGAACCACGATGACCTCAAAACAAAAAAGACTTTGTAGCATTTTTATTTCATTTCATGTCCCCTTGTAGTAAGTTAACCAAGAAAGTATCCATTGATAACATTCCTTCAGTCCATTTACAGAGATACAACAATTAACTTCTCTACATATTTGGTAGAGCAAGTCAATATAGATTTTTTCCTAACTTACTGGATTAAATTACTCATGATGGTTAAAGTCACAGTCCTTAATCAAATTAATGTTATTTGTACTCTGTGTACTATGTACAAAATAACCAAATACTATATACAATCCTATAGTCCTTGTTTCAATGATCAAAATATTACTTTTGGTTCCAGTATGCAAGAGATTGCAACCGTATAATATAAGAAAATCTGAGGCCAGCGTGACTAAACATGACGGATGCTGGTTACTCATTCAGGAGAAGGACCAAGAGCAGCACTAAGTTCCCTCAGACAACTCGCTAAAGTGAAGAAAGAAGTATTCTTAATAATATATTTGTAACTGCCTACCTTGCTAATCGGAACGAAACGTGAACCTAAATAAATATAATTAAAAAACATCATTATCATCGGGATTTCAATCTGTTTGGCAAATTGCTACAGATAGTTAAACACCAAAATTGAAAAAAAAAATCAACAAAGCTTACAATTTATTCTAAATAATTACAAAAATACACCAGAAATTATTTAATTTAATACTTTAGATATTTAATTAATAATAAATAATTAAATATCTAAAGGTTATATTCCCTACAGTGCTTGTAAGCTAACAATATATCCAAAATAAGGTAATTCGCCAGAAATTAATGTCATTAAAATACCCTACAGTGCCTGTAGAGTAGCCGCGGGTAGCGCCATCTGTGCTTCGGACTCGTTATCGAGAGCCGCGGGCGCATTCACGATTTATTACCAATATTAACTACAGTACTTGCTCACGTGAATAGTTTACTATATCATAAATATTAAAAAATAGCTTTTTTAAGAATAATTGCCAATTGAGAAGAATCTGCGATTATATCTAGTTAGCAAATGTGTGAATCAACCCTAATTTATCTTAGTATCTATAGTAAATAATGATATTATATTTAGCTTCACGCTGTGACCTGCTGTGATATAGCAGGGTAGGCAGTCCTCTGCCTACCCTGCTATATACTTAGTGCTAAGATACTCCATTTGCAATTTTCCAAATATTCAGTGTCAGGTGGCGGAACTTAACGCCACTGATTATCTTGTTACTAAACGAGGAAAAGGAAATAATTGATTTCTCCGAGCGGGAATCAAACCGAAGCGTTTACAGTCAGACGTGTGTTTCTGCCCTATTGCATATAACATTGAATGTATTAAAACAAAGTGAGAATTAATTAAAGAAGTAAACGTCTTTTTTTTAATTTTGATTTAAGCAAATAGACTTTTTTCTTCATTTATTCATTCATACTTACAAAAGAAGACAAGTAATATACTTAAACTAAAACAATTATTAGTAGTCAATTACATCTAAATACTAATAATAAGGCATATTTATTTGTGGGCTTTGTTCGATTGATACTTTCTATGAGTCACACTTACGCTCAAGAATGCTGGAGTCGTTACATCATCACTGTTAGAACGAAGTACCTATGACTATGTATGTGTAAATGTTACTATGAACACTATTTTTTTTAGCTTCACGTTGTATCTCACATATAGCTTATATATAGGTTATGCAGAAGGAACCTAGGATTAAGACATTCTTTTTTACCCAATTTTGAGACATTGAGTGTGTGTTGCATGTGTTGAATGGCAGAGCTCATGTGTTTTCTTCGCAGACACAACATATTTTTTCGTTGTTAGCATGTCATAAGTAAATCTGTATTTTTTTTTTCATATAATCACATTTATGATCCACACTATATTACGTCATATTCTCTTAAAAAAATGAAATAACATTTTTTTTTATATTTCATTATTTTATTTACTATACTTATTTTAAAATAAAACACACTTTACATATTAATATATTTATTTAGTATTATATAAATTTACCTTTGTAAACATTATATATAAATTTTATATCAAATAAAATAAAATAAATTGTATTGTAGGATTTTCGTGCAACAATATCCGGTTAAAGGGCATAAGGCGAGTGTACAAAGGTGAACAGGAAACACAAGTCAATACTGCGACACTCGGCGACGGTTGGTTATTTACTGCTTAGGTGTTAGCGTTCCCTTTGTTGATTTTTATTCTTTTTTTTTTAAATAAAATATTTTAAAAATATATAATAAATAGAAGGATTTCTTTTTTTTCTCATTTTACGCCTAACTCACATTTTGTAAAATAAGACTTACTGCTATCAAAGGACTTTGGTTCCTCTAATATGATGTTTTTTAATTAAACGATAATTAAAACACAATATTATATTTCAACTACCAATTCATTCAGGCAAAAAGAATGGAAAACTTAACACATCCAAATATTGTTTCTATTATCACTAACAAAAAAAGGCAGGAAGTAGGTAGTTTAGGTGTCGTCAGGTGATAAAGTCACCGTGGAAAGGACACGCGTCAAAGAAATTAGATGCCATGAAGTGTTATCTTACGATCGAACGACGGAGCGCTGCGGTCGTTACGGTATATGTGCACCTGTCCTTGGTATCATTTGATATAAGTGACAATCTGTTATTAAATTGCTTATGTTTATTGGATGACTAAATTTAAATTTTACTCTAAGAAAGATGACGCTCTTGAGTGTAACCCACCATGGCTCTTTGTAGAATTGGGCTAACCACTACTAATAGAAAACTAAAAAATATTATGATTATTATTTGAAAAAAAATCTATACAAATAGAATGAAGAGAGAGAGATTATTATGATAGCTGATTGCAGATTCCAGGGTACAAATAAAAAAAAACATACCATACATTAATACAAGGTCTTCTGGTTTTTTTCTTATTTCTATTTATTTGATATTTTTCTACCTGGAAAATTATGCCATTTATTTATACATTTATGGCATTTATTAAAAATTGAATTAAAAAAAAACACTTTATTTTAACATTTAAAAAAAACTAAAAGAAATTTTTAAAAGTCATTAATAAGTAAGCGAGCAACGTACGTCGTATGTAAAGTTCCATAATAAATCAAAGTAGTTCGTGTACAGTAATAACGCCTCACATTTCTGCCCAACTGCTGCATTTAGCTTGAATAACACCTATCGTAGTAAATTATGAAAAACATTTATTTCTTTTGCCGTAGGAAAAAAAGGTTTTTATAAAGGTAATTTGCATGTGAAAATTAGTAAAAATACTTATTATTTATAATTATTTGGCTGTACATTATTCTCAATTTGTATAACCTCCTTATTTATATATAATACCTACGAGTAGTTTCCTTAAACATTAACTTTTTTAGACCAATTTTTTTATTTTTTCCACTCAGTTGAAAACTATGTGATGTAGGGTTCCACCATAAAACTTAAAATATTCATAGAAAAATCAGCTTCACGCTGTATCCCACACACAGCAGGATAGGCAGAGGGAACCTAGTGTTATGACAGATCATTCCCCACTTTCCGTTGAATTTTTCTAGGAATTGCGTGTTAAGTGGCGAAACTCAACGCCAGGCTTGTTTTATCTTGGTGCCAGAGCGAAGAAATTACAATATTATGAAATAACAATTCATTCCCTCGAGTGGAAATCGAACCCACGACCGTCGCGCTTACAGTCACACACTTGTGTCCTTACGCAACAAATGAATAGTTAACTGATATTAAATATTTTTTAAAGCCTAAGAATACCACTTACACATAACAATTCTTATGCTTTTATGACACATTTAAGAAATACACAAGCTCATTTGCAAGTAATTCAGTTACAATATACCTTAATGTTCCAGCAAAGTGACCTCGAAGAAAGTATGCTTATAAATCAACGTGTACCTGCGAGTTCAACTGCGGTGACGTACAAAACGGCTTATTAGACCCACTACTGTTCAATTTTATATATTTTTGCAATAAATGTTACATTAGACTTAGTCGTATTTCTTTTATTTTCTGTATGAAAAAAAAATAAGTATAAATATAGTTAATAGTTATTCTATTAATGTTTTTTAATTAAATGTTTTTTAGCATCACATTTTCCCGCATATAACAGTGTATACAGAACACTTAGTGTTAAGACACTGCGTTCCAGTATTTCCTCTTAATTTTCTTATTTTTAATATTAATATTTATGCATTTTTTTTATCCTCACGAAATTTCCGCATTTTATAAGAGAGGTAGCTAGAGAAAGTCTGGTGTTATAGTATGATGAGTGGTTTTTTTTTTCTTTCTCTATCTAACTCAAGAAACACCTTTTTTGAGATTTGAACTCATATCCACTTTTTTCACACAGATACTTGTATGTACTAATTGCACTTATAAAATACTTCGTAGTCTATTCCACATATAGCATGACAGGCAGAGAAAACCTAGCGTTAAGACACTCCGTTTCCCACATTGAGTGCTATAATTTAACACCTCGCTTTGCCAAAATTAAAACTAATATACTTACTTATATTACCTCGTATTTCTCTCTCTCCACTCTCTTCACGTCGAGTAGCAAACGCCGAACTGCTGTATAAATCAGCCAACTTTCACCAAAACTAGATTAATTTAAGAGATATCAATAAGTTTCCATATAACACATATTAATAGAATACAAAATACAAATATTAATTTTTATTTATTTTTTTCTTAATTTGCTACTATATCCGTAATGTACATTTAGATATCTTTTAATAGTCTCTAATATATTATTATTCACATATTTGCATTTGGAAACCGTATAAAAATGCATTTAAGTTTTATAGTTTTTATTTATATTATGTTGATTTGAAATAAAATGATAAGATTACAGAGCTTACTGTTATATGTATATAATTTAAAACGACTTCGTGTTGACTGAAATCTATGGTTACGAGGTCAAATATTTACATGTATTGACAGATAGCAAACTGTCTTCAAGCTGAGTTCTCTCTACCTACCCTGCTATATGCAGCAGAAGCGACAAGGTAAAATAGTTTAATAAATTAGTCATGGGGCGAATCGTGGCGCAGGGGCACAAACTGTGCTGCTAAATCAATTAGTAAATCGAATCGAACATTTATTTAAATTTTAATTTCTTCGCTCTGGTGTCCGAGCAAAGCGCGGCATCGACTTCCGCCACTTAATGCACAATGTCTTCAGAATTCGACGAATAGTGGAAAGTGGAGTGTTTTAACACAAAGCTCCCTCTACCTACCCTACTACGTGCGGGGTACAGCGTGAAACTGAAAAAAACGTTTTAAAATTATATAGGTAATTAAGAAATATAAGGCACCCATCAGTGGGCAATGAGGTTTTATGCGATATATTTTAAAGTTTACACAGTCGAGTATCACGAGAGTGACACAAATCACACAAAAAAACTTTGTCACAGTGTAACAAAAAAAAATTCGACATTGATTATTTAGTGTGGGAGTCAATTAACGAATCGAGGGTCTTTCCGCGTCTGTAATTAAGGAACCTGTCCTCTGATATGCACCTACCGACACCTACCGACTTAGATAACGACTACTCAACAATGCTATCCTTTAAATATGTTTTAATTAACTTAGCTTTAGTTTCCAACGAAAAGTAATTACATGCTTTTTTCGTGGCGCTCGCTCAATGTAACAAGAACTGGTTTGCGCTTTGTATTATATTTAATTAACTAACATAGTATTATATGTTTGACACGTAAGAAATATTAGTAATTTCTTGATGCCAAAAATTTAAATGAACCCAAGTTTTTTATTATTATAAAGAAAACGATGTCGCTTTCTCTCTTTATACTAACTGAACAAGTAAACAACATCGCTTATCAAACTGTATACCCTGTCTCTACATGTTTCTTACTTTCAGATTTACCTGAACTACACAATGCACCCACATTCGTCACTGATTCATATCTCGACCAGCAATCTTTCCCACGCAATCAAATAATATTGTAAAAACAAAAGTGGACAGCCCACGTCGGACGGGCGCTGGAGCTCGATACATTTCAGCGATGCTGTTAATTATTCATTAATTATTATATAATTTAGATATATCGGTGTTATTATAGAAGTGAGCTAAGTAACGGCGTGTGAGCGTCGCACCTTGCTTTGCCCTTGCGACGAAACAATCTCGGTAGTAAGTTAGCGCCGGCTTGCTGCAACACCAGGCCTGCACCATGCACCTGTCTAATGCACCTGATTTACTTTAATTAACGGCTCGTGTCCAAATGCAATGATAAATAGTGAATAGAATGTTCACATGAAAGAAAATACTATTGTAATACTTATGTAATGTATGATTTTCGGGACTTTTTATTACACATTATAAATGAAACTCTAAAATCGTTGGCCATCTCAGTCCCCCCGTGACCACAGACTACTGCAAAGTGTTCGATAATTCGAAATTCAATTTGGTAAAATAGTTTCATTTAAAACAATTACGTATTTATGGTGCATCCGTTCAACACAACATTCTTACAATGCCAAACAAAAAAAACAAATATCAATTAACTTTTAATTAAATATACAGAGAAACGACAAAAAAATATATATTCCAAGCGACGTACAATATATGTCTTCGAAGACTCATTATTTATTAAAGTCACCGCCAACAATAGTCTCTAGAAATCGATTTGATCCAATTATTATATAGAGTCCCGTTACTGCGGCGTAAGGCGCAGGACCGCCGCGTAGAGCCGCAACTCGTTTATTTTGCTAACAATATCATTATGTAAATCATCTCAATCGACATCGAGAGTGAATCGAGTGATCGGTTAATTACTTGAATGTATTCGAATAATGATCGGTAATCGATTTTGTTGAGCATTGAATATTAAAGCTTGTGTATATAATTAGGCGGCGCCGGTAGCTCTCGCCACGCCGGACGGATAGATGCGATGTAATTACGGCAAGATGTTTATTCAACGGGTGACGCATGACTCTACATTTTTAATGATATGCTTGTTTTGATTGTTACATCTTCATTGTTATATATTAATATGAATTAAGTTTTTCAACTTTACGTAGAGCTTTTGTACAATTATACGATTGGATTAAAATTATAAAGCGATAATTGTTCTAATTAGGATTGCTATGATGTTTTTGTCATTTTAACAACAGATGTAAGCTACAGTCTCGAGAGATATTTGTGTGATGAACGAGTATATGCTTAACACCTGGGTGTTATTTTATATAATTATAATATATATTAATTTAAAATTATTGCATACTTTATTACATACTTTATCTAATTCGGGAATGAATATCTATATCTATACCTGACAATATCTGTCATTGATACTATAATTACAAAGGTGACTTAATTATTAAACCGACAATTTACATACAGACTTACCAGCTAATATAATGTAAATGACTCTATTAAAAACTCTTTAAATAGCTTTATATGACAATAATATGTACAAATTGGGAAAGTTCTTAACAAAAACCATTTTTCTAATAAAACATTTGTTAAGAGATATAGAGACGTGAATTGTAAGTAACTATTCTGAGATACACCTGCTCTCTTCATATTAAAAGTATTTTAAAGAACGTTACAAACGTTAAAAGACATGAAGAGTTTGCGATATCGTTTTTTTTTTTTATAACATTCTTGTATAGAGTATATCGCAGTGTGAACAAAACAGGACATTTGCTAGTACGAGTTAATGCGAATTAAATGTTAGCTCTAACCTTCGATAAGTATTTTTATCGTGTACAAGAAAAAAGTATAAAGTTTTTAAAAATAACAATTCAAAGTTGAATTTACTAATATATCCCTTACTATAAATATATATAACACAACACAGTACACAGTATATTATCTACTTCTGAGGCCAGTCGTGGTGCAGGAGCACAAACGTGCGATTGTATACGTCATGGATTGTGGGTTCGATTCCCACTCGAGGAAATTAAATATTTTATATTTTCATTTTCGTCGCTCTGGTTACAATGCAAAGCGCGGTGTTGAGTCCGATTTTGCCAATCAACGCAAGCAATACTCACAACTATCACGCTTACAGTCAAATCCTGTTCCACTGCGACATGGTAACCTTAATTCAAAATTTTAGCTATTTAAAATATTTTAACTGATTGTTTAGCAAATATATTTATAAATAATATATAAAAGCAGCTTCACGCTGTATCTCGCACACAGCAGGATAGGCAGAGGAAACCTAGTGTTAAGACACTCCGTTCCGACACCCCACTCTTTGCCAAATAAATAACATATAATATCTCTATATATCTCTAAATCTTTATATGTACAAATATTGTATTTATAATACTACTTAAATGGAGTCTTACACTAGCCCCAGGATTTTCATGACTGGCCAAGTCGCAAGTTAAATCTATTCACAATCAGACATCTACAGATCAGACACCGGAGTCATTTTCTAAGCCACTTAACGTCCAATGCATTGTCTAGACAAATCGCAGGAAGCCTGGCATCGCCTATCAATCATAATACTCTCCGGCCGAGCCAGGGCAGGAAATCGTCGAGTATAATATTTATAAGGCTTTGGATTGACCTATTTATAATAGAAAATAGTAAAATAGTAGCTATGAGTCATATTAATACGTTTAACAAAAAACAAAAATTATTATTATTATTATTATATCGTATCGATAGCCTTTTCATTTCTTTTCATAATACTGACAAAATATATACATAAATACTTTTTGAAAGTAGATTCGAAAAAACAACAACGAATAAACTTTTATCTCCAGGGAACTCTAACGAAGTCTCTCCAACAGTACGTAGTGACATCTAGCGGACGTCAGGGACAAAGAATTTCTGATTTTTACACATATTTCAATGGAAATGTAGAATTGAAGATTGAATTGAATGTAATATTATTTAATATTTTAATTATATCTTTCTATGTGACGGGATTCGGATTTGTCCACTCTGGTAGGCTAGAATCAGCGTTAAATTCTACGGCTTTAACACGCAATATCTCGAAAATGGGCAATCCTGCTATGCGGGATAAAATGTCAAATAAGTCACTAAAACTTTGAATATATATGTACATATTTCGTCAGTATAACTACTATAATTATTATCCTTATAAGGCAACTTAATTTAAAAACTTATTTCGGTATTCAGTTAGCTGTAAGAATTCTTCTATTGCGTTGTTGTTGAACCAAAATTAGTTACGCATATATTTAGGCTTACAAAATTTCTTGTATTTTTTTAAATGTTTTGTAAGCTCTATATAACAGACAGACCCATTCCCTTCTCTTCATATATATATATATATATATATATATATATATATTAAATAAAAAAACTCTATCTGTAGATAATATTTAAGTTCTCTCTTTATTCAAATATTTACACACACTCAATATGTATAAAAAATATTACTTTTATAAGCGTAAAGGTATTTAAAATGATGTCTTCTCTCATTAGTGTGTTCTTAATATATATTTTTTTGTCTAATTAAATATTTCTTAATATATAAATCTTGAAAATATTTGTATTATATACCTATACATGTATATATCATATAAATTCTAAAATTTTTATTATATGTGTTTACAGATTAGCAATTAAAAATTCATATGCTCATTGACCGTGGATAGTTCTAAACGGAAACGGAAACAAATTACTTTCTGGACGTAAAATTTAAATATATTTTTTTATGTTTTTATCAGAGTTGAATATACCAAATTACATGCTGTGATTGTAGTTTGAACTCTATTTTGACTCTCATTTGATATTTTCACACATATCAGGGTAATTTTTGAATAGTTGAGCATCTACTCAAGGCATTTTGCCTTACCAAAGCGGAGAAATGAAAATAATTAATTCTTCTAAGTGGGGGTGGAACCCACAATCGTTGCTTTTACAACCCAATACGTGACGGTCTCGAGTATTTAACATATATAACATATGTTTATATGGGAAAAAAGAACAACAGATTGAAATATATTGCAATTCTCTGTGATCATTCTTTTATATACTTAAAGAAAAAAATTGAGCGTAAAAATATACATTAAAATAGCGTTCAATAGGTAAGTAAGTAACTAAAGACGGCCTTCCACCTCGTTTCTTACCTATCGGTCTAACAACCTGAGCCTATAAGCGATAAGGCCACAATTAGTACATAAATATTTGCTTATCAACAAGTGTTGGCTATAATTTGAGTATTAACTTGGGTTGTCTTAATAATATATGTTTTTAATACGTACAAAAAATATGAATTAAGTTTTATTACGGTAATTACGAATTCTTTTTTTTTTAATATAATAGCAATATGAGAGACCTTTATTCGAGGTTTGTTACATCATTTTTATTAAATGTAATTTAACAAAATATATATTTTAATGAGGATCTTATGTTATTATCTACGTTTTAAACTTATATATAAATTTGAATTGTCATAGTCTTGAGCTCTATCGAAAAGACTATGGTCAAAATGAGATATTTTATAGCAAATTATATAGACATTGAACAATTTATATAGATATTGGAAATCAAAGAAATTTAAAAAAGTCGTTCGGACACAAACTGTTTTTAAATTTTACTTTAAAAATCAACAAAATAAGATAAGAAAATATCTTTATGTCAATTATATAAATGTTATACATATAAATAATTTACTTAACGTAAGTATTAAGATTATTTTTACTTTACGCTTTACGCTGAATCCGGCATGTAGCAGGGTAGGCAGAGAGAACCTAGTGTTAAGATTCTCCGTTTCCCCATTTCAAATTTTCGAGACATTGCATGTTAAGTGACGAAACGTTGTCTTATTACCAGTACGAGGAGATGACAATATGAAAAAATTCATCCCCCAGAGCAAATATCGAGCACACAACGTCGCGTTTTCAGACACGCTGTGCCACTGCGCCACGTCGGCCTCCTATAGAAAAATAACAAACAGTGCTACAAATTGTTGACAGTTTATTATTAGTAGTAAATTACTGTAACTCAAATACTCAGATACGGGTCAGATAAAGACTAACTCTAAACCTAATACAGACGATGATCTCGCAACCCTAGACACAGTTCAGTTTTTATTTAAAAAAAGCAGTCACAGCTCTACAAGGCTCTTTCTAGATATGGATTTTGGAACAAGATATAGACGATGTTAAATAAAATATATGACATACTTTCAAATATATGAAAATTTATTTAATTTCACATGATTAATGTATAGGAACATAAAAATTAAGTAGTAACGGTCTTAATATCTTCACGTTGCAGATATAGATTCGATTCTCAGTTGAAGTAATGCTTATTCAAAACGAAAATAATCATTCGTGATGATTTCTGTTTGGTCTAGATAATTAAAGGTTTTAATTATTTCTTACTACACGATATACTGAGTAATTTAAATATATAATTAATTGCAAAATTTATTAAACGTCATGTTTAAAAATATTAAAATTGAATCTAAGACATAATATAGGTATAATTAATTTGATATACCTCCGTGTTATATTACAATATCATGTACCACAGGTAATCGCAATAATTCATATCTAACGTGACATCAGCTTCGAGTGTTGATTCAAAGGCGATAACTGTCACGCTGATGTATTGCCAGGACTCTATCCTGCTTGTATGCTTAGCTAAATACTGTGAGGTGTTCTGTATTGAGTATACTTATATTGTGTTGATGCCTTTAGCTCCAAAACTATAACATGACAATAAGAGAAATATACACGCATTAGGTCTACGCCACACATATTTAACTACTATAACAAATTATTTTACTTATTAATAAAAAAAAAACATAATTCTCATCGACCCCACCTCAAACATTGATTTAACATTTTAAAATTAAACAAATGTTGAGCTTATACCCGAAATTATATACTGAAAGGCATGTCAGCTTCATTTCAAATATACCTACAGAGTGTCTTATGAAGAAACTAAAAACCCAACAATCAGTATAAAGTTAATTTATCTTGTGATATGGGCCCGTATGCGCCGCACCTTGAACCCAGCGGCAAGCCGACTGGAACACACGTTACACTAAAAATTATGAACACAGGTTTGCGCTTTTATAATAAGTTCTTTGTTCTATTTGGATAACTTATATGTTTTCTTACTAATTGTTTTATAGAAAAGTCAATAAATAGAGACGATTTGTCCTCAAACATTTATTAATGTAAATTAATCGAATAATAAAATTAATAAATATTATAAAAATATTAATATTCAATGAATTTAAATAACGTAATTGATACTGTATTGTAATAAATGATTTAAAAGAACGTATTAAGATAAAATTTTGTCCTAATTTTTGCTCAAGTCTTTGCTTATTTAATATATCTCACTATTTAAGTATCTAGATAAAAAAAAGTATCTAAATATTACATGGAAAGGGCGAAAAAATGCTAATTCCACTTCTTAACTTCATAATATATAAATTCTGATTTCAAATTTTAAAGGTAATTTTTATGGAGAATAAAGTACAGTTCTTTACTTTACTATCAATTAATAATACTTCACTTTTTTATTACATAGTCTATTTATTACATAGCGTTATGTTCCCACAGTGTAATCGGTAAATCATAATATTCTTATCTGTCCGGTAAATTAAGTTTTGTAATAAAACGGAGTGTCACTTGCAACAGACATCTATAAGGTAGAGTCAGTATGTTAATCTTATCGTTTAGAGTTCATTAAGAGGCTGCGATAAAAGGGAGTTACAAGTATACAAGTTCACAGTATTGAATTCATTTTCAAATTAATTAATATAAATTGATTTTATGACACCTTATAAAAAACGTCTTCAGATGCTAGCCTTCTATTACCTGTAGAGGTCGAAAATTTTATTACAGTAGACCTATTGATTTTGGACGGTTAAATTTTTATACGTTTCCGAACTAAGTATTTTTAATTAAATAATGTAGATTTACACTTTAACATTGTTAAAAATAAGAAGTATAGTAGCTATATATTTTTTTTTTATTTTTAAAAAAACTCTATAATATGAAATTTTAATTAGCAAAATGTTCAGAGGTGACTTGAGGTAACTTAAGCGACTAAAGAACATAAATATCGTTTTGTACATCTTTTTGATCAGACTTTCAAAATGAACAAGAAGCTCAATGGACTTCGAATTAAATATGTATGAATCGGTTGCTATATGAAGATAATACATATAGCCACCATAAAGATTAAAAATTAAAATGTAATGCATTTGATACAATTATTTAATGAAAATGTTTCTATTTAACTTTTGTTTTTCAGCGTATATGTACTTTGTGTTTATAATTTTTGTGTTTATAGAGCGGTTTTTCTTTCGTCTAAAAACAGACGTATATATAAGTTAAAATCAACACATTTTACACTATGAAATTATATTAATATAAATGTCATTAATAGCAATACAATACAATTTTAATTAAATTTTACATATTTCGCTTATTTTTATTGAGCGTCGAATAGTAGAGTCGTCATCCAAATATTAACATATTAGTTTTATAAATATTAAACAAAAACTGGGCACGTTACGGCCATATATTTATATCCTCAACACCTACGAATTCCTGAGAAAAGGTACGAAGACTCAACGCAACGGGGCGCCGGCACATAAATTGCCCCTCGCGGACTTCGAATCCGCGGCTCTTGGCGCACCTGCCGGTGTTACCGCGAATACAAAGCCAAATTCCGATTTTTGGTTGAGATTTTTGATAAAAAATCTTTTGACACGAATTGTAATCGTAAATTTGATTATAATAACATTAGATTGTATATTTAAGATGTTTATTTGAGCATTTTATTTTATATAAATATATAATTTTCCCTTCTTAAATAATAAAACGTATTTGCCGGAACAATTATAAGTATTTAAAGCGTGGAAGATTCCTATCAAACGTGTCGATGTTTCATGCCGACGGCTTAGCGTATAAAGCACTTACTCTACATACCGTACACTACTTAGTGCCGTATAGAAATATATTTAAGCTTATAATATGTCGATAATATAATTCTTCTTGTGTTTTTAAATTTTAATCTTACGTTATATAATGTATATATGATTTAAAAAATGCTATTTATTTAATATTATTTTCGTTTTATTCTAAAGTGCAAGTTATATTTTAAAATAAATTTAAAAATAAATAACACAAACATAAACCTTAGAGTATCGACAGCTTCAACAATCAAAAGCACATTAAAACAAGATTGATGAAAAGTTATACGGATGACTTAAAAAAACCAACTATTAAACTTCACTGACCCCAAACTTATTTTTTGTGTCATTATTCTTTTTGAAAGATTTTTTATTACTATCTGAACCAAAATACAAGTGAAGCATTGTCTATTATTTTACGAACAAATTAAATATACATGGTTAATCTTTTTGTTAAGTTATTTGAAATATATTAAGAAAAATTTAATTCAATATTTAGAATATAGAGTAGTTTGAAATACTGATACGTGTAAAATCGTCCTACGAAAATTTAAAATTTTAAAAACTTTTATACAAGAAAAATAATATAGCACGAGCGCGCCGCTATAATCGCTCTTATTAATATTCTATCGACACATTACGATGCAGACATATTAATTACTCACTTATCATCAACTTTGTGGGTTTTATACGTAAATATCTTTTAAATTTTTACTTTTGTCTCGACTTTATAGCCGGACCTTAGTTTTCAGTATTTTAATATTTTTAAAACCAGTAGCTAATTTTTATTGTTTGCATTTTTTATGTGGATAGAGAACGTTTTATATACTGTTAAAAATATCTTCATTTTCTCTATCTGATTGATTGCACCAAAGAATAGCATTGACTTCCATCAAGATGAGCTATCTCTAAAACAAATTGAATTTCTCTATCATACTTTACAATCAGGAAGTACGTAAAGAATAAATGGAGACAATAGATACATACAATAATACATTAAAAAGACAGGACACCTTATATCACAGATTAGTTCTCGTGAGAGATTCCACTAAACATAAATCTTCTTACAAAACCTACTCTACATTGTAAGACAACATGTAATAGAACAATGGCAAACTATAGACACGTAAGCGGCAAATTAAAAAACGCCGTTTAAAATCGATTCAACATGCTATAATAATAGTTATTATTAATAAAAATATTTATAAAAAACAAATATTAAATATCGATAGCTATCATTCACATGATGCTCACGCACTTTCCGTTATATCGCCATTTTTGTTTGTTAGAATCATAGAACTTAATGTGATTATGATTAAAGAAAGGGAAAAAACAATGATATTGTTAAGTATATAAAATAATAATAATAATACAATAGTGATGTAATAAAATAAAATTAAAATTAATTTAACTGTTCTCTTAAGTAGTTTTGACTTCGACCGTCATGATAACGCGCCGCCGGCAACTTAACTCTAACATAAATGCGTTGAAATCAATGTAAAAACAAAATAAAACATAGCGACAATATAAAAGGGGGTAAACATTTAAGCAAAAGAAAGCGATATAGTGAGAAAAAAACAGTGTAAAATTAAAAAATGACACGACAATAGCCAAACAGTTTTTTTTTTTGAATCTAAACACGACGTTCTAAAACCGCAGTCATTTTTTTTTAATTGAAGCCAACATCGACTTAATTTGTTTGTACGCGCGTCGAAATGACGTTTTTGTTTGTATTGTTGATTCGAGTTACAACTATATGCGTGCTTCTACATTCGTTTTAGAAAAAAAATTATTTGGCGAATTTTAAGTATTGTAACTATTGTAAAAAATTTAAGTATTTTAACTTACAAGTTATGTTTTTAAGGTAAAATCGTAGATATATTTGTAATTTATGCCTTTTTAAGTAAAACTAATATGAATACAAACAAATATGTTTTAATTTTACCTCATAACAATTATAGCTTGAAGATTTTATATCGGGAAACAAAATAATACCTTTTCTTTCCTAATAATATCTTAGATAAGGCCAGCGCTAGTGTATAACAAACAATAGCCGACAGCTGTAATACACATACATATATGAAACTCAATATAATAAACGAGGTGAGAAAAACGTTTTGTTTTCAGAATAGTATATTTAAACGCGTTTCACTAGTACAGCCTCGCTTCATTAGACGTACGGAATGTCATACTCCCCGACACACGTGAAGTTTTTGTAAGAGCCGAGCACGCTAGCGACTTGCTCCCGGTTTTTGTCGCTGATAAATGTATTGACAGGTGAAAACCTTTAGTCAATCAATAAATGAACGCTTGTCAAACAACGACCGACATTTAAAAGGTGTCGAAGAAATACGGTTGTATCAGAAAGATAAAATAAGGAAATGCCTTAGTAAAAATAAACTAGTAATACAAGAGTGAAGATATTATAAAAAAAAATGATTTCAATTTGTTTATATTTAAATTCTTTAAAATGTGTCATTTTTTTTATTTCCTATTACACAATTGTTTGTCACTCAAATTAATATGGTACGTCATTTTTATACAGATATTCCGCCTCTCTAAAATCTTGTGCTGGAATCGTAAAGATTCCTATAACCTTATTTAATAATGTAAAGAGTCAGTAATACTCTAAGAATTCCATTAATCTGCGCCAGTAATATAAAGATTAAACACAAAAACACGGTGACCATAAAGAAATTTACGTAATTCAAATGAAAGGTCAATTTTTTACATCAATAAATCAACGGCGAGGCGGGACTCCTGCGCTCGCGTAAACAACGTGATCGATTAGTCCTGTACAAATATCGATGTTACACGCTGTTTACGATTACAACCTACATCGATTGTGCTTACTTTAATAAAAAAGACAAATAAAGGATTATTTAAGATTTTTTCTGTTATAAGTATCCAAAAAAATTTCGTGTTTTATTTTTTTATATTTGAAAAAAAAAAACCATTTATACATTAATAGTAAGAAAGGATCAGTTCCTGATTTTTATTAGGCAATTAATACTTACAAGTAGCTATGAGTGGTATTTTGGTATGCCTCTAATAAAATGTAGCAGATTTTTATCTCTCATTAAATTTATATTCAATTAATCGTGTCGCTCGAATTTCCTTTAAAAAAATTTCGAGGCTATTTAAATATACAGATCGTTTGTAAGACGATTTTTAAGAATTAAAGCAAAAACATAAAATGTAAGTTGTAAAGCTTTGTCAGTGTGTTAGGTATGCTATATGCTAAATGAAGTTGTGATAAATTCGACATGTGAACGACTGTGTACGTGAAGACTGGTAATGCGACATGTCACCTCCGCGTTGCCATTCCGCCTTCGCCGTGCCGCCAGTATAATCAATGCTTTATGTCCAACTCCAAGCCTTCTACAGACACCTCTATATAAGCCTGCACTCGCTGAGCATACAAGATAATATTAGTTAAGTCAAACCTGCTCTACTTATACAACGAGCGCTCGTTATGGTTAAAAAGTTGTCGTATCGACCGGGATTCATCAATAATACTACCAAATAAAATATTTACTCTGGTTTATTTAAATACTTAGATAATAATATAAAACATTTTAAGACTAATTATTCATTATTTACCTACGAGAGGCTCGCACTACCACTGCCGTCTGTTCGTTATCACCTAGCGTAGTTTATACAGTTATATACATATCAACTCGTCAACTTCGTTGAGAATAACGAAATAATTACATTTACAACATTGGGCTTGGTTCGTATCGGGCTCGCGCACAGCACCAGCGTACACTACGGCACTCGCGTCCACAACAATGTCAAACAAACAGTACGGCGCAGTGTCGTGCCCTGACAGACGAGCACTGGACCGGCAGAGTGCCGGCCCGGAGAGACTGGACTCTATATATCTCACTTTCTATAAAGAACATTTTTATATATATCATCATATACGTGGAAATAACATTACTTTATATAAAAAAATACCTATTTATATAAAAATTAAGTACCGAAATTGGCCACAATTACATACAAACGAAAAAACAACAAAACAATTAAAACAGGAATAAAACCATTTTGGCATCGTATCTGCTTCATTTTCAATAAGTTACGTGAGCAGCCTTGCGGCGCAGCGCGGCGGTACCGCCACCCGGCACAGTGCGAGCACTGGCGCCCCACAGGCCGCCCCAGTGGGCGCACTGACGCCCGGCAGCAGCTGGCGCGCCGCCTCGCGGGCTTTATCGAGCACTTAAAACAAAAATTGCACCTATTGACTCTTTCGTATTCCTCACTGGGCGAAGGTCCGACCCGATTCGAGCTTCGCTTTCATCTCTTCACTAATCATAAATTTACAATAGTAGCAACGGTTTTACATTAGTCCGCGCCGCGCCGCCTACCGCCCGACTCGTAGGCGATGTAGGGCGTAGGGCGGCGCGCGTCAACATTGTTAATTCATAATATCTATAAATAAATTCGATGGAATCGTCTGTCACGGTAGCACGAGTCGCAGGCGGCGGGTACTTACCTCCGCATTGTCACTCACTACGAGGTCACTGGCCGCGCGCCTAACGAGAACTGAAACTGGGCTTCCGTGAACTATGAACAGCTATGTACAGCTGGGGTCCCGCGGGCGGCTAGTGCGGCTCCGCGTAGTAAGGCCGCGGCGGCGCCCACGGGGCGAACTGTTAGTGCGCCGCCAGCGTGTGCGCGCTCTGCAGGCCGTGCTGCGCGTGCTGGGCGTGCTGCGCGTGCGGCGCGTGCGGCGCATGGGACGCGTGCGGCGCGTGCGGTGGCGACAGCGCGGGCGAATGCGCGTGCAGCGGCGGCGACCCGTGCACGTCATGCCCGTAGTGGCCGTGCCCCATGCCATCCAACATCTCTCCGCCCAACGTGTTCGGTGGAGTCATTCTCTTTTCTTTCTGTCTGCGATTGCAAAACCATACTCGTACTACTTCCTTCTCCAATTGCAAACTGTCCGCAAGCGACGTTATTTCCTGAGCAGAGGGTTTCGGTTGTTTATGAAAGTGCTGCTCGAGAGCTCCTTTAACAGACACTTCTATGGATGTGCGCTTCTTTCTTTTGCGACCCTGCGCAGCTATTTTATCAATGCTCGTCGGACTGCCGGTCGTTGAATCCGCTTCTTCGAGCCATTTTTGTAGCAATGGTTTCAATTTGCACATATTTTTAAAACTGAGTTGTAAAGCCTCAAATCTGCATATGGTGGTCTGTGAGAAAACATTTCCGTAAAGCGTACCAAGCGCGAGACCTACATCGGCCTGTGTGAAACCAAGTTTTATACGACGTTGTTTGAACTGTTTTGCGAAAGCTTCCAAGTCATCGCTCGTAGGTGTGTCTTCTTCAGGCTGATCGCGCTCCAGCGCATGATGGTGGTGAAGCGGATGTGGAGAGGGTTGCATGTCACGTAGCATGTGGTGTTGATGCATGGGCACCGGGTAGCCACTGTGCAGCGCCACCGGAGAGCCGGCACCATAGTGCGCGGATACGACGGGCGCGTGCCAGCCGTGGCTCTGGAGGTGGCGGTGGTCGTGCTGAGCGGCCGGAGGCTTCACGTCGGGCTGGTGGGCGTGCGCGTGCGCGTGGTGCGTGTGCATCGTCCACGGGTCCGCCGGCGGTAGCGACGCCCACGGGTTGAGGCCCACGGGCGCGCCCGGCGACGGGGAACCGCCAGCGTGAAGCGGATGCTGGTACTTCATGTCGGCGGGCTCGGCGCTGCGCGGCGATGCGGCATGATACCCGCCGATGCTGCCGAGATCCAGCTCTCCCGGCATATACGTGGTCGCCGCCATGGCGCCGTACCTCAAATCCACGGTGGACGGCGTCTTGCCGGCTCGAAGGCTCTAGAGCCTTCACCTGGCGCACTCTTTCGCGAAACAAGCGCGTCAATCGCGCGGCGCTGCGGTAGCGGCGGGGGCCACCTCACATCACCGGACTCAACAACGAACGACATGCGCGTGCGTGCGCGACGGCAGCACGGTGCGGACTGGGCTCGAGGCGGCGGCAGCGCGCCGCGCGCCGGCGCCGGAGAGGGGCGGCCCCGCCCAGCGCCGCCCGCTAATGACGCCGTAATTGCGCGCCGCACTCCCCACCACCCCCCATCCTTCGGCGCCCGCCCCGCTCCCCGCCGCGCCCCGCGTGCACAGCGGCCGCCCGGCGCGTCGCGCGCTCTACGCTCTATCATTCACACCTTAATATTTACAAACATAATCGCTACAATTTTTCCGGCACTTACAGAGTATTGCTGCCGCCGCTCGCAGAGCTCCGTCGGCCATACATCCAACATGCACAGTATACATACTTGCCATGTAAATTAAATAGTTACTTTCATTTGTTAAGGAACTTTATAAAGTCGTATAGTAATATATTATTTTTTATATATTATTTATTATATTATTATAGTAGTTGAGACGAACTCTACATATTCCACTTATAAACGAAATCTGATCGAGTTCCTCATATTCACAATTTTGATTAATATTTTTTCATTTTTTAATTAGTTTCACGCTATATCACCTCACCCTATACCACCACTATATCGCCTCACATAGGCAGAGGGTATCTGGAAGTTTAGTGCTTATATACTCTGTTTTCGTTAAGACCGTTTCTGTCTTTCAGAATTCTGGAAGCACTGTGAGTTGAGTGGTGGTAATGAACGCCGCGTTTTGCCTCATTACCAGAGCGACGAATGAAAATATTTCATTTTCTCGAGTGGGAATCGAACCTACAACTGTCACGTTTACACTCGCACTTTAACGTACCTGCGCCAAGACTGGCCCTCATTTAGTTAATGTTTTAGATATTCATATTCTATTCTATTCTATT
>JBAIZZ010000222.1:297634-354355 GCA_037355905.1 Heliconius aoede
GATTGACTTTCAAATTGTATCGAAATATGTGGAAGCGATTAATTCTTGAGAGACAGACGGACAAAAAGCCACGTGCACGATTGTACACGTTGATAACTAACGAGTTATATATATATATAACATTTTTTTTTGTATGTCTATAATTGTATTTATTATTATTATTATGTCATCTAAATGTAAAAATAACGGTTTTTAAATGATTATGTTATATTATATTATACAGTTAGTTAATATAATTAATTTATTGAAATTTCAACAACAAGTAGGTATTAATAGCTTAATAGTTAATAACAATATAAACGCATAAATATTTTTTTAATATATTGTCTCAATGAATCATTTAACTTTGAGTAATTTTAACTTCACAAATGCATCTAAGCGGAGTTTATTAGTCATGCGTGTGGTCATAAAATGGGTGAACAGATGCAAGTCAATAGCCGTGACCGCGATATCGAACCCGCGCCGACCGCGGTGCCTTAGACGCCTGAGGCGGTACAACGCTCGAATATAATACACCGAAATATTATTGCTAAACTCTTTCATAATCGACATGAAATTGAAATTTGATAACATACTGTCTTAACACCAGGTTCCTTCTGCCTATGTTCCTATACGGGAAAAAAACGGTGAAGCTGTATTTTTTAGAAAACAAATGCTTAATGATTTTGCTTATGACAGATACACGTTAAAAATAAAAATGGCTTCCGCATATATTTGCTAATGCTATGTATGCTGTTCATAGATTACTTTGTAATAGTAGTGGGTTCAATTCCAGTTCGAATGTTTGTAATCCAATAAGACTTATAATTATTTAAGACATGCATGTCAAAGTCTCGTTCCCACCAATTACACACAAACTTAAATAATAACCCTTAACCCAATTCGGTGTAATGCAGAAAACGGAGTGTCTTGACACTAAGCTAGAACATGCGGGATACAGCGTGAAACTGAAAAAAAAATTCCTTAATATTTAACTTTCATTAAAAACTTAATTTTACACTTTATATTTAAAAAACACCTACATACGATTTAATTATAATAAAAGCACTTTAAAGTTAACTTTCGCCTATTAAATATATATACTTATATAATTTGCTTTCCCTTGAAGGAAAACAAATTAAACTTTAAGATAATTAACTAGTTTATAACACTAATCTATATTTTTTAATTAAATAACAATGTAATGTAATAAGAATATCCAAATACAAACATCGACATAATTAGATTTTCAAATTCCGCTATAAGCGACAATAAATCTTTTCACAATTAAACTGAACAAAAACTATTTTTGATTTGATTATTGACCATTGTATTCAGGTTTTTTACGTCACAGATCAGCTTCTTATTGTTTTAATGGCAGCACGCAACTTCTCAACCTCAGCGCTTGACATTTGCAGATATTATCAAGCAAGAAAACCTACTTTTAAAACTTTACGATCGCTGTTTTCTACCAAGATTCGAGTCACTACATGGTGTGATGCAATTCAACCCCACGCTTTGTGCTACGGGAGCAGGAGAAAGAAAACAATTTACTTAAATATAATTATTGTTCTGAGTGACTCTCGTCCGTCCGTCCGTCTGGTCGTACGTCGGGTGTGTGGTGGGGGCGGGGTGCACACCCTTATACTCTAAAATTACTGCAAAATGCTTTAATCCGTAGTTACATTGAATGTGGATTATTTGTTTTACACCCTTTTAATAAAGTTGCTACTGAAAAGCTCAATAGATTCTAATACAAATGCCTACGAATTATTATAGATGCAAAAAAAAATTCCCCCACCAACGCACTGCAGGTGGACTGTCTACCTTTTCCTATTCATCGTCAATTCCTATCGGACCGGTTTGTTTCTTAAAATGGTACAGCTGTCTTCCCACCCCCTACGGTCATAATAGTTATCTGGTTTCGCGGACCTCATTCCTCGGGGCAGGCGCCTACCCTACTTGCTCAATAGTTTCCTGAAATTTACCTCCCTTCCTCATCCCTTGTCCTCTTATCCATCAAATCCCTTATTTCTGTACGTCTTATAAGGCTCTAATGTACCATCCTTCTGTAATCAATAATCTCGGTCTAACGAAGGAAGCTGACACCAACACGAAATTTCAAACTATAGTAAATGCAAATTTTCCAAATCATATCTTCATCTGTAAGGAAAATCTAAAATATATTTGAATAACAATCAACACTTTTAAGATAAAAATGTCACATGTTATTATGTTTGCAATGAATAATAAAAAATAATTTCGTTTCTAAATTATTAGGGTTCGGTACCTCAAAAGGTAAAAATGGAACCCTTATAGGATCATTCTGCTGTCTTCTTTCCATCGAACAGTCCAACATATCCTACAATTATTTAATTTGGTACGAAGTGAGAACTTACAATACAAATAAAAGAAAGAAACCGGAATCCATCCAAGTGTCAAAAAGTAGTTAAATTTTTTATTACGTTTTCTAAAAAAATTAAGACAATTTAATTCAAATGAATGAACGGTCAAACTACACACGAATCAACGAACCAAAGAATTTATTCAAGAAAAAATCGACTTAATTGGAAATATCGCATAAATTACGATTACCCTTCAGCAACAATTTATACTTTATTTGCGAAGCCGTGAGATAAAAGGTAAACAAATCGATTTGTTGTATAGTAATTGATGGATTCTGAGATGTGTGAACAAACGCACAGACAAACAGACAAAAAAAATGTTTTGTCTTTCTATTACGTTATTAAATGCCACCAATAATATTTTTTCTTATATATCTTCCATGTGCGGACGCTAATCCGCCACAACTTTATTATAAGTATAGATTATAAAATCCCATGTATTTATATAAGTATGGCAATAAAGAACCCACAATCTTGACTCCAATGTTTAAAAAAACACTATGGTTCCGTGACTACATACAATAAAATTTTATTTACTTTAACGTATGAATATTTATACGTTGTAGAGCTATTCATTATTAATAGATACAATAGGTATAAGAACAAAAAATATAATTATTGCAATTGCCGTTTTTTGGTGAATGGACCTCTATACATCTACATGTATGTCGATAATATATACATCAGCTTCACGCTGTATCCACACAGCAGGATAGACAGAGGGAACCTAGCGTTATGACATACCGTTTTCCACTTTCTACTGAATTCTGGAGTTCTTGTTCGTGTTGAGAACTCAACGCCGCGCTTTTGCGATACTAGAGCGAAAATACGGTAATATAAATTCAAATATCATTTGATCTCCTCGAGTGGGGATTGAACTCAAAACCAGCCGGTTGTACAGTCACACTTTGTGCCCCTGCGCCACGACTGGTCTCATATATAGGCGATAATATATAGATTGGACAAGAACTAGAGGAATAAAGAGTGTCTTAACACTAGATAGCATCTCATCCTATTCTGGATACAGTATGAATAAATGTAAATAAAAAATTTAATACATATTTCATTTCCTCGAGTGGAGATCAAAGCCTGCGCCACGACTGGCCTTAATTACTATTTCTTATATTATTATATTGATTACTAACTACTTCACGTTGTTCAGTGTCACGTGATGTACATACAGCCAAGGTGCACTTTCAATTTTCAATATCTATAATTCATAAACATACATACGACTACATAATATTTTTATAGATATATATTTGTATATTACAGTGGTAGTATACTAATCGAATACGCCCGTGGAGTTGTAATACTTTAATTGTTCGTAATATATTATTGTACATACATATGTGGTTGTATGTACATACTAGTAAATACTACTGTGTACCCACAGTTTAATTCGTGTTTTCTTCCCACTTCCCACTTTCTGCCTAATTTTATAGATATTGTATGAGTGACGGAACTCAACGCTGCATTTTGTCTTGATACCAGAGCGATAAAAAAATCTTGATACTAATTTCCACGCATTTTACTAAATTACACGCAATCTGGAGACATTGGACAGAAAGTGGAGAATAGAGTGTCTTAATTCTAGGTTCCCTCTGCCTACCCTGATGCGTGCGTGATACAGTGTGAAGCTGATATTATTAATGAACTGTAGCTTGTAAATTTATATATTTTTTTTTTTTATTTTTTAATATTTGTTTGAAAGAAAAAGTAATTCTAACGGCAGTCGTTAGTACCTATACTTATTTACATTAAATTATCCGTTAAAGTACACATTGTACGTTACTATTATGTGTAGGTACTTTAATTCCTTGTTGTTATTTGTAGTATAAGTAGAAAATATATATTTTTATTGATATTTTATACGACATTTCCTTTCATCGTATGTCGTACTAATATTATAAATGTAAACATTTTTTAGATTAGATGTTTGTTCCACTCGCAAAAACGACTTAATGGATTTTAATGATATTTACTGTAATATATAATATATCAAACTAACATATCGACTGCAACTTATGCAAATAATTTGTATAATTTAACTATAATATAATAATAAATTTAATAAATTAAAAAAGACAGTGTTTCTTGTAAGAATCGAACCTGTAACCCCCGTTATATAATACCAATTAAATAAAAAAAAAGCTCTTGTAAGCCAATTCAAAAAACTAATTAATTATGTACAATAATTCGTATAAGTTGTGGTCTTCAAAGTAATTACTCGGCTATAAGCGACACTTATTTAAGTGTACCATCTTGGTAATTGGGGCGTGGCAGCACGTCGAAATGATTTAAAGCGCTTACCAATAACAAGTACGGGAGCCTTAGAGATAATGAACTTGAATATAAAATTACGATGAAAAAAAAATCCATATATATTGTACTTAATTCAACTATATCCCTAGATGAAGGAATGTTATAAATCATTAAAATGTCTATCTCTAAGATTTTATTTTACTATTCAAAAACAACTAGAAACTAGAGAACGGAGAGTCTTACCAAAAAACATAAAAAAAAATTGAATCAAGATTAAGTCTGAAGCGAGTTATCAGATGTAAGTGTTAATATCCTACATATTGGTCATTAATTTTACGACGAGATAAATGTGAAGACATTTCGCAATGTCAGTTTGGGATTTTAATAATGAAAGAGCAGCTTTTACGTGTTCAACCTTTAGAATAAATCGTCGTCGTGCATATACGCATATGTAATACTAGTTTTTTCCTACGACTTTCTGAGTTTGTGATAGATTTTCAATTCGAATTACTACTAAGTACTTTCTGAGATTAACGCGTGGAAACAAACAAATTCATCAGCTTCATAATATTAGTACTGATATATCTATAATGATAACACTAAATTTAGAGCCTTCTAGCCAGATATGTAAATATGTAGTTACGCAGCGATACAAAGGTGACGCGACGGCTGTGGGTTCGATCCCCACTCGAGAAAGTTAAATATTTATTTACGTTTATATTTCCATTTCTTCGCTCTGGCGACCAGAGCGCGGCGTTGAGTTGCACCACTGGATACGCAATGCCTCCGGAATTCGGAGAAAAGTGGGAGTCTTAACACGAGGTTCCTTCTGCCTACCCTGTTGTGTGCTGGTTACAGCGTGAACTTGATTTGTTTGATTTTATTTTTAGTTTCTGTTGTGTTAATATTAATTAAATGTTGTCAAATATAAGCAGCCAATCTTGATATAGTGAAATAGTCAATCAATCTAATAGTTTAAAGAATTACAAGTTATTTTTAAAAAGAAGAAACAAAATAATTTTAAAATGTATGTATTAATATATATGTATTTGGTATTTAAAATTATTTAATTTTACAATATTTTCAAATTCAAGTGCAATCTATAAAAGAATTCAAGTCTTTAAATTCTCCCATCCTCCTTAAAGTAAAAATATCCGAATAAAAAAAAACAAACTTAATTATGACAAAGTATCCGCTATTAATAATATCGGAGGCATAGTTTCACTAATAACACACTTCGACATGTAAATCATTTTTAACTGCATTTTCACCTCACTTTAGCTACTGTGCCTTGTTCGAAATTTGTGCAATGTCAATTTTTATTCTCATTTATCATGCTAAAATAATCTTTCTAATTATTTACAATAAGGTATATAATTGTGTACAGTATGTGCAATAATAAAAGTCCAATATACGCGGTAGCGCGGTTAAAAACAGAGTTTATATTATAAGAATATAATTAGTGGGCGTGTCCAATAGTAGCTGAGCAGCTCCTGGCTACGGTCACCATATCGTCTCTCAATTTATTTCAAATATTGAAATATTTACTTACGTTTATATTCGCTATGATGTCGAGGCAAAGCGCGGCGTTGAGTTCTGCCACTCAACACGCAATGCCTCCAGAATTCAGCAGTGGGGAACGAACTGTCTTAAGATTAGGTTCCCTCTGCCTACCCTGCTGTGTGCGGGATACAGCGTGAAGCTGATTTAATTTGATTTAATTTATTTCAACTAGTATAAGATGTTTAAACTATTTTTTTTATTTTGTTTTGTATATTTTTCTAATATTATTGATAGTAGAACACCCTTGAACCTATGTGATGGCTTCGATTCTTAATATACAAGTGGATGTAAATTATTATTACTTTAATTATTCTTATTTCTTCGTGAACGCAAATGAGAAAACTCAGATTTAAAGCACTACACTCTCCGTTTACTTGAAAACTATTTAAAGTTACACCAAATATATACCGGCGTATATTTTAACATCTTTCAATTAATTAAGAGTCACCCTAGCCTCTGCTCGCGGCTGCGACGTGGAAATAAATTCACTTTCCATCTCAGCCGGAGTCGAATTAAAATCATTATGTTATTGTTATTAGTTCTGGGGATTGCAATTTGTAGCTGAGTAGTGGCTCGTCGTCGAACATCGTCGTGTAGTTAGCTTAATAAAGCGATATATACTAACAATAGAATGTATTTTACATTCAATTAAAGTTAATTTATAATATTTATTATCAACAATTTTTTTTTATGAAATGTTTCTTTACATTTATATTAGCATTTCTTCTCAACACGCAATGCCTCCAAAAACCGGCGAACAGTGGAGAATGGAGTCTCTTAACACTAGGTTCCCTCTGTCTATCCTGCTGTATGGGGTACAGGGTTCCGGATACAGTGTGAAGCTGTTGTTTTATGATTCTTTCGGGTGGTGATTGAATCCAGTGCACTATCTGATAATGAAAGTAGAAGAGTTCAAAGCGATGAGCAGAGAGCGACCGGTATGCTAAATTGCCGTCACCTGTCATGATTTATGCGTATTAACTGCCCCCGCCTACGCTCCAATTTTACCTCTACCTACAACATGGTCACCGCTTAAAGTTATTATACAATTTTATATAATTTTAATCTTGTTACGTTGAAGATATTTTAGTTATTAAATTATTAATTTTTTGTTCTCTTTGAAACACATATGTTGCAAAATTTTAAGCTTTTACTTTTAGATCTTTTTTAACCTGAAGAGTATTCTGTTTTAGGTAAAGATTAAAGTGGAAATTAAAAGGGAAAATATGCTAATTTTCCCTTTTATTTCCAGCAAAAATCACGATATATCCCAACTTACCGTACTTATTAATTGCTTACAAATAAAGCGTGAGACTGAAAAAAGTATAGTATTATATTTTTTCACCTTCACGCTGTATCCCGCACACAGCAGGGTAGGCAGAGGCAACCTTGGCGTTAAAACACTCCGTTCCCCACTTTCTGCCGAATTCTTTAGTTATTGCGTGTTGAGTGGCAGAACTCAACGCCGCACTTTGCCTCGACACCAGAGTGAAGAAAATGGAAATGTAAATAAACATTTCACTTCCTCAAGTGGGAATTGAGCCCACAACCGTCGCGTTACAGTCATACCCTTGTACCACAGTGCCACGACGGCCTTGTGATAAATTATTAATTTTCAAATCATTGATAGACAAGAAGCAAAATAACAGCATTGTATACTTAAGTCTTACAATGTAAAACGTTTATAGGTACTAAATGACTCGATCGATCTATTCTTTAATCCTAAATGAAATTTCGTTTCGACTTCATGCTTACATTACGGTCAATATATCATTTGAACTAAGAAAAAATTTAATAAATCTAATTCTTAAAAATCTAATTACGAAAAAATGTTATGTACAGAGTTGGCCAATTATAAAATGTGTATGCTACAACAAATAACAACTCCTGTGATCTAAGGTCTATAGCTGTCATAGCTGTCGAGATAGATTGCGCCAGATCTAATTATTACATTTTTTTTTTATATCAAATATTTTTAATAGGCAGACTGCTACGTGCTAAGACATTGCGTGTTCTTCGACGTAACTGAACGCTTTAAGCGCCTCAGCTTTGTATTTATCATTTACCTAATTAGATACACAATATCGACCTATAACAGCACTAAGCGTGATAATAACGTTATTAATAACATGTTACATAACGTTTTTTTATACAGAAGTCTGAATCATTTTTAATAGCAAAATTCCAAGGATTGCAATAAATATGTGTACATAACATACCTCTTTATAAAAGAATTCGTCTAGTTTCAACTTTTTAAAAGAATTTATTTTTTATTTATGAAAAATTACACACTTATATGAGCTGCATTCTGCCTTGTTTACTTGAGTTGACATAAGGCTCACTTTCCAATATCAATAATGCCTAATTATATATATATTTTTAATGCAATTTTCTACCACCTGCCTTCTATAATGAATTAACAATACTTTGTTTACATATGAACTTTACTTAAATAAAACTTGTCTTTCCATACTACTTACTATGTACTTAACTTGTTTATCCATTACTACAAAGTAGGTTAGGCTACGAAGTTTCGGAGTTACGTCAATTGGCAGGACTTGTAAAAATGATGGGCTGGAATGTCGTCCTGAACCGCGTCGGTTCTAACGAAATATCCTCGCGAGTTACAGTCATACTGCTGCAGTCACACCGGCCGGACACAGGGTAGCAATATATTACATATTCGTGGAATTGCTTCTATCTTAAATTATAGCTTACTTCGAATAAATATAAATAATATTTTATATTTACATTTATTGATATAATATAAACGTTTACTCAGGAAGATAAAAATACATTTATTGTAAATTATAGCCCGGTAGAAGGTTCCGGTGGGACTGACATGACAATAAATTTTTTTTTACAAAAGTAAAATTTATTTTTTTTAATAAAAAAAAATATTGTTACTGTAATAGTTACAAAGAAAAACATTGTAATAATTGGTGTCTCAAGTGACTTTCCTCATCGTTGTATTTATTTTTAACCAGCTTCAAAAAAGCAGATGTTCAATTTTTAACCAAGTTCAAAAAAGAAAGAGTTCCTCAATTCACCCGAATATTTTTTTTGTATGTTCTAGTCAATATGCTAAAATGTTATATATATTATATATAATCTATATCTCTAATTAAGTGAAGTTTTACATAGGACAATCACTACCTACTCGTTAAATATGCGTCCTTTTAAGGTGCCCGTCACTTAAAATTGTAAAATTAAAAACCAACGAAACAATTAAAAAGTAAAAAATAATTTTATATAAAATACAATGTACTTTGATTTTCTTAAACAAAAATAAAATTAACAAAAGATTTTATAACTTTGAAGTCGGTGTCAAGTAAAACAAACACGCTTGCCTACTACAGTAGTACAGTAGTACAGTAAGGGTACTGTGGCATTAGCTTGACAAGTGATCGTAGACCTGGATATTTCATATCAATTTCAGCTTGATAGTTTCACGATGACACGATAACACGGCGGACAACAAGGTGATAATATATAGGTTAAGTTTATTTCTTCAGAGGTCTTCAGAGGTACGGAACTCTAAAGGTAAGTAAGTTGTATAATCTATGCCGCGCTATTTTCCGTTGCTGATCTACTCCCGCAAGTTTACACAAAGAGATCTCTTATTAGATATTTCAGTAAAATATTTTAGTTAATTGAACAATACAAGACGTTACTTATTATTTACGATTTTACTACCATTTTTCTATTTATAATTTTCTTGTATCTATCTCTTCTAATTATCGCCATTAATATTTATAAATGTCCCAAAGAGTGGCGGGCGATGATCGACAACTAGTGATAACACTAATTAAAGATAATAACCACTTTGCACACAGTAATACCGACGTGTGGTATAGAAATAAATTATACTTAAAAATAGAGTAAGAGTCCAATTACACAGATTACGTACTTCATTCGTGTAATGTTACTTTTTTAAATTATTTATTGAGTTGTAAGTTGTTACTCAGATGAGTTAACATAATGTGTTATAAAATGAAATTGAATGGGGATCGAACCCACAGCCAGTCTGTCTTACGATCACACTTTGTGCCCCTGCGTCACGACTGGCCTCTGAAAAGTATGTTTTTACCGGGGTTTTTCGCGGAATCCAAATTTATGTAGAAAAAACTACGTTTGCAATTTGCACGTAATTACGGTTTACCTAGACTGATGTGAAATATCTAAGCAAATTCCTTTTAAATATGATAATCAAAATAATTTTCAAAAATGCATAACCAAACTAAAATATTTAATCCATTATTAGGTTTGTGTACCAGAAAAGGAAAAAACCGGAAACCTTTATCGTCCGTCTGTCCGCCTGTCAAGACTATTTTCAATCTAAAACTAATATCAGATATTCAAGTATATCCTACATTCGAATGGTACTGTGGGACTGATCGGAAAGAAAATCCGATACTACCCACTAAAACCCAGTGGAAACCTCTCCGTCAAAATAGAGATACCGCAGGATCGCTGGCGCATGCCACAGCGACGGATCGGTCGAAGGTCCGCATATTAAGAACTACCATTATCTTTCAGGGTGCCCTAGCACTACTATATTGCCACTGCCTTCTCCTACCCCTGGTCTCCGACGGCGGAGCAGAACTGTATTTGCGCTGGATTCGCGTACCCGCTCTTCGGCTTCTTTCAATGCCATAACCGATGCACAAAAAGAAAACTTAGCATTTAAGTTTTTTTAACATTTGGTATTTGTTTTATTTCAATCGGTCAATAAATAAAAAAGTTAATGATTTTTATGCAGACAAAGTAGCGGACACGGCTAGTTTTTAAATAAATAAATAAAATAAGCAATTTCGCGGCGTACAGAAAGCCACGTGGTCTGTCAAAATCATTTGCATGAGTCCGCACACCGGCGCCAGAGCGATAGCGACGTGACCGCTGACGAGCGGCGGCGAGATAAACTAAACAACTCAACTTCTACAACAACTATAACTATATTATAACTACAAGGTATTAATATAAATACTTACTTACTTATTTTGTTTATCTTCAAGAACAAGCTAAAATTGTAATGAAAAATATTCTCATAGCGCGACGTTGAGTTCCGCCACTCAATGCGTAATGCCTTCGGAATTTAGTGGACTTTGGAAAACGGGGGTGTCTTAATGAGAACGGAGTGTCTTAACACAAGTTCCCTCTACCTACCCTGCTAGCTAAGACAAAAATCTTTAATATTTTGCATACATATACATAATATGCTACTGTAAACACGCAAATTTTCTTTTGTCTCGAAAATGTAAGCTGAAAAGAAAGTATTTGTAAACGTGTATTACGTTATTTTTGTACATTTTAATGATTTCTTATTAACACAAAAATCATTTGAATATTGGAAAGACGAGCTTTTTGCTAGATTTTAACTAATGCCATGCCGTGAAATGTAGCTAAGTGAAGTGTAAGTAAGTACATGTTATGTACAATAATTGTTATGTTGACCTCAAATTTTTTACACGCGTTATTGCACACGACTTAAAAGGATGAGGTTTTCAAATCGATTAGTATATTCTTGTAGAATATATTTATGAATAAATTATATTGAAAATATAGATACATAGGACAAATTAAAGAAGTATTGAAATTACAGTAAAAGAGCAACGAATGAAGATCTCCAGATATCGAACTTTCCAATAAGCTGTAGTATAGATACAAATTCTATTGAAAATACGAGCATATTTATCCATTTCTCCACGTAATATATATATATTCCTGCTAAAATAAAAGGAAATAACAGTGACCGTCGAGATGCGACGTGACGGACATGCGCGATGCGCGGTGACAGCCAGTAACCTCGGCCGCAGCGACCACCTCCTGTACTACTTTGTACATACCGAGCTTGACATATTAAATTAATATTGTACACTTTTTAAGAAGTTATATAGTATGAATGTTTTAGCTTCACGCTTTATCCCGCGTGACAGGCAGAGGGAACCCAGTGTTAAAAGCATCATTCCGTTTTCCAGTTACCGCTCGATTTAAAAAAAAACGTTTGGATTCGGTTGGTTCGAGACGGCTTCGATTAGTTCGAGACAGCTTATTATTTACTAGCCGACTTGGACAGTCTCGCCCGCTTGAATATATATAGAAATCTTTATTAAATATTTTCATGAAACTATTTTCAGTTCAGGGGGTAAATTCTAAGTAACACGTGTTCAATGAAATATTCTTAAAAGCCTCAATTTAAATTTTTAAACAGTCTTTCAACCACTATCTCATCCCTTTGGGGTTAAAATTTTTCAAAATCTTATTGGATGCCCAGATTATAAAATTAAACATCTGTCAAAATTTCATGTTTCTACGCACAACGGTTACGGCTGTGCGTGCGTCTTTCCTCAGTCAGTGGGCACATGTCCTTTTATCTATATATATGTATATGTCAATTATTTTATAACGTTATTAAGGTACCCAAAGAAAAAATATTTAAAGTAATTTTGTCTAATATTATTATTATTATGTGACAAAACACTTTATTTTCTGATTCACATTCTTTGATTTTGTAATGCACGACATACAGCGTCATTAGATGACTAATTTCATTAGTATGATTCACATATAGTAGAAACATTTATTTATACATATATTTCAATAGTAATATGTATAAGTATGTACTTTAAGTATATTTTAAGTGCAAGACATTTCTTTTGCTACTATTTGAAAGATGAAAGTATCGCAAATATCAATCACTGATATCAGAAACATATCGCGACTCCTTAACGAGTATGGCGTCGTGTTTACGGCGTCGCTGATATGGCTGGCAAGTAAACAGTTAAGACCTCATTTGGGTACTCAGATTGTATCTTATTTTATCAGTTTGTTGACAGTGGCCGAGCTGTTGCCGCGCTGTTGCCAGGCGGTGTCCACAGCGCACGTATCTCCGGGCACGTATAGTTTTCTAACGTAGGCTGTCTGCTTGCGTATGCGCAGCGGTCGCGTCGCCCGCGGAATCACAATCGACACTCTCGGTAATAACTCGTCGAACGCTGCGACACGGAATCCAAAGTAGCTGCCGCCAGAGCCCGGCGTCAGGCGAGCGACCGGCATGCGGCAGTACAGGCTCTTCGTCAGAAAACCTTGGACACCAAGGTCGAATCTGACTTGATAGTACAGTAACCATATTAAACTAACAATAAACGATATTGGTCTCTATTAATTTCTCAGATAAACTGCCGAGATACTCTCGGCGCTCGGTTCGGCGTTAGGTATTCATGGTATTCATGAAAACAGTTCGCCCGCGCCCGCGCCCGCGCCACATTATTCAGATGCGATCGACGCGTCAATCACTGCTCACCTCCGAGTAAGTATTCGTCACCTTGGCGTCGCGGGCGCTCGAATGTCGACTCTATCTCGGAAAAATAAACGCACTCGACCGACTATTTCGGTGTTTATAGATCCATAGTAATGAGGGCGACTGCCAGAGGAGACATCGCCATGTATTTATTTAAATTTATTACAATTGTTCACAGATAAGCTGCTGTTCACACTTCATAATGTCCACTTTTAATACATTTAGAGTTAAACGCGCATACGACGCTGGCATTGTTGTTGTATCGAGTTGTTATCGATACGATAGTAAATAAATTTATATCATTAGATAGTTTGTATCGACAATGTGGAGTTACGCTAAATAATTCATTAATTTGCCTTTTCTAACAATCGTATTTTTTTCCAGGCCCTACGGCGACCAGCAAGCACATTAGAATACAATGCTAATGTCGCTCGCGCCCAGGTGGCCGGCAAATACCTCCTCTCTATCGCAGCCTATTTTTTACATCACTTCTTGTTGCTATAAAATATGTATTGGCAGTTACTCTCATACCACTTTTTGCATGGTGCTGTACGAGTCTTATGTGAAGACATGTCAATACCATAAAATAAAACAAAAATTTCACATTTACAGTTAACTTTGACCGTGAATAATTTTTAAATTAATTTAAATATGTCACTTTTAAATCTCCGTACAACACATGTTGCGTAAAGCTAATTTGTAATTTTAATAATAAATAATTGGTGATCGTTGTATAAATTTATTACATTAAATTTCTTTGACGATGGAATAACTTTCGCTCGTAATTTTCAATATCTTTGTCAAATAAAAACTATTTTTTGTCACATAATACCTTATTATATCATATTTGTAAAAGATAACTACTATTGAAATTTAATGGTTTTGTAGTAAAATGTACTTACATATATTATCTTTGATTATATCTACAGGGCACGCAGTTAAAATAATACGATGGCGTTTCTTATAATTGTTATTTCATTATTTAAGGTTACTAAAAATTAAACGGTAATATTATACAGCATATAGAACTCCCAAGGAATGTAGCTTTCATACAACATAAAAAAAAGTAAATTCGTCCAGTAGT
The DNA here is from genome assembly GCA_037355905.1 of Heliconius aoede. NCBI lineage: Eukaryota > Metazoa > Arthropoda > Insecta > Lepidoptera > Nymphalidae > Heliconius > Heliconius aoede. The sequence goes on from JBAIZZ010000222.1 coordinate 312,231, forward strand.
TCCAGAGATCTTAGCGTTTAAACAAACAAACTCTTCAGCTTTATTATTGTTATGAAGGATAAATATCATTATAGTATTGTATTAAATTAAATAATATAATTATAACATAAGATTCTGATAAGATTCTTGTCGGGTCTATTCAGCGGAACTGTTTTCCGAGAGGGTGGTATCTTTACGATTCATAAGTGCTTGTGAAATTCTATTTGAATAAAGAATATTTTGAATTAATAATTCCCAAATATACAAAGAAAGATTGATAAGCACTATCAGTGTTTTATGCTATTATGAGGTAACAGGCAGCGTGTGAAGGTCTGGAGGAAGCTACAAAAAACACTCAGTCACGATGTACCGCACCAGTCGGCGCACGTCCCGTCGGACATGTCCCGGTCGGGGTAAAATTACATTTCCGGTGTAGAATACGTGCTGGACGTGTGCAGCTCAGCTATGGGATTCGCGGGGGTATAAGGGGAACGAGTACAGGGGGGCACGGAGGTAAAAGGGAGGTTACGTGATAGATAAGAGCCGTCGTCGCTTATAACGTGCGCCTGCGTCTATGTTAGTCTGCAGTGGTTCACACGACAGCTATTAAGGATCATTCATGTTTTTTCCTTACCGTTTTCTAACATTTATATTTATGATCGGACGTAACTTCCTCTTTACACGAGATTGTAATATTATTATTATTATTATAAAAATTTTCTTAAAATTTTATTATAATAATATAATATAATACTTTAATATAATATTTTAATTTTGTTTTGGAGGCCAATCGTGGCGCAGGGGCACAAGCGTACGACTGTCCACATGACAGGTTGTTCCACATATAGCAAACTAGTCAAAGGCAACTTAGTGTTAAGATACTCTGTTCCCATTAAGACCTTTCCGTTCCCCACTTTCTGCTGAATATTCGATACATTTCGCCTTATTGTAAAAGCGTATGTATATATTTTACCTAAATAAATATATTTAAAAAATAGATTACAACTCGGATTAATGAAATATTTAATATCTTCATTTCCTTGACTAAGTAACAAGGCAAAGCGTGTTTTTGGATCCCGCCACAACACAGAATGCAATGCAATGCAAAATAGGAAAGATGTATTTAAAGTAAACATAATTTGGATAAATGGCCGTCAGCACGTCATCAACATTAGTTTTGTTTGAATTTAAATCTACACATTAGAATAACAGCGAATAAAGCTGTCCCTTGGGACAGGAGGATTTTCTAATAATAACAAATCCTCAGAGAAGTATTTCACGACATTATGCTAAGAAGTGTTTGCCAGGAATTAGTATTTACATATAATTCTTATTGAAACACGCGGCCTCTTGACCGCCACACTAATTAGACAATTTGAATATTCACATGTACCCACTGTAGGCGACGAGCTTATATTCAACAAGAGCTTTTGCACCGGAAACTACTGACAGAGCAAAACATACCGAAGAGTTAAAGCAGAACGCCGATAATCGTCCGCGTCTAGTAAAGTCTTAACAGCACAAAGTAAGACGTCGGTGGCGAGGCTGATTTACATCGTAATGTATGCTAAACGGCAGCAGCCGCGAGAATTAGACTGGCGAGTGAGGTAGTGTCGTGTCGGTGTACAGAGCGCCTCCACCTCACGCGTTACCAACACCAATTAGCGATCATCGAACGGACGACCAGCTTATGCGATCACGACAATCATCTATTATGCTCGAGGTACCATTGGGACCTCCGATGAATATTAAGGGGTATAGCCTTACTAGTCATTTTTTATCGCAGATCTGTGGGTGTGAAAACGAGGAGACAGCTAAGACAAGGGAGCTTCATGTCGCCGGGATATACAATTCAAGCCACGTTATTAATAAGCTGAGGTCAGCGCGGCTCGTGATCGGCTTCCTCTCCTACGCCGCGCCACGAACAAAATAGTCGAAAAAGGAAAGCGCGGTCGTGACGGGAATGTCGCCGTTATGTATTTCAGGTCGCGCTCATTGTATTTTAAGCCGCCATTGTTTCGTATTTCGCGCCTGCGCACAATGTGCACCGAGGATATCTATCAAAAGGTGCGCTTGAATGCAATATGCGGTAAGGAGTTTATCGTAATGTCTACTTATCTCTACTATTTGTGTCTTACACTTTTTTCGGAGAGACCAATTAGCATGTAAGCTGTAAATGACATACGTGCTGGAGTGGCGGGAGCCATGCGCGGGCGCAGGTAGTCTCACGGTCGACGATTGATTAACGGTGCGTTTCGCGCTAACCTGGCGCTGACGTGGGAATGGCCGCCGAGGACGCGCTAATATGCGCGCAACATTCGGCGCGCACAGCACACTGTCACGAGGACGCGTGACAGAATTGCAACAGCTTATGGTCACGAGAGAACTGAAATGTTTCACACGTTATACTTAACAGGTATAACTGCCATCAATTCATTTGGGAAACGTATGATAAAGCAATTATGTAGGTTATCTTTAAGAAGTCAGTAGAATCAATACGAACCCACAACCGTCGCGTTATATTCACGCTCTTGCGCCACGACGGCCTCGATTTTTGTACTATGTATATACATATATTAGCAATAAACATGTATATAAGTAATGTTCTCTCTCTGGTCGCTCAGTATATTAAATACCGCCATTGATAGAAACGACTAATGTCCAGACTACGATGACCTAACGGTCAGTCAAATTATATAAGAAACGGTGTTCCTCTCTGTAGTTGTTAAGTGGTAAGTTAATATCAACATAGATCAACAGATGAATGGCGCTGTTTGCCGCGAGATAGTAATAGAAGTGGCCGAACGAGACGATCCCTGAATTACAATCGCCAATTACTTAAAAGGTGATTTAGATTATCTAGTGTTGTGTTTTTTTTGTATTTTCTATGTTTTGGATAGAGCAGGCATATAGCTACATTATTTATTTACTCATGAAATATCGTTTGTCTTTTTTTTTTCATAACATTATAATAGTATAAAAAACAGGGAGCCTTTTTGCTGTTTTTTTTTATTATTTTTACAATGTACAGCTACATTAATTGAAAATATTTGTACTATTAAAACTCTCATTTGACATTGACACAAAAATAACGATTACTTGAAACGTGATGCTAAGCAAAAAAGCTATAATTGCTAGTTCATTATATTTTTTAACCAATTAGTATTTATTTTCTTACTCGTTATAACTAGCGGCTTTACACCCGAGGACAAAGGAAAATAACTAAGATTTGTGTATGGCATGTGACACACTCTAAACGCCTGATTTAACTAAGTAATACTAACTGCAGTTTCAATGGTCTACATCGAAAGTAACAACGTTAAAATCAAAATATATTATAATTTAAAACCAATAGTTCTTGAGATTGTCACGCATCTCTCTCGCACTATATCTAGGCTAATGCCTATATAAAATAAAAAGCCCTAAAAGAAATAATAAAGCTCGATAATACAAGCGAAAAAGCACATAGTCTCTAGAAGCGAGGTTAGAGGCGCCGCGCCGGTAGAGTTCGTTTCCCAGGCGTGTTATCGCAGCGGCATCGCGCCCGTACGCAGCGACTGCGGCAGCGGTATACGAGTATGTACCTAATATTATATTATATGAGGAAAGGATATTTTTATAAAATATAATCCTTTGTAAGTAGTTTGAACTTACGTTTTGAACTTTGTAATATTCGATTCAACGTCATGAATTGAATGTAGAACATTCTCACAATGTAAAGAGTGAAAAAGGTTTTATTTTGCAGTCTTACACTTCTTACCGACTACAGTCACTTTTGCACTTTCTGGCAAATTAACGAGACATTGCGTGTTGAGAGTTATAGGTAGAAACGCCGCCCTTAAAATTAAAATAAGTTGAACACATTTTATCAATAATAATTAATTGTCAAAAACAACAATTTTATCAATAAAAAGGGTTTGGTTCCATAACTTCGAACGTATTAGATATATATGTGACGTAAACTATTAAAAAAATTGACACATTTTTTATAATAATTTAGCTAGACACAGTATAGAGATTTCCCGAAAAATTACATAAAAACATAGAGTACAACGCTTAAAAACCGTTTTTTTAATAAATAAAGACCATACACTTACAAAGCTGGTACATTAAGTAATGATAATATAAGTATAAAACTAAATAACGGCCACTCAACACGTAAATTCACGAAAAATTCGAAAAGTTTGGAACGGAGTGTCTTAACACTATCTATCCTGCTATATGCTGAATACAGCGTGAAGCTGATTTTTTTTCGCCTTAAATAGTAATGAGATTTAAAGGGTTAAGTTTTACATTTTACATTTTAATTAAGATATGCAAGTAAGGTAAACTAAAGTAAACTTGGCGTTGAATTCACCTGATGACAGTACTACCGTTATACTAGTAAAGACAGTTGAAACGTAAACAAAAAAAACATTTAAAAAAAAGCAAAAATGCGAATTTGAATTGTGTTTTTGCTGGTCATCATTTGCAGGAGGTAATTAATGTTTATATTATTAGTCGTGGTCTAGTTTTTATGATGTCAATGTAATGATGATAACACCTTATAAGTATGTACGACAGGCAATTTTAGTTATGATAATCTATAGGTAGGAAATTATGTTTCTTTGCGTAGCATATCCCTACCTATTCTGATGTGCTGGGGATGGCAAATAAAATATTATTAAAATATTTTAAATTTTACAACTTTAGGTCCACGGGAAGCACCCTATATTGGTTTTGATTACGCGGCGAATTTCATACATAAGTGCTCGTAATATACGATTGCACGAACGTAAAAGCTTGATTTTTTGTGCTTCAAGTGACCATGGCCAAATGGTATTGACAGACGAACAGATGGACAACTAAGTTAGGTTCCTTGTTTGCCTTTTGAAGTACGTAACCCTAATTATAAAAAAATTTAACTCTGCAACTGTGGCGCTTATAATCGTATAAATAATAAATTTTATAGACGTTGTATTTCTGCTAATACGAATAAAAAAAATTATATAAAAAAACTATTATAAGCCGGCCAGTAGTGTCCTATTTGCCATTATTTTTCTATGTAAGTAGGTAATAGGTATCTACAAATTTATTAACATGACTATGTTTTTACCTCAGCTGAGGTCAGTGGCGCCAAAATTCTTGAAGAGTATCACAAAAAATAACGGTCGGACCCAGCGCCCCCCACTCCCGCGCCTCGCGGTACATCACGACGTGGAGTTCGCGGCAGCACCTGCCACGGCAACAACAGCCTCTAAGCTCTCTGAATGTAAATGGTAATAAATGCTGGCCTTCTATTGCTTATGACTGATGTACTGGTGTCGTGCTTCTGCTTCAAATGTCCCATTTTGGCCAATTTCCTCAAGAGAATGTAGCAAACAAATTTATTATTATGATAAGTATATTGAGAGTATTAATAATGCCAATATAGTTATTATTCATTTATAATGTTTAATAGCAAAAAATAAACTAAGTGCGAGTCGCACTCGCCCACCGAGTATTCTGTATCAGTTTCAGGATTGTTGGAAGAACAATTTATAAAATTTGACAATCTTAAATTTGCATCATATGCGCTCTTTTGTATGAAATGAACTACAAATATATTTCACATTTTCCCTTATTTATGTTGTAAATTTCATAATCGTAGGTAGGGTAATATTTTTGTTGACTTAGAAGCTGTATATATTTTGTTCTTCAAGGGACTATAGTCCTAAATATATGATATTATTTTTAGCTTGATACCAAATAAATTATCTTTACAGACGGACAACAAAGTGATCCTATAATGGTTCCATTTTTACCATTTGAGGTACAGAACTGTAAAAATGCAGACTTAAAGACATATGTCATAAGGTTTTAGATAAAGATGAGGTGTTTATGTTTTTGCGTATTGTTTACGGAATTCTAACAGTACCTACGTGCGCGTTCGATCCCCGTCTAAATTACGATTCTCGGGCTCTCGCAAGAAATTCAAGTCGTAATCTTTGAAATCTATTAAAAACAAAATGGTAGGACATAACGGACGACGACCGGAGTGTATCGATATATCGATTGAACGTTTTAGGACATATAAAATGGTCAGTCATTGTGTGTTTTTGCGCGGGCGCTGGAGGCGGGCGCGGAATAGCAACGAGATGCGCCTGCGCGTCGGAATGCGCAGCCGCCACCTTGTCCGCTCTCCGCGCCGGCGACGCTCGTGCACGCAAAAACAGAATCCAATGCTACCGTAACTTCTTCCAAATTGTACCCTTAGTCTGGCATATCAGCTCGTATCACCCTTCGTTACGGTCGCGAGTCCCGCGGGCGCTTGTAGCAACGCACGCTATTTCTCAGAGATAACTTCTTTATCAGCGACTTTAAACGCTGCATAGCCCAGCATCTGCAGGCTGAAACATTCCTTGCTTAGTAAATGATACCACATATTATCGACAAAAAAAATTATTTAATTACTTTATCTTTAACTTGTCCTACACTGGTTATTAATTAAGCATATTAAAGAATGACACCACACATTACTACTACCATAATAAACCATTAATTATTACCTATGCTTTTTAAAATATCTATATCGGAAGATCGATGACAGCTTTCTCGGTGATCATATTTCAAATGTAGATATTTCAGGCATTTTTTTTAACTATAATGATTTTTTTAATTAAAAATATTATCAACGAAATACTCGTATACTTATTATACGAGGAATCATAAACGGTAAAAAGTATATTTAATAAATATACGAAAAAACATACACATTAAAGTAACGGAACGGAAGGGTGAAATAATCCAAAAAGTAAAAATTATAGGTATTTCATACAAAACTATCATTACAAACTTATATTTATAGTTTTTTCATATGAAATGAGTACATATGCCCGTAAACTTAAATTTGTAAACCTGTATAAGTTGTACTTGCCGTTGACCAACAATCGTGAAATTGGTACGGATGGTACTGTCGGCGAGGCAGACTCGCATTTAATCGGGTTTTATAATTATTGCAACAAAATATTTTGCAATTATTCTATTAAGAAGCACTAAAGTACAGTAGTGAGGGCACGGTGAGTCGCGGGCGCAGGCGCGGACGCGGGCGCGGAGGAGAACGCGAGCAGACGCCGTTGCGCGTGACCGTGCCTGGCGACACTGCTTCTAAAACATTCATATATGAGCCAGATTTACCTTGTAACTCAAGTAATAAAGTGAATTCATTTAATATTCTTTTTTCCTGTGCCTTCACGCTGTACGCAGGGTAGGACTGGCCTGGGAACCTAGTGTTAAAACACTCCGTTTCCATTAAGACACTTCCGTTCCCTACTTTTCGCTTAACTCTGCTGGCACAGCGTATTGAAATGTCATCGGAAAGTATAAATTATAAAATTGACAAACTTCAAGGGACCGTAGACCAGAATATTTGATATTAATTTTAACTTGATACTTTTAGGCGATCTCAAGATAAATTGTTTTGACAGACGGATTGACAGACAACAAAGCCCTCCTATGAGGGTTCTGTTTGTACCTTTTGAGAGACGCAACCTTACAAACAAAGTATAAATGAAAATTGCAATAAATAAGAAATGATTTGAATATTAATTGTAGACAGAGCTACCTATATATTGTTTTTTGTTTTCAATTTTCGAAACCTTTCGTTTCTTGCGGGAGTCAACGCCGCGCATTGCTGTGCAACGCCGCGACGTCTTCAATACTTTTAAAAAAATAGTAAAGTACCTAAAAACTTACATATATATATATATATATATATATATATATATGTCAGCGATTATCAACAAACAAGAACAGTTTGAGCACCACAAGATCGCAGACAAGAAGTGCACGTCCTCATTACACATTCCACACTCGTCTATACAATATTTATGTCACTTGGAGTTTTTTAGCCGACGTCGCCTAGCGCGTACGAGGCTCACACCGGCGGTGTACCAGTTCAAATCCTACGCCATTAGAAATAAGAACCAAGCAATTGTATGGGAACGTGCGTAAGTAATGGTTGGTAACGTACTGGGTACGTGACCCAACTAGCGAATGTGGAAGCATTTTCAGTAACAATACGACGCTGACCGTCCGCCGCAGCGCTCGACAAGAAAAGCAGTGCGCTCTCCTCGCTGGCCGAGTAGGCACCATTGTCTGACTATTGTCGAGCGTCGCTTACAAATTGAATGCGACTACTTCTATACATTATTATCTAATTGTGAGAGGGTTATTTGAACATTACATTCGGTCGTCGATCGTCGATCCTTGTGTAACTTTACGCTTATTGTTACTTGGTTTGTAATGTTATGGATTACAAAGTTTCTTGTTTAAATAAACAATTTTATATAAATATATAATATTCTAGATTAGATTAACGACACGGGAGCGGCTTCGTCCGCTTGTACTACACAAATATCTATTTTTTCATCTCAATTACTTTCGTAATTTCAAAAGACGATTTACACAAAACACTCATGTTGTGCCTTTATTGTTGCATGCAAAATTTTTATATTGGCATAACTATTAGCCGGTTTTGAGATTAACGTGATAAAACGCACAAACCAGCAGACAACCGCCGAACAGACTAAAAAATCATTACTTTCTGTTACATTAATAAATGCCTCTAATACTAGATTTTGCCAGATATCTTGTATGTACAGACGTTAATGGATAATACGTTAATGGATAAGTTACAGTTTTTTTATAAGTATCGATATAAATAAACATTCGATTCGATCGATACAGAGGCCGTCGTGGCACAATGGCGCAAGGGTGTGACTATGACGCGACGGTTGTGGGTTCGATCCTCACTCCAGGAAGTGATATATTCCTTTACGTTTATATTTCCATTTCTTCGCTCTGGTGTTAAGGCAAAGCGCGGCGTTGTGTTCTGCCACTCAACACGCAATGCCTCCAGAACTCGGCAGAAAGTGGGGAACGCAGTGTTTCAACACTAGGTGCCTACCCTGCTGTGTGCGGGATACAGCGTGAAGGTGATTAAATAAACATTTATTGGGGGATATAACATTTATACATCTATTTAAGTACATGTCATATTGATATATTTTCTTATGATTGTTATTTAATTTTAAATATAAAATTAAATATTTAAATATAAAACCAGCTTCAAGCTTTTGACCGCATAGCAGGAAAGGCTGAGGGAGGGAGCTTAGTTTTAAGACATGCACTACCCCGTTTTCCGCTTAATTTTGATAAGGTCCGTGTCCCCCTAAGCATATTCTTTTGTCTTACCCCAGATGTTTTAATAACAAAAAATGTTGATTTCTTACTTGTTTCTATAAAAATGTAGGTCTGGTGGTCTACATTATGGCACTTTAATAGATGTAATAACGATAACCAGTTGTGCTTTTGCAATACATTTGTTCTTTTATTTTATAAATTTATATAAAATACAATGTTCGTAATGTAAAATGTTACTTATAACTAACATGTCACTAATATGTAATATCGAACACTGAACCGTCGCGTGCAAGTCACAATCAGTCTCCCTTACTCACTAACTAACTAACTAACCTTAACAGTGCTAAATGCTAGGATTATAAAAATACAAATAAAAGATTATATTTTGGTCAATAAATTATTTTCTGAAAATAAATTATATTCTAAGTAAAGAATATTTATTTTTATATAATACCAAGTATTTATTATAGAAAAACAATAAGATATTATATTATAACGATAATTACAACTTATGGTGTGAAAACAATTCCTTAAATATTAGAGTAAGTTTCATGAAATTGCAAATTTTTTGATACGAGAGTAGTCTCAACGAATTTAGTGTTAATGAACTGCGCGAAATTTTTAAGATATTTTATATTGAATGGCGGACCTCAACACCTTGTTTTGTCTTTTAACCAATTCAGGTTTAGAGTTAGACATTGGTCCACTGCGCCACTAAGGACGTATACTTCACAGTAAATACAAAGAAATTAGATGTCGACATATATATAAGGATATAAATATTTGTTTTATCCCTTTTCGCCAAAATAGAGTCACGTGTAATTAAACTAATATGTTTAATTAAAAAATATGTATAATTTATAAAGAAATGAACTATTTTATTATGTCTATGCAGTTTCTACCATTAGGTACCTGCTCAAATCCTCGAGTTCACTAACATTTAAATCATTTCATTTCTCATAAAATATTCAATTGATAGTGGGTTCAAATTCATCCACAAGATTTTAATACAAAGATTGAATAAATTAATAAGATCTTGATGTTTGTACACAAAAATATGATTTTAAATCGTTTGCCTATACCATTGTACAATCAGGTAACAACAAGCTCCAGTAACAAGTAGTCAGATACAAATCTTATTTATTGCATCTTCAATTAGAGGCAGTGCTGAGGGCCATCTAGCGTGAGGCCGGGGCACCTCCCAGGTGACCGACCACTGTAGCGTGACGCGATGTCGACTTTACCAGGCGGGTCATTGCAGGTCGTAATATGCTGGACGTCGATACAATGACTACACTACACTTCATGCAGTGCAAATGCCATTGTTTTTCACGCGCTACGTTTTTTTCGCCTCGTTCCCATCAGCCAATGGTAGGCGTGCGTGTTTGTTATTGGTAGAGCGTGCGGGGAGGCGCGGGCGTATGCGGGTTAAGGGGGAGAAGGCGGCGCCTCGAAGTCTTCGCGCCTTTTCGCAATTCTTGACGATACTTGAACGCTTTCTATTTTGAAAAGTATACTTTTATTTGTAATTGGTGGGTGTAAGGTGACTGACGATGACTGACGTAAGTCAATAATTTTTTTTTTTAATAAAATACATACCTTCTTAATTTATTTTACCTTATAAGCTCCGTTCAGTACGCACATGAAGCTAGTTCAGAGCGTTCATACACCCTCCACCCATCGCAAGTGGGCAGAAAGAACCCAGTGTTCATCATTCTGCTACCTTATATATACTTATACAGTTGTAGACACAACATACTTGGTAGCAAAATATGGTTAAATATAATTAACTGGCTTATTTATTGGCTGGTTTGTTAGGCAGGGGAAATACGTTAATGCATAAATACACGCTGTATCCCTCACACAGCAAGGTAAATTAATTCAAATTTTAAATATTATTTATTTAAATATACTTTTACAAGTACTTTAGAATTGTCAAATGGAAATAACCACCACCGACTCTAAAGTTAGTTCTGCTGAAAAAGACTAACAAGAAACTCAACAGTTGTAAAATGTAAACATAATAATATTCTAGTGTTGGACTTGAAGCTTAAAATGTCCTGCTCAGTTTCAACTTGGCAATATTGTCTTAACCTGAGGTTCCCTCTGCCTACCCTGCTATGTGCGGGATACAGCGTGAAGCTGATATATTTATTCTATTATTTATTTGTCCAAAAGTGCGTAATAAATTAAATTATAAGTTTTTTTTTCCATTTTTCTACACAAATACTTACTACGGACTACTTGGACTCGTAACGCTATACTTTACTGGAAGTTAAAAAAGAATATATAGTAATAAACCACTGCGTTTTTACCAATGCTGACTATACAGTTGTAAAGGTATACTTATCTTATAAGAAATGGAAATAAGTATTATTATCTACAAAGCTTCCATATGTGGAACATTATAGGTACCTATGCAATTGGAATTAAAAACCATGTAAAATGTAAGACAGGTGTTGAATACATGACTATGAATAAACACAAGATATAAAGAATGTACAATTAACTTTATGTGTAGTGGTTTCGTTCAATAGGAGAAATTAATCATTTTATCTCGCCGAGTTTTTGAGACACAATGGTGCACTACGCCCCGATACAAGAGAGAAGAAAGGAAAATATAAATTTAAATAAATATTTAATTTCCTCGAGTGGGGATCGAACTCGCAACCAGTCACATTTACAGTCACACTACCATAGTACTGTCTGGCTGAAGTGTACTAATCTAACTAATAAAACTTTACAGATATATCTACATTTTTTTTTGTATATCTATACGTGCAGAAGAAGAAACTTTTTATGAAAATTACGTGGTCACGGTAGTGTGCGGGTCTACAATATGAAAATAAAGGTTAAAAAGTAAAAGATGCTTTAACTACAACTACTTATATGCAATATTATAGGTTACTGTTAAAGTTTGTATAGGGAAAACGTGCTAACTAGAAATACATTACAATATTTAAATAAAAATACACACACTACTATATTATATTAAACGATATTATACACTAATGTTTACACTCGAGGCTAGTAATCCCGGCCTAGAATAGGATCACCCTGGTACTGTCAGTGTCGTAAGAAGCGACTAAAGTACGTGTTGTAGAGTCATGTCGCCAGTAATGGCAACTCGCATGGGCAGACTCGACCGGATTAATACCACCCCCGGCATTAAAAACAGGCGTGAAGTAGTGGCTTTTGCCACTGCGTTTCGCATTAGGTAATGCCGGGCCCCGGCGCCCAACCTCTCCACCTTAAAGGCCGGCAACGCACTTGTAGCTCCTCTGGTGTTACACGGAGTCGTGGGCGGCGGTGATCACTTGCCATCAGGTGACCCGAACGCTCGTTTGCCCTGTCCTCTCGCATAAAAAAAAATAGCTGTGGCGCAGCGGCACAAGTTTATAACTGTAAGCGCGAGGTTATGGGTTCGATTCCCATTCGAGAAAATAAAATATTTAATACGCCATTACCACAATAATATATACAGGTGGATGTGTGATTAACAAAAATTGGTTGTGTCAAAAGTCAAAATTTTACCCAATATTTTACTACTACTACTACAACCAGTTTCATTCATAAGAAAACATTGATGATAAATTGCTAACTTTACTTAAACAAATTGAATTATTATCCCTGATTTACCATTATTTTGCATAATACAAAGAATTTTTTTTCGATAAATTACCATTTATTTACTTAAATTATACAGATTGCTTACAAGTAACAAGGTGCTATTTAATTAGAAGGAGCAATGAATGTATCGGAGCTTCGCGTTCTCGCTTACACGCTCGGTTCAGGTGGAACGTGACATTTACTTTATTGTGCTACTAGGTAAATACCTATAACTGTAATCATATTTTTGTAATGTAATATCTATAAGGGTACCGCCCGTAAGCGCATATCACAGAACATGCCAAGAACATATTGGGATCCCTCTCAAGCCTCAAATGTACTATTTATAAGACCTATACCATTTCTTTTTAAACAGCAGACAGCAGAGTGAAGTAATAGAAATATATAAATAAATAAATATTTCATTTCCTCGAGTGGGGATCGAACCCACAACCAGTCGCCTTTACCGTTGCACGTTTGTGCCCCTGCGCCACGACTGACCTCTACAGATATACCTAATATGTTTTTGTTTATGTTACAAAACGTTTAATATTTGCTCTGAAACTTATAGCTACAGCTACAGTGAACGACGGTGGGAATATTTATATAGAGAGCCTTTATCAGTTATATTAGATCCTTGGAGGCACACGTGAGGGACATAAAGGAGATAAGAGCACCGCGAGAGATAGTGTCGTGACGGAGGTGTTGCGTCAACTACTTGGGTGTTCTGATTCATCTAATTTCCCAAGGACACGGGACACTAATATTATCACTTGGTATCCATCCATCTGTATGCCTGTCTATCTGTCAATACCATTTATCTTATGATTGCGTGGAGGTATTTCTCAATTCCACGCAGCGTTTTGCAAAACGCTGCGCAGCCTTACAACCAAAACAAAAAAATGAAAATATTAAATATGTGAAATATCCCCCGAGTGGGAATCAAACCCACAACCCTCGCGTTTATAGTCACAACCTTGTAGGGCACAAGCGTGCGACAGAAAATGCACCACGACGGCGCCAATATATTAAAACATTTTTGGTTTTGAATGATGTCATAAAAACAAAAACGTTAATTTAGAGTGTTGTAAAACTTGTAGTTCTTATAGGGAATACTCCGCGCTGGATGCCCGCACTCGCATACCTGCATAGCGTCGTTGAGGCGCTACTACGAAGTAGATGTTATTGGTGGTCACGGAATCTTAAACACTCGACGATAAGAAATCTAAAAACAATATGGGCTTAGTTATAAATGCATTGCAAAAATGCTTAAAATACGACTAATTACAATTTAAAACGTTTACTGACTTAAATAAACAAGAATGAATAAGAAACAATATATAGTTATATAGCAAGCGTGTTTTAAAGGGGAATACAGAATTGAACGATATTTTGTACGTAAATTATCCAAGCGTTTTCGTTTCCCGGATGTTTGTCTATGCAGGCAGCTCTCAGCGTCTGCAAATAAAAATAAAAGCTCCCTCTAGCGCGGACTTTCACATTTAAATCGCTCTTCGCGAGACAAAACAAACTTAATATCACGAGCACTCACAGCGCCCTGTGCCCTCTGCCCTCTGCCCTCTGCCCTCTGCCCTCTACCCTCCACCTTGAAAGCAAGAACGCTAGTACAGTGCTTTGAGTCAAATTTCATGTATCTTTGAGTGTCACTAAACGTGTCAAAGGACACTTGAGCAATCTTGATAAAAATAATGTAAATACTTCGTATTAACGATCGTAAGTAAGGAATTAAAGAATTTCGGACGATTTTTTACATGTATTTCATTAAAATTTAGGTATTTACTTATATATATTCATGTTCATAACTACTATGTAAGTATAGAATAGTTATAGTAAAAACCTATTTCACCGACATTTCGCGGACCTTTATCAAAATAAAAAAATGAATAAAACAAATATATTGTGTTCACTGGTATATAAATAAGTTTAACGCAATATATTGAAAGCTCTTCAAGAAAATGTAGCTTTATTTTGTTAAAATAATCTATATGTTGTATTAAATTAAGCTATTTCTTAGCAGCGCAGCGTTACGTTTCGCCTCTCAAGAATGCAATTCCTTCAGAGTTTGATAGGAAGTGAGGAATGAAAATGTCTTAATTAGATCGGAATATCTTAACACTAATTTCCCAGGTTCCATCTACCAATTGTGCTTGTGAGCGAGATAGAGCGTGAAGCTAAAACGAATAATGTGTAGACACAAATTTTTCACAGTTTTTTTAATATAAATAGTGAAAAAGTTTTGTCAATACATTATTATTGTTGTTACATATAGATAGATGTATGATTATTTTTTGAGATATTGCGTGTCGAGGGGCCGACGTCGACGCTCCGCTTTGTCGTGATTCGAGTAGAAATTGAACCCAAAGCGGTCCCGTGATCCGACACAGAATTATAATAATTATAAAAAGTATATATATAAGTAATGCTACATTAAGCAGCCAAAAAATAAAAATCACGTTTCATAATTAATATATAAGAGTAGTTTTTACCGAATCGTTAAGAGACCGCCACGCGCCGTGACCAAGTGGCGAGGAGCCACGTTTGACATGCAAAGTGAATCCACTGATCACTGCAATACGCATCTCCTGACACTTGTCGACACTTGCCGACACTACAGACGAACTGAAGGACACTTTGTTATAATTAAATGTAAAAAATTGAGAGCTTTAGGACTGTTGTGAGCTTAAAAAATGCTTAAGTCATATTTACGATTATGTGTACAATAGAATTAAACAAAGATCAAACAAATAATCTTGAAAAAGATTTTTTATATACACTCTTTATCGCACTTAATAACAAAGATTGAAATAGAGTCCAGAATATTGTTGGCAAATATGAACTTATCCCTAACAGAGATTTCTTCCAGTCAACCTATGGGTGTCAGAGAAAGTTGACATTTTGCAGACCTTCAAGTGCAAGAGCGTTATTAATATAGTAACTCATAAGTATATGAGTAGATATAATATATAAACTACACAAATATAAATCCATATACAAGATACAAATATATTATGTAAATGATATATATTTAAAGCAAACTATTTAGTAAAATAATAATGATATTATTTATTGATGCTAATCTTTTCTATAAAATGCTCTTTTAAGCGTTTGTAAAAAATGTTGATGGATGCTCTCCTGAAGTAGGTAGTTTATTCCAGAGTAAAGCAGCAAATAAAAATAAAATAAAATAAAAAAAATAAAAATGAAAATGAATTTTTACCATATTTTATATTGCTTATTGGAATATCAAGCTTACAGATAGGATATGCACATCTCAACGAAGTCGGATTGAAAACCACTTAAGTTGAACACGAAAATAGGAAACGTGATCGTACTTATTCTAACTTATTAAGTAGCTCCTCAGTTACATCCAAATAGCATAGTCGGCGTAGTCAAGGATGGGCAAGATAAGAGATTGAGAAAGCATAATTTTGGTTTTGAAGGAGAAAAAAATTGGAGGCGTCTGAGAGAATGGTAAGAGAAATGCATACGTTTACTAACTTTTTTGATGTGGGCTACCCATGACATGTTACAATCCATAACTAAGCCTAAGTTTTTATCTTCTACCTAAGTTTTATCGCTAAATGGAAATCGAACACCTGAGTACTGTATATCTGGCGCTGATTTCCAGTCAATTCTAGATCTTAGCCTGATGCTACCAATTATTATAGCTTGTCATTTCATTGAGTTTACCAAGAGGCCAAAAGATTCAGTCTAGGTTTGTATAGCAACAAGGTCATTTTTGAGATCTGTGACAACCTTGGGTCACTTAAATCAAAATGTCTATATAATTGCATCTGCATAGAGATGGTGGTTGTGGGTTCGATCCCCACTCGAGAAACGTTTTGGGGAATGGAGTGTCCCAACAATAGGTTTCCTCTGCCTACCCTGCTGTGTGCGGGATAAAAGTGAAGCTGATTTAATTTAATTTAATGTTGATTAAAATTCTGTACATAATTTTTCAAAATATATTCTTCTGCGGAAGTTACTTTTTAAAGTGAAATATACGTTTAATTTATTGTGTTAATTGCATCCGTGATTTTCGCAAAAGCATTAGCTTCGCCCGTCAATACAAAATAAATATAAACACAAACAATTAAACATCAATAGCATTAAATAAGGAGACGTGCTGCAGGAGTGTAATAAAAACGGCTTTCGATATCAATTGACGTTGACCCGCGTCGCAATCCTTTAATAGGGTGTCAATCAGTGACGCAAAGTCGCGTGGCGGCACGACAGTAAATAAACAAACAGGGAAGCGGGAGCCCGGCCCCGTCGATATCACCGCGGGAGGTACCCGCTGGCCAAATTAACGAACTTGCATTGTTCTCAGCTTCATTCCTACCGCATTGTAAACCGCAATTCTGTTGTTAGTTTAAATGCTAAATGTTTTTTATAATTTCTCTATTTTCTTTTTCGACAATCGCTAATGAATCGACGTCAATACAAATCGATATGCTTTGTTTCCGCGTGGGAAAGGCTTGATTTGATCATGTGCGTGTGTACGTATTTTTTTTTCCTTCGTCATAATTCGTAAAGTAAGTTAGAGGGACTCCGGTGGTAGGGTTCTCTCCCGTTCCATACATTTAAGGAGACCTTGTGTTTTGAGTCGTGGTATCCAAAAGTATCTTAAACACTTATCAGTTAAGTTCATTTAATGGAAATAATTTAAATATTTAACACTCGGTGTTGGTAATTGGTGAAGTTCTCGTGCCGCAATGACAATCATTCTGACTGTAAACGCGACGATTGAAAGTACGATACATACTCGGAGGAGTGAATTATATACGTTTACTCGCTCTGGTTGAGCTCCGTCACCCTACACGCAATGTCAAAAAAATTTGGCGGCAAATGCAAAACAGAGTCACTAGGTTACCACCGCCAACCCCCCCACTTTATGCGACTTTATGATACAGCGAGACGTAAAATAAAAATTATAAATATAATCTATTCTCAAAATGAGTATTGAACTCACAACTATCGTGTGTAAAATCAAATACATTGCGCACAAAACAAACATTTCTTAATATTTAACTTAGTAAACAGATGTAACGTATAGACGTTACGTCAGATACCCCTTAGTTAGTAGTTTTTAATTTGCCACCGACCGCCGGCCGCCCGCCGCGTCCGGCGCAATAGAGATCACTACCAACGACAGCCGTCCGCCCGCAAACAAGCGATAGATGTCAATGCTAAATTAAACTATTGCGAATACATTAGCGACCCTCGCTGAGCCCCGACCAACCCTTGCGTTACACGCTCATATACGAACAAATATTAAATGTTACGGATATTGTATGCAAGCATAAGATGGATAATACGTTTCTCCAGCACATTGTTTTTTATATAATTGAATTTGTCAATCTAATTAGAAATTATGGAATCAGAACATGTGATTTACATCATAATGTATAATATAATGGAATACACCTCAAACTGGCGGACGTAATCGAATGTCACCACCAAGCAGTCCGTAGAGCGAGTCAAAACAAAAAGCGCTGTATAGGAGATAACCCTTGATGAAGTCGTCGCGATGTTTGAAATGTGTGTAATTAAAAGGCGACGAGGCGCGTCGCGGAGGACCCTAGAGCCGCGCCGCCCGCCCTCGCCGCCGCCCCAACCCCCAGTCTGCTCTCTGGTACACGTCACCGACTTAATTATGCAATTTGCTTTCCATTAACATGTTCCATTTTCTTCTGGAGTCGTAATTCAAACAAGCTCACGTACAGACGTCAATTAAAAGAAACATTCACTTTATAACTGTATCTATAAAGCTTTACTTGAAACAAATTAATGTACCTACTATTTCATTGCAGTCCCAGATATCATTCTATTCCCATAAAAGCCATAACCATCATAAATCTGATTCAAAATAGCAATCATAAACTAAAATATGGTTTTCTATACAGCAAGTAAGATAGGTGGGATGAAGGAGTCCACGTAGTGCATAAATCCTTGCCTCGCACGAACGTGTTAATAGACACTGAATGGCGATGAGATCGTATCGGCAAGTTCCGTAGAAGGTCCGACGCACCTGTGCCCCGCCAGGCTCACAGACCTGTACCCTATAGCCTGTATGTGGTGGCGTTTTTGTCGCCTCTCATTGTGTCCCCTAAATCATATTCCTATTATGGCCAAGGAACCCTTTACGCGATTCTCCACGGCGAGTGCTCGCTGCTATTCACACATCGCCGGATTATTCACATTGTCTACGCAGTGATTTATGTGGGAGGGACTGTCTAGCTAGGAGCTAGTATCAGCTTTTATTGAACGCGACAAATGTTATAATAAAAAAATGTTATCATTAATCTTAACGAGTCAATAACTATGTTAAAATAAGCCTTACTATCTAAAATGAAATTAAGAAAATAGCGAAATGGTATAAAATTAAATTAATTTAGGTAGGCGGGTGACACTCATAAGTCGTAGCTCAGCTTACATCTTAGTCCCATATCGTTGGAGATTGATTGAAAAAACACTTGCTATATATGCAGAGCGTATGCGAGGAGGTAACGGTGTGGAGGTTTCGAGAACTCATCAATATTTGATTTCATATTTGTGTTGTAGATGCGCAGACGCAGCCCCGGCCCGGCTTGCGGCGCGCGGGCGCTGTACAGTGTACACACTATTGCTCAAATGAATAGTGTTTGTCATATCACTCAGCGACTGTCGGTATCGGTAACGTCTATACTGATATTTGATTTAATATTAGTAGAGTACTGTCCTGTGTTAGTGTTAACATTTATGAGTAGAAAACTTCCGTCAAGTTCTGTAAACTACATTATCAATAAGCTTGTTTGAAACTACAACATGTGTATCCAAAGTATTTTTTTACTTAATTTATATATTATTGTGTTAATGTATAATTAAATACTCTAAATTATAATATAATGGTTTTTTTTTAACAAGAATATTTTTATAAAAAATATGTAGGTAGTACTGGCAAACCAGAGATAAAATTAAAAACAAAATGAAATCACATAACGTGTTTTTTGTTGATGGAATAAAAATATGTAGGTGATATGTATATTATACTTTATATAATATCTTTTCGATGTTAAAATATTCTAATGGAAGCATTTCATTTACACCCAGACCGTAAAACGATCGATGTTTTTATTAAAATTATTAAAATTTTGTTGCTCTACTCAAACAAAATTAAATAATATAAAAATAATCTTTTTTTTAACTTCAGTCTTTTCCCTGCACGTAGTAGTGTAGGAAGAGAAAATCTAACGGTAAGCTCGCCTAATTTTCGTAACACAAATCATTACGTATTAAGAGTCCAACGCCGCGCTATGTCCACCATTACCTTTGGAGACCCAACCTTGGGCACGCCACGTCAGCCTTAATTATAAATGTGTGTTATTAAATAAACAAGCGTCAATATAGAAATCGGCAACATTTCGGGGAAGTATAGTCCTTAGGCCGCACCAAGGGACTTAGGGGTCGACGCAAAAACGCGGCCAGTCCCGTTGTTACCTGTTAGATTAATCGCGGGTACAAGGTGTACCATCTGATAGCGGTCGCCGTTTTTATTCCAAATACAATATAAGCTGTTTTTTTTTTTCATTTCAACACTGGATTACACGTGATGAGTGTTTGTTTACGCGTCGAGACACATTTGTTGAATTAGAAATAGAAATATTTGTTGAATTTTTGCTTACATTTTGAAAAAAAATTACAATATTATATCTTACAAGAACAATACAAGGAAAAGTATTAACGATCTGACGTGCACATTTCATACAAAAAATTCAATTTTAAGATTTCTTATTGTTCTTATACAATATTTAATAATTATCAATTTTTTTTCGTTTCGTTTCGTCGTGTCGGTATCGCGGGACAATAGCTACTGCGGGCTACAGTTTTACGAAAGATGACCAAAAAAAACGCCATCGCAACCCTGACAGGCGCAATTCTTGAACTTCTTTAGATCGAGCGTGATATATGGCGGTCGGGACGATTTGATTTATACAGCATTATTGTTCCTTGGAATTTAATAAAGTGACACTACTGACTGCACCAGCGCGTTTTTTTATTAATAGGTGCCTCATAGGAATATTCTGTCGCTTCACTTCCACTCTTGTAACATTATATTATAAAAGCCTTTGTTATGTTTTAGAATGGCACCTTATCTTGATAACATTAATTAAAATTAATTAATTTTTGCAATAAAATTTTCATATAAATATATACAGGAAACGCCTTATATAGAAAGCATATTGCGCGATTGACATTTAACTCCTAAAACACTGAACATAATAGGATATTTGTAATCCACATTAACTACTACTTAATTACAAGAATTAATGAACATTCTATTTTTTTCTTGTGTTAGACAATATAAAAATTTATATTCGTTAAGAATAAGTTAGAGAATATCTGGATACTCATTAAAAATATGGATTCCTTATTTAGGTGAGTATGTATACATATATTTATGTCCCTTGACAGACAGGTGCTGCCACGGTCATTATAGAACACAAAAACCAATACGTCATACTCACAATATTTAGTTTTTTTCATTTTTCCACATTCTCCTGTAATAAAAGAAAATTAACAAATCATTACATAAGTTAGCTGAGACTACTAAATTACAGTAAGACTGCCTTCGACTGTAAATTCGGAGAAATGTATATATATCTATTAAAATTATTTTCATTTCCTCGTTCTAGTAAAACATCCGCGGAGTTGAGTTCCGTCACCTGCTAATGTCTTGAATAATGTTTTAAATGTGGGCAGAAAGTGTGGCGTTGACACATAATTTGTCAGTACTTACCCAGCTATTGTGAAATCGTGAAGCGTGCTTACGCTAATATAAAAATATTAGTAGGTATATATAAAATATTACAGGTGTATGAGTGAACAATCGACAATCGGAGTATAACAAAGGGTGGCGGCGCTTTGTCCCGCTTGGCCATAAGTTAAGTGCGCGTGCGCAACAAAACGAGCACAATGCGCGGGCAATACGGTAGCGACGAGGATTTGCATATCGCGCATCGCGGCTATCTGCGCGCCACGGGGCTGGAGTGTAGGGCGGCCACTTCTGAAAATAGTACTTATAAACTTTATAAAATATAAGTTATATTGAATAAAATATATCAATAATAATTGACTACACCCGCAGGGCAGCTCGTGACCTCTCAGCTCAGCACGAACCTGAGTCCTCCGTAGAAGAATTGTAATCTATCCCCCGCCTCTGGCTTGGTTTTTATTGGCCGGCAGAGTGGAGCACAAGAGCTATATGCTCGAAAGTGTGGAAGTGCTCAATCTGCGTAATAGCGGGGAAACTAACTCTACTAATGTGAATGCTCGTGATGGTGAAACCGATTCCTACTACCTTTTTACACCCTTAGCCGACCACGCCGATGTTGTGCCCAAGGCACTAAGCCGCTTTGTGGGGTCCCATCTAGTGGGAGGCTAGACAGTCAACTATTCAATTTGAGACTGTTGTAAAGGTGGACGTCCATTAAATAGCCCAGTAGGCAGTCCATCCAAATTCCCTTCCATAGCTCTAGTTGAGATTTCCATATTTGCAATAGTTCCTACGCATCAACCGGCGACTATCCTTGGGCAATTACTGGTGGTTACCCAAAAATGAATCCCGGCTGATGCGTCACAATAAAAAAATTGTATATTCTCTAAGGGACGTGCTGGACCTGTGTCCCCATGCAAGCCTTCCAAAGGATCGGATTCTTTTGTACCCGTGAATTATGAACGAGAAACATAACAATAATAATAAGCCCCCTAAAATCCTATCTTACGTCCTAGCTGAACATCTTGCTAACGTGGTGGGTGGTATCGTGTACAATCAAAACTTACATGGCCAACGAGGCAAAGGTGACCCATCAATATGGGGACACGTAATCGGAATTCACGTATATAGCTGCTTCCCAGGGGTGATCGCCGGGGCACGTCTGCAGCAGGCCACGGGCGTGACATTATGCTAGCGAGTGACTCTCGTAACTCCGACTGTGCGGGAGTCGGGGACAGAGGAGAGTGGGGAAAGGTCTCAGAAGTTAGTCGGGAGACGAAATAGTAGAAGTAGAACACCAATACCAGTTAATGATGTTTTGCAAGAGGCAATTGGTTCACATATTTAATAACATATTGGTTAGATAACTATTGCTCTATAGACTTAACGATGATTGAACACATACACACGCTGGTGCATTGTAGTGCAATTGTGATTTCTCGTAACTTAGGATATAAAATCAAAACGATTTAAGATTTTTGTTCATTTATGGAAATGCATATAGCATTGACATAAATGACTCACAATCGTAATGATTTTTATGAATTCTGATTACGGGTACATCATTTTATGGATACATACATACATAAATTTTGATTAATTTTACTATTATTGCCTAAAAATATATAAAATTCCCTTCAAAACACGACGTTGAGTTCTGCCGCTCAACATGTAATGCCTTCAGAATTCGACAGAAAGTGGGGAACGGAGTGTCTTAACACCGGGGTTCCCTCTGCCTGCCCTGCTGTGTGCGATACAGCGTGAAGCTATTGCCGAAATAAGTATAAAAAAAAATTGAAATAAACAAACATACATATATTTAAATAAATAATAAGAGCTCTATCTAATAAATACGTCGACAGCCCTGAACCATACGCTGTGTAATCTGTACAAAAAATTCTTCACCGAAAAATAATGCTGCTACATTATAAAGGGGCGAATATCGCATATTATTGTATTTTACATTTTCATACTTACCTACTGCGGTCAGCGTAGTCTAGTACTCGCACGATACACGGCGACATCTCCGTGCCCGCACTGATCTACGATTTATCGATTCCACTATATTCTATAAGGATATTTTACATCTTTCATTATATTTGTTGCTTCTCGTATGGAATTTCAAATTATTAGAATAGATTATGTCGTAAAGTAGTGTACATATTTATAAATGTGAAGCTTTACGTTTTTACTCGTAAAGCAAGATAGGCAGAGGGATCATAGTATTAAGACACTTAGTTCCACTTTTTCCGTCAAATTTTCGAGATAGTGCGTAATGTGGCGGATCCATCGCCGCGCGTTGTCTATAATCGCGATGATATGAAAATAAATCAGCTACACGCTGTATCCCGCACAGAGCATGGCAGAAAACCTAGTGTTGAGTGGCAGGACTCAACGTCGCCCTTTGCCTCGACACCAGAGCGAAGAAATAGAAATATAATTTTCAATAAATATTTCATTTCCACGAGTGGGGTCAAACCCACAACCACTCGCGTTTCGCGCAGATTCACAAAGTGTGTCTGTAAACATTTTTTTAAATCTTTGGATTGTTATCGTGATATAATATATGATATAAATAAATAAATTCTTTTTATTTATACTTGGTTTTGGCTTACTTTTAAATGTTTCTCATTTATTTTATCACATAAATCAGCTAGGGCGTCAACGTAATTTTTTTATCTATATCGCTGTTCATGACACTCGGTTCCCCACTATCCGCCGAATTCTGGACACATTGCACGTAATGTTTTTCTTTTCTTTTCTAGATTCAGAATATTTTTTCTTGTCAAACTTTTTATTTCTATGTCTTTTCGTTAAAAAGGGATGTAACTAACATCTTCAGTTCATTCATTGAAATTGAGTGAAGAAAGTATCTTAACACTCGGTTCTCAATAAATATGTTTGCAAGCTGATTTCCAGATGAGATGACGTCTACAAATATGACGTAGCTTTATGTAGTAAATTCTGCATTCATTTATTAATTATTTAGACTGGATTTATTTTGAAAATTTCTTTACAAGGCTTGCGCTTCACTGTGCTAGCCGATGAATGCATGAATTTAATATTTAATACGTGGTTGTTGTCGGCATCTAATAAGAAATATGTTACAACGTCTATTTCTAAGTATTCAAACAGTCACGACGTAAATACAGAACTCTGGCAAGGCTATCCTACCCTTTTGAAAATTTATTCGCATACAAAAAGTATTTAAATTTCTGGTGGCGTACCAGTGCAAAAAGCATAAAGCTATAAAGAAAAAAAATAAAGAATGAAGGTTTACTTTTTCAATATACCAATAATATTTTCTGTACAAACAGTAGTCTCATGTACTGAATGCAGCTATATTTATGTACAGTACTTATAAGTAAATTATAAAAGTAAATAAAGTTCAACGGCGTAACTGATAAATTTAATCATAGATATTACTTGAAAAATTACAATTGTCGCATACTGTTTTACTATCTACCTAATAAATCACATATTATGTACGCAACAATCTCACTACATTGTCAGGATCTGGCGCAGTCACGTGGAGCCACGTGAGCTATTAACATCCATTAGAATTGAGTGACAGCAGCTCCGTGGCTAGAGGGGGATAATGCGCAGGCGCAAGGAATTTTCCACGATATCCACATAGCACGATTAATTCTACTAAGTCCTTCAGCGACGCCCTATTTCTAGACACTTTAAATATTCAACGATAATATTGGTCGATATTTGTTTTTTCTTTCCGTGAATTTATTAAATATAAGTAGGTAGAAAAAAAAGGTATCTGAAGGCAAAATAATGTATTTATTTATAAGTATACGTATTTTCCATTCAAATTGCGTAACCGTGACATTAGGACACGGTGACCGGGGAAATTAACAACTGTTAGAGGGAAAGAAGATTGTAAGAAAAAACATCATTATACATTTGTATTTATATTAAATAAATACAAATATTAAGAAGCGTTCGCGCTGAGACGGGCTTATAAGATTGACACCATCAGTACCAGAGTGATCTTATTCTAAGCCAAGAGATCACATGGAAAATATATTTTTTTAGCTTCACGTTGTATCCCGCAAAAATTTTTGTTGAGTAGCGGAACTCAACGCCGCGTTTTGCCTCGTTACCAGAGCGAGGAAATAAATATATTAAATATTTCATTTCCCCGAGTTTAAATCGCGTGTAAAGTCGAACGATTGCGCCCCTGCACCACGACGGCTAAATTAATAAGAGTGTTAAAAAACTTTAAATAATGAGTGAAGCTTCAACATTTATATTTAATATAATTCCACCTACATATATATTCGTTATTATAAGACCGTATTAAAAAACGACCAATTGCATGATACATACATTGTATAAACGTACATTAATTATGATATATAGGTATGTAACACAATCGCAGGAATGCGACCAACCGCGTTTTAAATATGGCCGATTCAATTATTAAGCAGTTAACATTTGCGCCGTACACACACTCGTATAAGAATATTTCACTGTAGATGCTAAGAATCTTTAGATAACCTCAATAATTATTTCAATAATTCAATTTCCAAGAAAAATTCAAGATGTTTGTAATAAATAGTTCACTTTATATGAAAAAATTAAAAAGGTGCACAATATGTACCGAGTCCCTTAATTAACACTGTCCTTAAATGCTTGTAAATAAGTACTAATTAATACATTCAATGATAGAACAAGAAAACAAAATGAATTATGGCTATATTTTACAAGCTGTAGTTGTGAAAATTTGCATTATAATGGCAATTAATATGTCATTTCTTTACATATACACCTACGTATGAGTGAATTATACATATTTTATGTAAAACTATAAGAAACTATTTAGATCGTGACCAAGACTCATAGGTATGACATGTACAAAAAATTAAACCATGCAGTATTACCTAAAGTGTAAACTCTACTTTTTCAAATAGAATTTAGAGAGAATTATTTTTGTTATAAATATGTAATGTGAATACTACTTCTCTTTCCTTTTATATAATGTTATAGATTATATTGAAATAAACGAAATTTTAGATAGAAAATATGTTGTTATTAGACATTTCACTTAGCACAGAAAATTTAGTAAAAGATTGATCTGGATGCTTCAATAGTTTTCTGAAATATTAATATGTTGTTTCTACAAAAAATATATCTATGACTCGACGACGATTTTATGGCATCCTCGCTAGTATATGCCATTCTGAGTATCTCTTCATTGCGAAATCGATCCGCCACACTGACATAGTATATCCTACGAAGACATGGCATCTTCAAAGCATTCTTCTTTCTTCCATTTTCTACGGTAATACCAACGTAGCGCTGACGGTACCAAGTCTCGCTGTCAGTAACAACATTGGTACCAGCACTGCATGCGCGCAAGCGCACAGCTATACTCACTTATCATACTGCCCAAATATTACCGATAATTAATTAAATTTCTAAGGGATTGAGAAGTGGTAAACGTAAACACGTTTAATGATTCTATCTATGTACTTGACATAATAGATACACCATAAAATATTCATTATCGTCTATATAAAACAAATATAAACAATACGTATGTTAGATTTTTTGTATCTTTTACATTCTCACGGTGTATTTGGATGATGAAATTATATTCTAATAAAGTTTCCGTTGATTTAATAATCCGAACAAGGCCCGATGGTCGCAAAACATGTTGAAGAGACCATTGTTCGTCAGAGTCAGAAAGGCCACGGTTGATTTATAGTGGTGAAGGCGTTTTTGTTTTATCACAAATAAAAGGTGACGTCGTCACAACCGTCCTGCGGAGTGATCTCGAAATCCCGAAAATGGTTGGACTCTAATGTTTTATTCAATTGTATTTATTAGCGAATAGTTTTTCAACGTCGGCCCAGCGCGGGGCCAGCGGCGGGGTCAGGGCGCGAGTGGCGCAAGCTCCAGACATACATATGTATGACTCTCTAATAAATTGGCTGGAGCCATGTTTTTAGATTTTACTAAACGCGCCCCATACCGTATCGTTATTCGTTACCGCACTTTGGGACAAGTAGTTTTTTATTGACGTCCGTCCTCTTGGCGTCTTGTCTCGCTGTCCATTCAATACGCTTTAAAGTTTTTGAGAGGCTTTAGTACCACGTAGACGTTGACTGAAATTATAATATAATAGAAATACTTTTATGTTAACATTAGACTCTTGTTGCGAGATTATTAAAAAATAAACATTAAATATTAAAACCGCCGAATTGTGGAAGCATAGCGTATTGAGTGGCCGCGATGGACCTAACCATGTCGATTGTAAAATGGTAAAAATAAATACAGGTAAATCCAGCGGTAATCCCAGCACTATCTTATTATGCTGGTAGTTCTGTAGATTCTTGTTCTCATACATATATGGATACAACGTGGACGTCTGCCACCTCCGGGCTCCGTTAGTTACTTGTGTATTCTAATTACTTAACCTTAGGCATTGATGCCTGCAATTATCTTGTTATGGAGATTAGTCACTTTGCATCTCGTACGCATTGATTATTTTATTAAGTACTGTAGCGTCTTAGCGACGGTGTGTGAGATCATTTGAAGTAAAGAGACTTGGCTATCGCTTTTTTATAAAAAAAAATATTTTTTTCTTTATAATTAATTATTCAATACTTTGTAGTCGGCATAGCATAATTTACTTATATAATATGAGTATATGCATGGCATTATTTCTTAATATCGACTTTACATTCATAGGTGTCACTGTGTTTAATAAGCACGTCATTTCATTTTGTTTCCGATTAAAAATTACAGAAGGTAGTAGACATTGCGCGTTGATTCACGGAACTCAACTAAAATATTTCATTTTCTAGAATGGAAATCGAACTCACAACCTGTCACGTTAACAGTCAGATGGTTGTGCCTCTGTGCCACGACTGGCCTCAATATAAGTCTTGGATTCAAATCAAAGCTTATTATTAAATTAATATATTTACATTTTTTTTATTACACTGTAATGTATTATGCCGTTTTCCGTGTATATAGGTATTATACCGAATTGTGAGGGATTTTTTAGATATGAACTGTTCTTTTTAATCCAATCTACTAGAGTCCATGTTTGTACACTATTCAATTTAAATATTAAAATATTTGTATTTTTTTTATCACACGTATTTAACTTATTTCTGCAAAATAAAGGTAAATAAAAATCCTGTTATGTTAACTACATTGTATAGAAACGTAATATTTTTACTTTTGTCAAGAAAATACTCTGTAAAAAAACAGTCGTTCCCGCTCCGAAGGGCACAATCATTACCAAGTTTTTTCTCAATACACATATACTCGTAATAATACAGATACTTCTAAAGTAGAACATTAGCGATCCGACCGGAAGCAGCAATGCGACGCACGCGACCGACGCTTTTTGACTTTTTTACGACAAAAGAGTGCGGAAGTTATGTTTCAAGGGCATTACGCACACCTCATTAAGCAACTCCTCTCAGTGGAAGGGCAACTGTATTTATTGCTGCACGCTTTGACAACCCTGGCTGGAGAGACGCTGTGCTCTACGAAGCACCCCAAAAATAAGAAACTATTGAAAAATCTGCTCTATTTTCTAATGTTAAGGTGCCTTTTGCTATGTAGAGAGCTGTGCAGAGATCATATTTGTCTAGGGCTGTCATCGGAAGAATTATCTTTCGGAAAGTAATACAGTCATTAGTTTATGACATCTTCATCTGTATCAGTCACGGCTTCCGCTCTAACGGGCGGGAAGTAGGGGCGAGGGCGGGCGGCGAGCGGGGGCGGGGGCCGCGGGGGAGGGGGCCGCGCGGACGCTATGCAAACCATTTAGTTCAGCTACAATTAATGGCGTAAATGATATCGTGTGAAATAGTGTTATACCGTGTTCATTTACTATTCGTTTGAGAAATTTTAGAGTTTGCTTATATTATTTATAATTTACATAATTTTCCGATTGTTGATTGATTGAGTATTAGAATCTGTATTAAAAATATAATACCATACCATACTTTTAGTAGTCTAAAGTCTCCCAGTCCCAGTCAATCAACAGTGAGCACTTAAACAAAAGTCGCATTCGTGATCAAATAACCATATATAACTAATAACTATATAAAAGTAAATAAATCGTAGATACATTCTAAAAATACTTTTAGATTAGTCTCTTTTTAAAATAATATGCATCAAACGTAGAACGAAACGACTAACTACTGGTCTAGACTGACTCTATTTTTAAATTTTTAGCGTCCCGTACCTCAAAAGCTATAAACGAAATAAAGTGTACCAACTTTTATGAGTTCTACAGTGTACTTCCCATTTACCTACCATCCTGAAATTTGTATGGAAGCCCCGGTGTGCGAATCTAACTCCCACTTAACCGGTTTTTTATTATATAATATAATCGAAATTACTTTCTTTAGCTTCACCCTATTATTTGAGATATGTCCGACACTACTTAGATTTTTTTATAATTTGTAGTATAGATAACTAACTAATATGTGCATAATAGATATAATTTTGGTAAGTGTCAATTCACGGGGTGGAATATAAAGCGCTCTCAAGAAATAAATTTAATTTTTTTTTACAATTTATAATGTTTAAACATTCTGAAAAAATATATAATAATAAGCTTATAGATGGCCATGTTCAGTTTAAATTTCATTAAGATATCTTCAATAGATACTGAGAAAGAAATTGTAACCTTAAGAATATCAACATACAAAATTAATTTTACTGCCATCTAGCGGATTAGTCTGAAACTTACTACAAGAACATTACTGCGAGCAGCTGTTAGTAACTCAATCAATTTAATGTTACAAAAGTTATTAGTAGTTGTAAAATACATCGGTAGATGTCGTTGTACATAAAAAGTCTCATAAAGCAAAAAAGTTTTATATCGTTATGTTAAAATATTTGAATTTAATTAAAAAAAGGAATATATGAACTAATATTGTATAATTGACAGACAATGTATATTGCGTAGTACATTAAACATACAATGGCTTATTATAAATAAAAAGAAAAAATAAAATAAAAAATCATATACCGACAAGCTTGTTAGGCGGTACCATAGCAACTTATAATAGTCGTTTGTTATTTTGTCATAAACTATCGCGAGGACACTGACCATTGAGGGTCGATATCGAGAGATAGCATCGACCTGTAGCTATGACGTATGGAGATTCCATATTCGAACGCGTTACAGTCAGGCGTAGTAATAGCGAGACGTCGCGTGGCGCGTGCTGTGTTGAGCTGTCGATACAGCTGTGCCGTACTGGTAGCAGCTGTGAGTGAGCTGTGCATGTGCTGCGTGCTGGCGGCGGTGTGCGAGGCGCTGTGCTTGCGGGCGCTGGTGTCGCCGGATGAGCGTGTCGGTACGCGCGGTGCTGGTGGAGGGCCCGCCGCGCCTCAAGGGGCCCTACACGTATGTTAGTACGCCGCGTGCGTTGTACAATAATGCCAAACTCAGGAGAGATCCATCATGGTAAGTAACAAATATCAAATATTATCAAACAAATATAATCTTTTTCTTTCAAGTCATCGATACGTCATAATATTTTATAAGATACACATGTAAATTGGAAAAACCCATAAATTGTTAATTGACGTAAGTATTGGCCGAATTAAATTTTCATAATCATATAAGTTACAAATCATAACTATTAATGATTTTGAAGATCTATAGTATCATAATTATAAAGACTGATTTACATAGGATCTAGGGATTGTATATCTACATCTTTGACTTGAATAATAGCATATAATAAAGCAATAATGACATATAGACAATTACCAGGAACCTAGAATAATAATGAGTCACAGGACTGCACGCCGAGACTGCCAAGTGTCACGAATGTCACATTTCTATTTAATCACGGCAAGGTAGGTGTAGGTACTGTATTCAATTAGGTACACTGATTCATTCCTCAAGTTATTTACAATCTTAAGAAATGAGCATTTTCATCGCAACATTCATGTAAATAAGCCTATATTACTATAGTACTGATATCCCAACCGCTTATTTTGTATTTGTGTTGGTTTTCTTTTTTTTTTTGCAGTAGCCCGTGGTTACGATACGAGTAGACTGAGGTCAATTGACACAATTATAATAATATAAAACTACCGCCAACGTTTTCTTATGGGAATCCCGTACTGTCTTGGATTCTTGCAGATAGAGCATACCTACTGTATCTTGCCCTCGGGTGTGGTGAATTTGACTATTCAAAGTTCTTATGAGAGGATCCTTGTTGGTAGAAAGTTTCCAACCCTCTACACTATCGAAAATATAATGATATTGTATTTCAATAGCCTCACGGATCAGTCTAGGAGTATATCTATTCTGGCTTATGCACTTTATGCTCATACACAGATTAATGTGATGATCACATCACACATCATGGTGTGATGACTTCGATACACGCCCATTCTTGACATCGGATATGTGTGTTCTCTTTCTTTGACCGATGGATGATAAGCCACAGTCTAGTTTGTATCCGCCTACACACTGCAAAGGAATATTATTCTTCATGGATAAGAGAATATAATTTTTCACTGGTCTTTCACTGGTCGGGTTTTTCACTGGTCTCAAGAACTGATTCATTTTCTTGTTACGCTTGAATATAATTTTAATGACAGCACTTCTTAAAATGTCTATTTATTTATTTCTACAGTGGATGGTTTGTTGGTCTTCTGACAAGGCTGCTCTCAGAGAACTAGCAGCTAGTTTTGATGAAGGGTATTCTTCACAAGGCAGAGCTCGTCCCCTATGTGTTCAGCGTCGCTGGACTAAGGTGGTGAGCTGTCTGAAACAAAGATTTACCAACGGTAGAGGTTCTGTAGCGTGGTGAGGTTGCGGTATCTTTTCGTATGCGTGGGTTTCCTATTTGTATACAATAAGGCCTACTGTGCCGTTATTTTACGTTGAATTAATGTACAGTTTACATGAAAAAATTTATGTACAGTTGACACTTTTACAATTTTCTTTCAAGAATATTCGTAAACCAAGACATTACTATCAATAATAATATTCAATTTAGTAAGTAAGAACAAGGAAAAAAATTGGTGTATACTTCATTCCTCGAGTGGGAATCAAACCCACAACCTCTCGCCTTTAAAGATATATGCTTGTGCCCCTGCGCCACGATTGGCCTTGGGTGGTGAGAGAAGTCGCGTGTTGAACGCGGCCAATGCGGTCCTACCAGCGTCCGACGATGTCGTAGACGATACTATCGCAAGGTTACTTTATATCTGATGATTTATATTCAACACTCGAAACTTAAAACGCAAGAACTTTTTTTAAAATAAAATTTGCTTTCACATAAAAAAAAGACATTAATTTTTTTATAAAGAAAAAGTCACGCTAACTTTGCTTTCCAACGAATTTAAATTATTATACATTCGTTATACATTCTTTGGCTAGACTAGAATAACGTACGTTACGTTATTCTACTTTCAGTTATTGCTGTCTACAATAAAAGAAAATATATAAAAGAAATAATATAAATTTGATCTCTTCAAATCTTCAAACTTCAACTATACTTAGTGTTACCATAATACGTAATGATTATACATAAAACAGAATGATTTAAGTTAATTATTATACTTAATAGCTTAAGCTATATATAATTATATATAATAGTAATGAAAAAATTTAAACACATTTTTTTTTTAATTTAGCAGCAGCATTATCACGCAACACTTCAATATAATCTACTACACCTGCTGCTGTATTCAACTCACTCATATCAACATCAACAAGCATATCATCGTTATGCAGTACCTTTCTCACACTTTGGGCACTGACAGCCATACCCGAACTTGAAGCAATATCGAACACTTGTAAATGTAATTTGAACAAAACTCTTATAGAAGTGAAGATAACACAAAGAAAATTATTAATTAATACGTATAATATGTATAAATTACCTATCTTAGGTTCCTACAATTTAATTATTTAGCGTTAGGGCTTCGCGTGAAAGATCGAACGCCGCGATAAAGACTTAGATGAAATGTTGCTATTAGTTTAACAGAAGAGCATTGCCCTTAACCTTGGCTCGCAAAAGCAAAGAAAATGCGGGGTCGCGAGGACTGTGTGGTCACCGTCGACTTGGTAACCAACGCTACTCGTGTTTTTCGACTCTACCTTACATAATTTTTTATATATTATGCACAATTCCTTTAAATTCTTAAAAATTATTCTTTTATGAATTAATATTTAAACAACACATAAAATGTTGTATATTTAACTAGCAATTAGTAAATAATTGTTATTTGTAATATATATTTAAATAAACCTCTGAGAAATTATCCCATGCGTATTTTTCTATATAAAAAATACTTATCGCTACAACGCAGCTCTTTCATATAAAGTTAGTAGTATATTTTCTTAATTACAATTTAAATAAATACGTAAAAAAGCCGTTCTATATTATTAGAGGTAATAACGCGTCGTAATCTACGATCAGACCGTAACAAAAGGGAGTAGGGTCAGTGGAGTCCTGCCGCGTCGGCTGAGCGCTGACGCACGTCCGGTCTCCTTGGGAATATTGAGGCTTAATAATAAAGGTCAACTTCTCGCTAACTAACTGAACTATATTAGAACAATGTGGCGTTTTTACCCTAAACTATTATATAACAGTTGACAATTTTAATGTTATTTTTGCTTATATTTTGTTCATATAATATTATTTTCTCACGATGATTGAACGAAACCAGTCGTGGCGCTGGGGCACGAGCGTGCGACTGTAAACGGGACACGTCGTGGATTTATTCCACGACGATTCGTAATTCCCATTCGAGGAAATGAAACATTTGATATTTTCATTTCTTCACTTTGGTAATAAGGCAAAGTGCGGCGTTGAGTTCCGCCACTGGTCACGCAATGCCGCATGATTTGGACGGAAAGTGAACGGAACTGTCTTAACGGAAATGGGAGTGTCTTAATACTTCTTTTCGTTCCCTCTGTCTACCTTGCGACTTCAAGCGTCACTCTTTATCGACTAAACAATATAATAGTTTCCGAAACATAGATTACTTACTAAGTATAGTAACTATTATCTATCTGCTTATCTGCGTAAGGCTCGCGCTCGCGCTCGCGGCCACCGCAGCCTCACCTACCTTTTGCTTTGTTTACTCACAGCGATTAGTTAGCGACGCTACGTCAATAAGCGCGCTCGTTGTTGTTATATATATATATATTAAATATTCGCTACAATTCAAATAAATAATTAAACGTGTTCCCAAACTTTTATGTTATTATGCAAAAAAATGATAATTATTAATTCTAAAAAATATCCCTATTGTGTTAAAAGTAAATACAGCAGTTTATTATTGGAGCTGCCTCGTAAAGAAAAATAAGCAAAAACGTGCATTAGTCACTTTTATTTTATTATAAATATATACATATATGCACCATATATTGCTCAACTACGTCTATACGTTCGAAGTAAGATATCAACTCCGGCACCCCCGTGTTTACCGCCTCGCACCCACGTGGGCGCTTGCGCGACGGTATATGTGCCGCATTAGTGCGCCGCTCGGAACTGAACGCCGTAAGCGACGCGCTTGGCCGCGGTGGATACGTCCGTCAGTGCCGCGCGCTGACCACCGGTGACCACAGGCGGCCACCAGCGCCGCCGTGACTCAGCGGCAGTGATGCTCGACGTCCCCTCCGAGGCGAATGCCTTCACCGTTATCAACGCCGAGGCGGCGCGGTGCGGCGGCGGGCCCATGCCGGCGCGTGTAAACGTCGTGAAGCCGCTGCAGCGTGATGACGGCCGCACGCACCTCCCGAGTGCCACTAAGGACCAGATGACGGAGAGGATGGTGGCCACAGTCGCGCCCATGACCATTCTCGACCCTAAGTTCACGCGGGCTCTTGACTTCAAGCTGCGCCGCTTAAAGGAAAAAGAAATCTTGGAAGCCAACCTGCGCCGCCCGACCCGCCACCGTCGCCACCCCGGGGCTCTCGCCACCTCTAATCCCAACCTGAACTGGAAGGATAGCACCCCTCCAAAGAGGGTAATGAGTCAATCTCAGCCACGAATAGACACAATACCTGATGATAATGGACAAAGCAAGATTGTTGCAAAATCTGACAAATCTCCAAATACAAATAAAAGTCGAAGTAAAGCCTCGGGAGTAAGTGATACGGAAAAGCCCCGTTTTATAACTACCGTAAAATCAGGGCAGTTCTTATTGCCACCGCCGGACGTCGCGTGCCTTCTCGGATTGGACACGCTGTACCCGTCTCAAGAGAGGGAGAAAATAGTGTACTCATATTCAAGTAAACCTAAAGCCTTATCAAACAGACCGAAGCGCTCAATTCCAGATAAAAAGACTGAAATTATCCCGAATGGAGCGCCAACCGGCGCCGCGACCGCCGGACGGGCACGTGCCGGGGAACTGTTCGGAGGTGTCCGAAGCTTAATAGCGGGAGTTGCTGGAGTCAAGCATCTACTCGACCAACACGACCAAGCGTTAGTTTACTGCCATATTTTTAACCTACATATCTATTTAAAGGCATTTTTTTCTGCCAAATTGTTAACATTCGTAATGCATTCCATCCAGTTATCGTGCATAATGCACGTGCACGTTATCGTTTGTATCGATTGCAGACGCTACACGATGGTGTGAATCACTGACAATAATAATATTCAGAATCTTATCATATTATTAGCTCTTTGTACCGTAATAAACTTTTTATCATACTTCATTAATATGATATAAATGTTACGATCCCATTTTAAAATACCTGGTCTAGAAATTTTAATATCACAATATTTCAATTTTACAAATATCACAACGATAAGTATAGAGGTCAGGCTATTATTGGGGGTCGCCGGCGGCCTACTTCCGCCCGCCGCCGGCCGACAGGTCACTACCCCTGCAAACCTTACATATCTTATCATTCAAAGAAAAGTTACAGCTCGTTTTACTAAATTACATACATAATTAATCAAAAAAAAAGTTAAGTGAAAGTTAAACTAAAAAGCACGCTAAAACGCACTTCTTAGCAGGGACATGAAGCTTACGTTATTAAAATAACACCATTGGCTCTATATAACCCATACTGATTGAATTGTACAGTTACAGGTAAAGATAACAAAGCACGATTACATTGTCCTCAATGGTCAGAGTGCTTGAACGGTTTTTAAGAGGTGCGGGCTGGAGTCTTACTACTTTAAAGTTTTACATTTCCTATTTTTTATTAATATATTATAGTAATATTTTTTATTCTTAGTGTGGGTTAACATTTTAAAATTAAAATATTAGCAAAAATAGTCTCATATTGTCAATCTGTTTGCCCGCAGCGGCAGCGTGGTGCCGGCGGGACATGCCAACCTGATGCACGACAAGCGCGTGGTGCGCGGGAGCACCTTCACCGCGCACCCACAAGCCTCAGTAAGTGGTTCATATAACATAATAACCGTGTCCAAGCTTATTTTTTATCAGCTTCACGGTGTATCCCGTGGTGCAACTGGGTAGGCAGAGGGAACCTAGTATTAAGACACTCCGCTCTCCACTTTTCAGCGAATTCTGAAGGTATTGCGTATTGAGTGGCGGAAGTGAACGCCGCGCCTTGCCTTGACACCAGAACGAAGAAATGAAAATATTATTTATTTCATTTCCTCTAATGAGGATCGAACCCACAAACACTGTTGCGTTTACAGTCAATGTGTGACTTACCCCAGTGCCACGACTGGCCTCTTAATTTTAATCACCTATTCTATTTCGATTAAATTATTTATTATATATAAATAAAAATATTTTGTCTATAATTTTCACCAATATCTCGAATTTGGCGATGAAAAAATTGTGACTATAAAATTTTTTGGCCACAATCATACATCAAGCATGCAATAATCATTACAGCGGCACGTGAAAACGTACTTAGGTTCGTATATAAAATATATATTGAAATCTGATACTTGACAAAATATTTACCTCAACCGCATGCTGACATCATACCAAACAATTCATATTTTCCCCTGTTTCACCAGTGTCTCACATGAGCTTTTTCATGTTGGTCACTAAAGTTTCCTATTATTTTATTAAGACCCATCTTTATAGGGGATACTTATTTACCCCATGCATTCTTTATACAAATGTGTTAACGTACATATAAAGCAAGTAGCGAGCAGGGCACAGGCAGGTAAGTATTCGATCGCCGGCAGCCGTAATCCGATATTCATAGTGGTTAACGAGTAACGAGTGCGGTCAACGTCTCTGCCCTGGAACTTGGAACTGGGCCAATTAAATACCACTTCACTTTGTTTCTTCAAACCAAATAATTTTATATGCCCCCATATTTGAAGACCGATCCCATTTCTCTGAGTGGGCGATGTTTTTAATGATTAGCTGCGCAAACTGTGTAGTTTGACCGTAAATAGTTTTACCTTATATGTATTACGTTTAAATAAAATTAAAATGTAAATAAAAACTTAGTATTTTCTTACATTTTGTAAAATATTAATCCACACTTAGAAAAATGCTTTTTTTAGAAAACATATATAAATTTTGAACATAATCGAAACGGTATCTACAATAACATCACGCCAGCTGGCACGTATGACTTAGACGCTTGGACGCGTTCCAAGCGGTGCGGGTTAAAATCTCGGTATATTCAAAAAAAGTTGTATATTTTGAGTAGCATTCAAAAAATATAATTTTTTGCCAGAGATTGATCCGATTCTCAGACAAAATAAAAATCTAAGCATGCGTTAGCCGTTTAGCATCTATTGTATCAAATACCCATCATTACCGCGGCGCAACGGCACATGGTAACGCGATGGTGTGGGTTCGATCCCCAATCGAGGAAGTAAAAGATTTATTTATATTTTCATTTCTTCGTCCTGGTGTCGAGGCAAATAGCGGCGTTGAGACGCCACTCAACACGTAATGCCTCCAAAAATCGGCGGAAAGCGGGGAACGGAGTTTTTTAACACTAGGTTCCCTCTGCCTACTCTGGTGTATGCGGAATACAACGTGAAGCTGATTTTTATAAATATATTTATAGACAAGTAATTGTAAGTAATTAGAGGAAAAGTCAAAGACTGGTTCTAGCACCAATTTTTTATCACCCCAACCACCAACCAGCGAACTAGCGTTCACTTCGTTTAAAAGAACCTTAACCTTGGATTTGATTAACATTTCACACGGCGTTTGGATTAGAGCTTTTACTGTAAAATTACAAGCAAGCTGCACTCTGTAGCTCGGGGAAAGACAAATACTCAAATGGGCAGTGTCTGACGTCGGCTGCAATTACTGTGTAAACAATAGCATCGTGCCACTCGCTGATGCCACCAGCAATTACCACCGATACCGCTATACTTTGTGACTTGTGTACACTACATAAGTTCATAAGTGTCCATTAAATAGAATTGATATCTTGATATTGACTCACAGTGGGCGCGAGTACTTGGTAGTGATACATATTAAATTACGAGCGCCGATACATTACAAGGATTGCATTTGTATAAGTGTATTGTAATTTTACTTTTAACTTATGAATTGTTTATTATACCTACAATGTATTGTACTTCACACTGTTTCCCAGCAATTTCTTCAGCCCTTGCATGTTGAGTGACGGAACTCAACGCCGCGGTTTGCCTCATTACCAGAGCGACGAAATGAAAATATTATATACTAGCGACCCACTCGCAATTTCGCCTGCTTGTACTAGATTTATTTACTCATCTTACTTTCGTATTCTAATAACATTATTATTTTAAAGAAAATGTCCATACTTTGTCCATCATTCTAGCATTATATCATTTACAATTTTGTAGCAATATTGTCCCGTGCAATACTTTATATTTACTACCTTTTTTATTTATTAAATGATTTAAATAAAACTAATATTGAATGTTAAGGCCAGTTTATCAAAATATAATACTGAATATATGAAAACTGTATTTAAATCTGTTTAACCATTTCTGAGACTAGAGTCAAACTGACAAATAAAATACAATAATTGCTTTACTAATAGTTTTTCCATTGTTATCTCCGTGTACAGACAACTTTAAAATTTTATTCGCATTTACAATTACACGCTTGTGCCCTCGTGCTATGACTGTCTAAAATATTTACCTGCGAAAAGAAATTAAAAAAGCAGAAAAAAATTACATTTAAACAAATATTCCTAATTCTATGATTCTAACTTCCCGGACTTGTCGCTGTTGTAGAGTTGCCAAGTAACTAGTTTGATACGTACAGTTATTCGACATATGCAAATATCTGTAACCGATACGTCGCGAAAATGTATGGAAGCAAGTAGAATGCGGGACGGTCGTGGGTTCGATGCGGGCCGCGATCGATAACTGAACTAGATATTACAATGCTCCAATGTGTTCATATCATCAGAATAAAATATCTATACCTCCTACAAAACACTTTCATTAACAATTATTATATTGTAAATGTACTTATCTAGATTTTAAAGACTAAAATTGTGAAATTTTAAAGAGCTACAATGAAATGAATTAAATTTGATAATATAGCCAAATAGTATACGTATGTCAGTCTTAATATTAAAATCAGTTTTACGCCATCATGATTTCATGTTATTCATTTAGATATTTATATACAAAACTAAGTATGTGTTTCTCCAGGGTGATGGGTTAGAGAGTGGTGCAGCTCGCGCGGCGCGCACCCGCCGGCGAGCGCTCGCGCGGCGGGCGGCGCTGGCGCGCCTGCGACCCGGTACGCCGCCGCCCGCGCCCGGACGCAGGCACCATCCCATACAGACCGAGTACTACTTGGAGGAGGTACGCAAGCTTGTTTTTGTTTGTTTTTGTAACGCTAAATGTTCAAATTCAAACAACGTATCGAATAATAGAACGTTAAAATTATTATTGATCATAATTGGCTTAAAAATCAACTCAAAGATCTATATTTCCACTTACTTGTACATTTCATTTGCAGCTATTCGACAAAGGCGTGGAGCTGGAGGTGGGCGTCCAGACGGACCTGTTCGCGGACCGCCCCGCCACGCCCGTGTACGTACCCGCCAAGACCGGCGCCGACGCGCACACGCAGATATACCCCGGTGATGTAAGATGCCTTCCTTATCCTGACAACATACCTAAATATAACAGTTAAAATTATTATATCATGATAGAAATTGCCCTAATAATAGCTATAACAGATAGCTATATTAACATAGGTTAATTTAAATGAAAGTTAAAAAATATACAAAACAGTAATGTAAAAATAAATAGTATTTAACATTCATATATATAGTAAATAATAAACTAAATTTGTACAAAGTTTTAATACATTGCAGCTGTTCGACTTTGACCTAGAAGTCCAACCTATCCTGGAAGTACTAGTGGGTAAGACGGCGGAGCAGGCCCTGGCGGAGGTAGCGCAGGAGGAAGAGCTGGCCGCCCTGCGACAGCAGCAGCGCCGCTACCGCGAGCTGCGCGACGCCGAGCTCGCCGAGAGGCAGCGGCTCGCTAAGCAGGACGAGAGGCTGATGCAGGAGAAGGTAGTGTGCTGAGACTTCAATATATATATGAGACTTCAATTGGTTATTATATTATTGGTTCAACTGTCATCAAATTTAACTTACTGATTGACTGAAGCCAATATTAATTTGGACTTAAGTACTTACTTTTTGATCCAAGGTAGATTCCGATTTAGCTCATCCTTAACTTACATAAATGACATTTGGAGGCCGCGTTGAGTTGTGAACATGTATACATTATGTAAATATAAAATCTAAAACAATAACTGTAAATTGACAAGCATCAGTCCTGGTCCAGAGGCACCAGGCGGCGTTAAGTCACTCAAGCCGCAATGCCTCCAGAATTCGGAGCAAATTGGTGAACGGAAATGTTTTAACACTAGGTTCCGTCTGCATGCCCTACTATATGCGGAATACAGCGTAAAAAAATAAAAAATAACTACCTGTTTAACATATTATAAACAATTACACATATCATATGTATTTATTTGCATTAGGAGCGTCGCGTGACAGAGGCGCGGGCAGCGCGCACGGCGGCAGAGGAGGCGCGGGCGCGCGTGGCCGGCGCGGCACTGGTGCAGGGCTACGTGGCGGAGCTGCTGCCTGCCGTGCTGGCCGGACTGCGTGACGCGGGCCACCTGCTGCGCCGCGTGCGCCGCGGCGTCGACGACGAGGCCGTACCCTGGCTCGTGAAGGAGGTCACGCAGGAGATCGAGTCTATTATTACCAGTCGGGATGTTATCGCCGGTACGACACTTAGAATGTTTATCAAAGATCATTCACAATTGCTCGCTCGCTAGCCTGCGCTTTGTTGGTGTCTACTGCAACGATTGAATCGAGATGTGAAGGCCACGAGAAATTAAATTTTCACGGTCAATTTTACAGATATCATTTTAAGGAAATGTGATACAGTAGAAACGAAAGTGTAGAAACGAAAAGAAAGTGTTGTCATTCGGATAATCGGAAATCCGGATTATCAAATGTATAGAAAAAACTATACATTTGATACATATTATCTATATAAAATTGCTTAGGTTTCATTGTAGCAGGTTGTATAAAATAATTATAGCAGTTAATTGTAATTGTAAATAAATAAACTTCATGTGTTATCTCAATACCTGCATGCTTTTTTGTATGGGAGATAAAATGTGAAGCTAAAAA
>JBAIZZ010000222.1:359355-382854 GCA_037355905.1 Heliconius aoede
TTCAGTACATATTATAAATGATGGGATCACAATAGACGCGCTTATCTCACATCTCGCCGCGGCGGCAACAGCGCTAATGCGTTAAGCATATTGCGACACCTGACCGCCCTCGCACCGCCAAGCGGGATATACCAACAAACATTACAGACCCTTCATAGCACTTGTATTTAAATATAAAAATCAATTACGCCACGGCGATGTGTAAATATATCTGTAATTTATTGTAAGCGACGGCTGCGGGTTCAAATAATTAAGTAATATTTTTTGTTTAGTTGATCCAAAAGTAATTAATACTAATCGGTCATTTATAGTGCATATAAAAACAAAAATTAAATTTCCTCTATTCACTTAATACACTAATTCAGGAAAAAAATACTTAAATAGGCCACGATTCTCAGGAGCTTTTAAAAAAGACATAAGAAGGAAACCAGAGCTGTCGTCAAAAATCTCTGCTTGAAATAAATGTCTACTAAAGAAATATAAAGTGACTTGCAGAGTCCCTCCAGAACGTTGACCACTCCTTTCCTCCATATTCCATAGTTGCACGCTGACCCAAAAAGTTTTTGGGGTTTTTTTAGGTTTCGAAAAGAGATTAACATATATAGGGTTCTTAGGAGACTATGTAGAAAATAAGTTATTATTTTTACTATATTCATTGTGTTTATTTTAATATTCAATGAGTTCAATATACAATATGTAATTACAAGCAGTGTCGCTGTCGGACGTCACTTTGCTAAGTCAATATTGTCGCTCCACTCGCGCACATTAGCGACTCTCTCAAATAATTACAATATACAAGTATACTCGTACAGTGCGCAGTGCCCACCTAGAGCACATGGCCGCCCTAAGCAACACTATCTGTACACTCATCTCCCGCACGCGGAAACACGCGGATTTAATTGAAATGGACTAAACTTCTAGTGTCGATACTATAGACCTTATTCGTATTAGCGTGAAGGCAAACCCGCGACACCCGCTGTCGCGCGAGTGCGGTGCGTGTTTGTGCAGCTGCGGCCTTACATCCATATAATGTACTGTATAAAGCTTAAACGATACAATTTGGACCACTTTATAAAAATACAAGTCACAAAGCACCACTGCTACGGATAGATTTTAAACCCTTCTTGATCTCCCTATGATTTGATTATAATGAAAATAGTATATACGTAAAAAATACACTAAATAATTCGGTAAATATTGCAAAAATATTTAATAATATATGCGAGGTTTATTGTTTTTAATACCAAAATTATAAAATATAACAAACCAAAAGCCAATTGATTTTTCTTTCTACAATCACAAAAAGAACGTAACGGTTATCAAATTTTATTGAATTGTTAATCTGCAATGGATGTGAAATGTCACTGAATTGTATCTGCCTATGTCAATCTGTATACCGTTAGGCAGAAAGAACATGTACTCCCTCTAGTGGGAATCGAACCGACTGCCATCACGTTTACATTCATACGCTGTCCCAATGCGCCACTGCGGCTTCAAATCTGTAATAATCTGTTTAAATTTAAATACTTTGCTATTGTCCGCAAATTACTATATCTGTTATACAAACACCCCACATACACCTGCGGACACTTGCGGCGATCACGGCGGATTATGTCGAGTGACGAGTGTTCACTCGCAGAGAGC
This sequence comes from Heliconius aoede, assembly GCA_037355905.1. NCBI lineage: Eukaryota > Metazoa > Arthropoda > Insecta > Lepidoptera > Nymphalidae > Heliconius > Heliconius aoede. The sequence goes on from JBAIZZ010000222.1 coordinate 361,000, forward strand.
GGTGTTGCGAACAATTAATTCGAGTACAGCTGTTAACTCAATTATAATACGTTGTTAATATATTTTTAATAATTTACTTAAATACATTAACTATTACATTTATTTTTATTTAGAATTTAATTCTTACACTTATTCAGTAGGTAATATAAATATTTATATTAGTATTGTTTATATAGAACTGTAAAATATTTTTTTTTAAGATTTATTGAAGATTTTTTTATTAGTGCCATCAGCGCATTACTTCCATAGTTATATTAACTCTATTGATCCTTTAAATGTTATTATTTATTTAATTAAACCACCCAAGAAATTAACCATTTATCTCATGGCTCTCCAAATAGGGTATAGGTATATTGCACATCTGTCTACATCTACATACATTATGTATGATTTAATTAATAATTTATTAATTTTTCAGAGCCAGAAGAATAAAGAATCATTTATGAAAAGAGAAGAAAATTCATCGTATTAAGACACCATAGTGCGCGGAGTAGCATGAAGTACCGTGGCGTCTGCGGCGTGTTGTATTGATACACTTCGCCGAATGCTGCTGCAGGAACCAGAGAATTATACTTCGATTCAAAATTATTAATAAATAATATAACACTTTTTGGAAATAATATTGTAAATTTAACATTTTAATTCTTTTATTATTTAGAATGTTGACGCACGACTGCGTACGTATGTAAGTAAATATATATATATATAACACCTTGATCTACACATCGCCCTGTCCCTATCAAATGTGTCACCTACGATATATAAGTAGTTCCTTTAAATACAAGGAATATATTTTGTTTTATAATTATTAAAAAAAATGTGTCCTGACCTTATCCTGACTGAAGACTTATTAAAATATATACACACATATTGTACCTACATATGTAGGAGGATAGTAAAAACACTGAAGTTCATAATTTTTATTTATCGTATTGTTTATAGTAATTTATTAAACTTAACTATTTTACATTTACAATTTATTTAGTATTGTTCTTTTTCGTTATAAATATTCGAAACATGTTTTCGACTAAGTCACCAGAGCACAGTCCTATTATATTCTCTCGTGACTGGTACTTGGAATTGAAATTAACAACAAAATTGTTCATTTAATGTCAAGTTTCTTGAAAATTAATTAAATAGGTACGTTTGTTATAGACTTTGAATAAAAAATTAAGTAACAAATAATGATTTTTATTCACTTTATTCACGCAACACAACACCGGGCATTTTTAGCGAAGAAATGGAAATATAAATTTAAATAAATATTCTATTCATCTCTTCGAGTGGGGATCGAACCCATAACCAGTCGGTTTTACAGTCACACTTTAAAGTGATAAGATGTGATGTTAAAAATTTGAAAAATCGCCCAAATTGTTAGACTTGTGCAAGTGACAGGTTTTTCTTCACAGACAGACAGCTTTTCGAATCATATGTAGCACAAAATTGTTATATGTCTATTAAAAGCAACAAGTACATATCAATGGAAATCAACGTTTATTAAGAAATTATTAACATTTTCCAACATACTTATACTACTTATATAAATATAAATTGTTAAATTCAAAATTAATAAAATAATTATCGCGGTTGATAGTCCGGATAATCGCGAATGCGTATAATTGAGGTTTTGCTGTATATAGGTATCCTACCTTCTAAAAAATAAGCTCACTGTACAGATACCTTTGCTTTGATACTAGAACGAAGAAATAAAACTATTAAATATTTAATTTCTTCGAATGCGAATCGAGGTACCAATCTTTCGCGTTTACAGTCTACGCTGCTACGCCTGCGCTACGACGGGATTGAAGATTTAAATAACATCGCGTCATACTGTATACTGTATACAGTATACGCGATGATTACGAGTTCAATCCCTATTTGGGTATGTTAATTATGTTCAATTCCTCGCCCTGATAAAACAAAGTGCAGCATTAATTCCAGGCAGAAAGTTATTTGCTTGCCCTGGAATGTGCGGGTGTAGCCAGGAGCTCAGTCCGCCGACCGCGCTATGGGGGGAGCCGGGAGGCGTATCCGCGTCGCATGTACAAAGCGCTCGGTAACTATTGTTTAATCGCAAACTGATTTGCGGAGGGTGTTCCGTCGATTTTAGTGACAATCCTCCGTGCGCCCTCCGCCCTCTGACTCGGGACACATATATATATAGGTACCGTCCTCACTTGTTGCCATTTGCACTTGTAACCTGCGCCCGCACATCTCTTTTCAATCAATCTCTGCTACTTGCAATATAAGTTCAAATGATCAAAAATCAAAGCAAGTGTCATATGTGCTAAATACTGTCAAAATTTTAAAAAAAATATAATTTGAAGTGAGTGTGAACATTCCGGCATGTCGTCGAGTGGTCGAGTGGTGTCGCGGTGCGGGCTGCGGCGCGGCGCTCGCTCGCGGGCCTTCACACTCGCCGAGCTGGCGGACGTAGGACCGGGAGATGATCACGATAATGTAAGCGTACATTTATAAACAACAGTTATTTCATTTATATGCTTTTTACCAAAACATCATTATTATAGTGAGCCGAAAAGGAAAATTCTTTTTTCTATCCTGTTCACCCTTATCTGTCGTAGAGTCAAAGTACCAAATGTTTTACATAAGTAAAATTGCAACAGATATATGTGGAGATGGACGCCAGCGGTCTGCTGCGGTGCCGGGGCGGGGCGGGTCGCGCGGCCCGGTTCATGAGCCTGGCGCCCGCGCCGCCGCACGCGTCTGCGCTGCTGTGCCTCGACGCGGCCGAGCCGACAGGGAGCCCCGCGACGCCCCCGAGACCGCGCCTGGCGCTCCGTGTAACGGCTGACGTGCCGCCGTTGCAGGAACTACACCTCTGGTTCGACGAGCACATACTCGCGCACCTTGACATGCCTTTCCTCACGCTGCGCAATATTACCGGTATCCACCTTGCAATGCAATAATTCATTCTCACTGTCTTGGAAGTACGAAAGGAGCTAAATGTACTATGGCCATCCCACAAAAGTCTAGTGTTTAAAAGTCTAGTCTAATTTTTAAAAATCCTATACATAAAAATATAAAAATCCACGCTGACATTCGAATATTGTGTTATACAGTTAAAATAGCTCATGTGAAGGATTTAATTTCGTACATTAGGCGCTGTAAATGTGAATATAAAATATTTAATTTTGATAAGACAATTGCGTCTTAATGACGATTAGAGGCTGAAGCTTCCTAGAGAATATCTCTAGACACGCCCACGTTATAAAAACTAATTTATATTTTTTTATCTGTCAGTTAAAAAAAACTACTCCTGTCACCTTTGCGACGCGGAGTTTGAGCACCCCAACCCGCTGAAAATCCACATGTTCATGTCGTGTGGTCCCTATGAGGCGGACGCGTTTTGGCAGCGGTGTACGACGCGGCTGAGAGCGGCGGCGACGTCGGCGTCTTCGGTGGTGTCCCCTACAATGGGGGACCCCGCGCAGCTGGAGGCGCTGGCGGCGGCATGGGGGCGCGTGCGCGGCGGTGCGGGGCACGTGTGCGTGTATTGTGGCAAGCTGTATTCGCGCCGCTACGGCCTCAAGATCCACATCCGCACGCACACCGGGTACAAGCCACTGCGATGCCGGCACTGCCTGCGCGCCTTCGGGGACCCCAGTAACCTCAACAAACACGTTCGCTTGCACGCGGGGCAGAGCGCCGCTGGGGGGGCCGGGGGCACCCATGCGTGCACCGTGTGCCGCAAGCCGCTGGCGCGCCGCCGCGACCTGCAGCGCCACATGCGCGCCCACCATGCCGCCCACCTCAGCGACCACGACCTGTTGCACCTTAGCGTGTAGCATCTACCATTCATATTTGTATATATATAACAAGTGTAGCTTTAATATATTTCTGTAAAAAGATATGTATATAACAGACATTATTATAATTAATCCTATAGGTAATATAAATAATATTGTAAATATTATAGAAGAATATATATATTAACATTTTTATGTTATTTTAATAATTACCAATGTACCTACTTTTATTAGTGTGTTAGTTAAAACAAAGTAGGAACGCTCTTAATAATTTAACAAAAATTATGAAAAAAAATTAGTAATTTTGTACCAAATGTACGTTTAAATCTCTTACAAGATCACAATAATTTATATATCATAACATTTCGTATTTACCTTAAAAAAACTGTTTAAAAAAATCTTATAATATCTACACAAAATGTCTATTTTGAATCACTCGTATCTTTTACATTTTCACGCTTCATCCTGCATAGGCGAACTGAGAGATAGATCAGGATGCATCACTACTTCAGCTTCTACATGAATTCGAATGAAATCAATTCACAATTTACATACAAACAATGAGTGACGATATCCTATTCAGAAAGTCCGTCTCCTCCCGTCCCGTCTCCTCGCTGTGCGGTCTCTACCGCATTTATCATGGGGAGTGTTCTGAAGAACTATTTGATCTGTTACCCGCCGCCGAATTTTCTAACCGTACAATACGTCATAAGCTCAAATATCATCCACTCCACCTGGATACGTGTCCACTACTGTACGGTTTCGTAGGAACTTTCTTCCACGCGCCACGGAACTGTGGAATGGCCTACCCGCGGCGGTGTTTCCAGATCGATACGACATGGGTACCTTCAAAAAGCGCGTCTATCTCCACCTTAAAGGTCGGCATCGCACCTGTAGCTCCTCTGGTGTGGCACGGGGTCGTGGGCGACGGTGATCACTTACCATCAGGTGATCCGAACGCTTGTTTGCCTTGTCCTTTTCCATAACAAAAAAGGTAAACAAATAAAAGGTGATTTTATAGACGATTCATTGAGATAAACATAGTATATCGAGTAAAAAAATATCTATGGATTTATAGTTGTAAATAATATAATTGAATATTATAGAACTTATTACTTAATATTAATTGATATACATGGATGTGAAGTTTTGTGATCGGTCAGATTATATCTACCGTTTTTACTATGCGTCAACCTGTTAATACGATATTACTGTCTCATTCCATTGTGACTTGTTTTTAATAAGTTTCTTTTTAGTTCAGTGTAAATTTATTTCCTGAGTATTTTGGTTTAATTGTATTTTATATATTTTTTGTACATGAGAAAACCTGGACAAAATCAAATGGAAATTTTCTTTCAGCTTCACGCTGTATCCCGCACACAGCAAGGTAGGCAGAGGACACCTAGTGTTGACACTTTGTTCCCCACTTTCTGCCGAATTCTGGAGGCGTTGCGTGTTGAGTGGCAGAACTCAACGCCGCGTTTTACCTAGACACCAGACCGAAGAAATGGAAATATAAACGTAAATAAATATTTCACTTCCTAGTGGGAATCGAACCCACAACCGTCGCGTCACACCCTTGTGCTGCTGCGCCACGACGGCATCTAAATGGAAATTAAAGTTAAATTTTTCCTTTCCTTACGGTTATTATTATAATAAATGGAAACTAAAATTACATAAGTTTTAGAAACCATATTCCTTTCTTTATATTTTGTTCTCATGACAAAATTAATAGGGTATAGGAGGAAGATGGGTATTAAAACAACTTTATAAAGTTTATAGTTTATTAACTTAATGGGCAGCTTGTTTAGCGGCGATTCTCTTGTCGCGCTCCTCCGCTATGGTGAGGCGGATACCCTTACCACGCGGTAGCGAGATGTACGCCTTCGTGCCTTTACCGATGATGAACACGTTGTGCAGCCTCGTGGCGAACGTGTGGCCACTTGAATCACGCACGTGCACAATGTCGAAAGACCCTGGGTGCCGTTCGCGGGATACGATGGTACCCACACGACCCAAATTCCTCCCACCGGTTATCATGCACAGGTTACCAGATTCGAACTTGATAAAGTCCATGATGCGAGCGGTGGCAATGTCCAGTTGAACGGAGTCATTGACCTTGATGAGGGGGTCGGGGTAGCGGAGCGTGCGGCCGTCGTGTGTCACCAGGTAAGGTACGTTCTTGGGGCCGGTGCCCACATGGCGCACCTTGCACAGCTTATACTGAAAACACGTAAAATATACAATTCTTAATATAGAACTGATGGTTTCCAAGAAGTGCAGGTTTGAATCTTCATATATTTCCTTTATCCATATTTATCTAGCCTCAATGATGAATAATATTTTAAAACCCTTTGCCTTATTGTGATACATCTAAATATTTACATACTATGTTTGTCTATAATAAGCCTTTGCAGTCTATAACATCATTTATCAATGGTCAACTTGACAATTCATTTCTTTGATTTCTAAGAAACTATATATGTATAGCGAAGATACAAGATACATATTTCTATTATTACTGCTATATCTATTATTCTTCATTATCAATCTATGATTTCTCTGCTCATATTTCATTACCGTTTAGGTTCTGAACTTTTATGCATTAATCCTTTTTCAACAGTAAATTTGAAATAAGTGAATGTGATGAAATGTCAATGTAACTAAAGAATAAGCTGTGATTTTCTTTTAGATGGTATCTCCACAATTCTAGCCATTTGAATTCTAAATAATTAATACTGTAGTGTGAATTTAAATTATTTATTTCATTTAAATAATTGCACTTTAAACAATATTACATGCCCATGCCAGAAATACAAACCAATGATAAAATAAACTGCAGTGAAAAATATGTATACATTATCATTACAATTGGTGATATAAGTTTCATCTTTCATCTTCTTTAATAAAATTTTTATTTTTATTGGAATGTAATATCAAGTAGAGTATCAAGAGCGGCCACACAGTGACATCAAGCCTAACAATGTCAAGAATAGAAATTCTATTATACAGACAAATTTGTGTGACAATTTATAATTTGCAAAATGTATAACTACTACTAACTACAGTGTGGAATCTGGGTACACAGATAAAGCCTATGTTAAGTCTTCTCTTATTTTAATGACACTATACTAATTATCATACCTATCTATATCAAGTCAAGCAATATCATAATATCAAGTTGATAATAATTATCATAGTATTCAAAATGAACATACAACCTATAATTTAGTAGGCCATTATTTTAGAAATAAAAGTAAGGTTGTGGGTTTGATTCCCCCTGTGAATTCCTGCTCTGGTAGGTAATTAGGTGGCACATGGGGGGATACAGCATAAAGCTGCATTCTCTTACAGACACTGTGTAACAAAGTATTGTTTTACTAGATTCAGAATGAAAAACTTTATTTCACATCAAAAAAATAAGCATACTAACATATTTTGGTATTTTGAAATAATTTTAATGGTTCAAAACTAACCTTTGCTTCTTCAGGTGTGATGCGATGGATGGTGAAACGACCCTTGACATCATAGATTAACCTGAACAGCTCATTTGTCTTCTCAATTGAGATTACATCTGAAAATGTCACACAATAATGAAAATATTATTCATTCCTTTTTTTAAGCCTTGCACTGTATCCTGCACATGAGAGGCAGCGGTGAAAGCGGCAGCATGAAACCTAGTGTTAGGACACTTAAATTCCCTACTTTCTGCAAAATTCTCAAGGCATTGTTTGTTGAGTGGGAACACATGACACTATACTTCATCTTGTTACCAGGGTGAGGAAACTCATACTCACAAACCTTGGCCGCATTCATTAATCACATATATAATTAAATAATGTAACATTTTAGTAATAACAATACCTATATTCAGCATTTACAAACTGTTTTAACTTAAAATAAATTACTAATACTATAATTTAAAACTAGCTCCAACTTTCACTGAGATTGAACTTTTTGTGATTTACTTAAGGTCTGTAAATCTGTTTGCTGACAAAAGGATACATTAAATTCTAAGTATATATTAATTTTATTTAAATAAATAAAATAGAAAAGTTCTCAATTTGCATTTATACAATATAGTTGATTCTATACCAATTTAAATTGAAAAATAATATTAATAAATTGATCTCCATTTGATGACTGACATCATCAGAACTGTTTAAGTAAAACAACAAACATCTTACCCATGAATCCCGCGGGGTATGTGGGGTCGGTGCGTACTTTGCCGTCTACTTTGATCAGTCTCTGTTTCACGATTTTGAGAACCTCATTACCGGTCAAAGCGTACTTCAGACGGTTGCGTAGGAAAATAACTAGCGGCAAGCACTCGCGTAGTTTATGCGGTCCAGTGGACGGCCGAGGTGCATACACACCTCCGAGTTTGTCCAACATCCATGCTTTGGGCGCGTTTAAACGCTTCAAATGTTTTTTGGGTCCACGAGCCTGGAAGCACACAAATAAAAACTAAACTAACACCATAAAAACATAACCTCACAACAAGTATAATCTAATTAAAAGGTTTATTACATATCATTTAATTCACTTTGTTTCACACAAACACGTATTGTTAAAATATATATTTTACTAACTTTTTAATAGGTAATGTAAACATTTTTTAAATTACCATCAAAATATACCAGGTATAAGAAAAATATGATAATTATATTTAACCTGATGTACTAGAAATTAATATAAAAATAATTTAAGTAAATAATATCAAGTATTAACAATGATTTTAGTGGATTTAAATATATTTTATACACCTACTCACCATGTTGAACACAAAGTTTAACAAGAAAGACTGTAAACGTCAAATAAACGTCAAGAAGACGATATATTTTTTTTAATTTTGATCGACTACAGCTGAACATATAACTGCCTAAACAAAACTAATACCGTAGGGTGAATAAAATTTATGGAGTAAACTCCACACACAAAATGAAGATAGTTTTTTAAATTATAATATCCAATGATTTTTGTTACTAAATGTACTAAGTTAATAAAAAGATCAGCTTGACGCTGTATTTCGGTTCCTTAATTTAATATTTACGTGAATATACTATCTAAAGTATTTTTTTTATCTTCCAGTCTAAGCACAAATGAATTTTATTTTAATGCACAAAGTAATTCTGTTTACGTATAAACCACTAGGATTTTAACTTCAAAGATGATTATCCTATTCATATACATTTTTATATGTTCTAAAGTTACTAAGTAGTTATCAATTATTAGTTATTGTGGTGTAATATTAAGATTCAATTTTATAAATCATAAAAAGATGAAATATACTCTTTAAATAAACTGGTTATTTGTAAGCATGATTTACGGAAGGTAATTATTATTATCACATAAGATAACGTCATAAGAAAACATTGATGAAAAATTGTATACTTTCATGAATTAAATTGAATTATAATAACTGAATTGTCATTAAATGAATTTTATAATACAAAAAAGGCGTTAATTGAATTTTTTTCGATTAATTAACTTACACTTGTTTTGTTAATTCAAATATTTTTAGTACTTAAATTATACAGATTAGTTACAAGTAACAATCTGTGTGTTTCGTGCGTGCAGCCGGCGTTCATTGATTTATAGGCCGCTTACACGTTTCTGATAGCTCGGCAAACGGCGACAAGCTCGAAGCCTTCACAAACGTGTGGCTTTCATCTATACGCTTATGAGCGCGTTACTATGTTCCTGACATGCAAACACGACAGACTAGAATGTACAAGCTATTTCGTTATTTGCGTTAGGCTTGACATATTTACATATTATAAAGCTAAAATGCTGGTAGAAAATAAATAGGTATGGGTTTGAATTATAATAACTATTAAAATAAAAATTATGCAGATACGACAACCACACCAATATTATTTATTATGTTTATGGTAATTATTGAACGGTATTAAACTTACACCATTTAGAAGTTCTTTCCATAGATACTAATTATTAATGAATACTTTGACAAATAAGTTAGTTGACATATATTTTTATTCTATGCGCAATGTTTATTTGTAGATAGTGAATACGGGATTGTGAGGTTATAATATACACACGCATAACCTAACACTAAAGTAATTTTGTGTTTCAAATATTATGATTATAATTTTAACTGTAAATAAAGAGTAGAGCTTATTATACAGAACTCACACTTTATTAAAATGTTACATGGAGTCATCAGACGATAGTTTTGTTTGGACAGACGCATCGAGCAATTCCGAAATGTAAGTCTTGATTATTCCCTGTATAACAGTACAATAAATAAAACAATTTGCCATTAAATTTCAATGCTCAATTTGTAAAATTTGGATGATCACATCCATCAGCTGGCATATTATATAATTAGAATAATATACAATATTGTTTGCAGGGCATTGGATGTTAAACCTGAATCAGATAACCCCAACAAAAAGAAAACTAAGAAGAGAAAACTACGAGAAGATTCCGAAGATGGTCTTAATAGAGAGAAAAATTATCGTAAAATAAAATCTGAACCAGAAAGTGATATTGATGTACCAAAAAGGAAAAAAAAGAGACAAAATGAATCCAGTATATCAAAAGGTATATCGGATGAAATTGATAATTATTTAAATATCAGAGTGAAGCAAGAACAGGAGTCATTTGCTGAGTCATCTGAAACATTATCTAAGAAAAAGAAAAAACATAAAAAAGATCATGATTTAATTTCTAATGGTTTTGAAAAACAGCATTCTTTAAATGAAAAAGAGACAGCAGATTATGATAATAGCATAGTAGAAAATAATGATAATGTTGCAAATGAACAAATAGATAACTACTTAAATTTTAGAATAAAACAAGAGCAGGCATCTTTTGTAGAACCTACTGAAATAAAAGTTAAAAATAAGAAAAAGTCTAAGAAATCATTAGACACTTTGGATAATGATGATATGCACTCATCAGAATCAGTCAACGAGAAAAATGATAGTGAATTAGATTTTGAAAACTCTGTTGGAAAATATGAAGTTAATATTAAAGAAGAAAGAGAAACATATAAAAAAAAGAAGAAGAAAAGCAAGAAGAAACAGAAAGATCATGATGTTTCTGAAGGAAACAACTATCTTAATAATGACATTTCTGAACATGAAGTGTCTACAAATAATTTTGATGATAGTGAATACAATAAAAGTGGTATGATACTAAATACCAGAACAGATGCTAATAATGATATCTCTATAGATGAAGATATTAGTGATAAAGCGAGCCACAATCAAACTAAAAGCAAGACAAAAAATAAAATTGTACGAAAAAGAGAATCAAAGACCTCACAGAGTTCAAATAGTGACAAAGAACAAACTAAACAAAATAAATCAATTTCAGAAAGGTTGAGATTTGAAGATGAGGATATCGTTGATACACTTGTACAAGACTCACAATTGGCCAACAATTGGCCGAAACAAATTAGAAATTTTGTTACACTGAGGAAAAATATAACCCATGTGTCATTTGACACCCATAATGGTAATTTTGTGTCAGAGGATGATGATATATGGATTATAAAATGCCCACATGAATTTGATGTTGAGGATTTCATTAATGTAAACCTTACATTAGATAACAAATGTAAAATAAAATTAAATGGTCAGACTTATGATGGAGCGCTGGATGACAGTATACAAAGAGTGCCAATATTAGCTATGGCACATAATAAAAACAAATTTCTTGTGAAAAATGTGCCTATAAAGGGAATTACAAAATTTCGTAAGAGAATACCCAAAGCTCACATACCTGACCAGGGTGTGTTGCCCACTAATCTAAATAATTTCATTCCACTTCCTGAAACTAAATGCCGACATCCATTACTTGGAGCTGATTACAAGAAAGCTATAAAGATCCCATCTGCTACAGCAGAGAGGCTCAATGGACATAATGCATCAATACAAAAATCTTCATTAACAGACACTTGTAAGCCAAAAAAGAAGAAACATAAAAAGGAAAAGTGTAAAATTGAAAATGATTACAGCTATGGAACAGAAGTGGTTGTCGAGGAGACATTGGTCACTTCCTCTAAGAAAAAGCGAAAAAGAAAGCACAGCGAGGAAGTGGATGGCACTCAACCCAGCTCCAAGAGGATCAAGCAAGACATAGACTCAGCAGATGTGTGGGAGTCTGAACAAGCTATTGAAAATAGTCTTTTTGGTTAGGAATAAATAGTACATACATTTATACATAATAAGTTTTATATTATTTGATAATTATACATTATTGAATTATATCAATATTTTAATACACTTCCTTAATATATGCAATTTACAAATAAGCAATATAAGGTATTATTCTCATTCTTGAATAAAGAATTATTGGGAATGCATTATTTTTGGGATTATTTTTTTTTCCTTGCTTACAACTGCTTACAAGACACTTGTGCTCTGCTAACAAGTCGTGGCGTGGAGTTCCTTCATTTAACTTTAAAAATAATCTACACGCAGAATAGTCTTTCTTTTTATGACAATTCTGATGAAGAAAATGATGGACAAAAATGACACTATAAAATTTTGTGAGTCCTACTTTAACCTTGAAATGAAAGATCTCTGCTAATTTAAAACTTAAGAGATTTTTTATATTTAAAAGCAAGTAGCTACAAATTAGTATTGATAAATAAAGCTTTCTATTTGAAGTAATTAGATTACAACTCATAAACCTTATAAGCTTTTAAATTGTAGAAAAAGTATAACAATAATGAGGCCAGTCTTACCGCAGGGGCGCAAAGTGTGATTGTAAACGCGAAAGGTGGGTTTGATCCCCACTCGAGAAAAAGAAATATTTAATTAAATTTATATTTTCATTTCTACAGTCTGGTGGCAAAGCATGGTTTTGAGTTCCGCCACTCAATACGCAATTCCTCTACAATTCGGCGGACTCTGTCTACCCTACTGTGTACGGGATACAGCGTGAAGTTGATTTATTAATTTCAATTATAACAAATAATTATATTATTAAAAAATGTCACGTTGTTCAAATTTTCATTAATTTACGTTAGGATTTTATTTATTAACGGCGCACATGGACATAGGAATAGGGGTGGATGGTAGGTCCGTGCATCGTCTGTCGTCGCACCCCTGAATCGTCTTGTAACTTATTTCACCAACAAAAAATTGCTTTGAAAATAAAAAAGATCTTTGCACGAATATATTTGTTCAAAAGTAAAGTCCAAGTTCAGTCTAGTTATGATTAACAACACCTTGCAGCACTTGTCACGCTTAGCGTAAGGATTTGTTCAAATGAGCAGTTTCAGACCTGCACTTGTTTCACCATCACTTATTATTATAACAAAGGAAATATCGTGAAGGAATGGTGGCAATTTGGTGGCAAGAAAATTGCTTATTAGCACGTTGCATATGTTATTTAATTATTTTATTATACTTTAAGTACAAATGATCGCTGATATCAATATTCTAATACATATCTATGAATAGATATATAGTATAAATATAGTATTTTTAGTTTCGTTAAATATTCTTAATCTTATTACAGTAGAAACTCGATTATCCGACCCTAAGTTATACGGGTTCGCGATTATCCGGACCACAGACCAATTGTATTAAATGTACCATACAAGTCATATTTATTCAAGCACTTCATCACATGACGAAGCACTTCATGCTCTGGAAACAGTTCTCGAATGGTTTGAAAAACAAACAGAGAGTGATACATTGAGTTTACTACAGCAGAAATTAATTCATGACAGCAGCACTGAAGAGAAAAAGTGGCTTACGTCAAAACACAATTACCTAATATTTAAAACCAAATTAAACTTATCACATATTTTATTTCATGATTACCAAATGCAAATTACTAAATACATATTGTAAAAAAAATTTCGTACATTACGTATGTACGAAAAATCTCAAATCAAATCTCAAAAACCTCTTAATAATTTCCGAATAAACATTAATATTTGGTGATATGGATTAGCTGTAAAATAACATTATGTACTGACATATGCTCAAAACTCGATTATCCGGATTTCGATTATCCGACTGCCTTACAACAACAATTAGTCCGGTTAATCGAGTCTACCATACCGTGCCGAGTTTACCGTAAGTTATTTCTTATTGTATCTGTTCATAAATTCGATTTAGCCCAACTTTATCTTCACACCTAAGTCTCTAAGCTTCGTTTATATTATATTTGTAGTCCGAGATCGTCGCGGATGTAAGTGCGAATAATGTCGGCAAAGTTCTCGTCCACTGTGAAGCCAAGCTGTAGAGCGCGAGTGTTGTCAAACTTGTCCGGAAAGGTTGAAACTATTTTCTCTATGAAATCATCGCGCTTAAACCGCACCAGTGACGCGACCTCGTCCCCGGCCACCTCGCGGAGCGCATTCAGCATCTCACTGACGGACACGCATATACCGGGCAAGTTGACGACCCTCGCGGCCACTTCGCTGGGCCGCAGCGTTGCAGCATGCACCAGGTTGCTCACCACGGAGGCCGGGCTCGCCACCCACAGCCGCAGCTCGGCGTCCACCGGGCACACGGCTGGCAGCCCGCCCAGCGGCTCGCGGATGACCCCGCTGGCAAACGAGGTGACCGCCTTATTGGGAGCACCCGCGCGCACCGTCACCGTGGGTAGCCGCAGCACGCGCGCATCCAAAAACCCGCGCCGTGTGTACTCGCACAGCAACACCTCGCACATTACTTTCGCCGCGCCGTACGAGTTCTGCGGCGTGACGACTGTCCCGTCGTCCACCACGGCGGGCAGCGTGCCACCGAATACGCCCACCGTGCTCGCGAACACAAAGCGCAGCGTCGGGCTGCGGCGCCGCGCTTCCTCCGCGAGGGCGCGTGTGGCGTCAAAGTTGACGCGCATGCCGAGCTCAAAGTCGGCCTCGGCGTGTCCGCTGACGACGGCTGCCAAGTGGAAAAGCACGTGGGCATTGGCGGGCAGCACACGCGCCGCCGCCCCCGGCGCCGACAGGTCCACCGCCAGTGCGGTCACCCGCGGGTCGGAGGGCAGCGGCGGCGCGAGCGCGTCCACCAGCAGCAGGCTGCGCACGGATAGCGGGCAGGCGTCGTGCAGCAGCGCGTGCGTCAGCCGCACGCCGAGGAAACCGGCTGCGCCTGTTATTACCACATTCATTTTGCTTGTCAAATCACAAAATAAATCGGAACAATGTACTATATAATGATGATGTAGTAATATTTTTATAAATCATATTCGGAGAACTATCACTTATTATAAATATTTATAAACGATAATATACGAGATAAGAACTTAGGGTTAAAGGTGGCCTTTGTATTATTATAACACGAGAGTATGCCCGTGGCTTCGTCGAAAATATCAATCTTCCTAATAACATCTTAATCCATATGGCGAGAAAGAAAGCCGTTCCCCTAGGTGTCCTCTTTGCCTTGAAATCGACTTTGGATAACCAAGAAACAACGCCTGTCCTCTAGTGTTGTTTTGGACTCTTACTCAGTCAACGTAGTCCCAGACTCGTGAAAGAGCGCTTTTATCCAGCCGCTCCCGAAGAAAGGCGATGGTTCTGATCCATCTAACTACAGACATGAGTATTCGTATTGTTTTCACTTCCCTGCTCTCGACAGTGATGGAGAGCATTATAAATAGTCAGCTCTTGGTTTATCTGGAAGTGTACAGTTTACATACAGATTTTTACATAGCTGACAACGCGACCTCGTTTATGGCGCATTAGAACGAAATATATTTAAGTCAGTTATTTAAATATAAAATAATTAAAAATACACCTACACGATGTTTTAAAAAAATAAAAACGCTGACAAGAAACGCTTGTTGTTTGAAATATGATCATGTTTATCTTAATAATATAATCGTAGGTACGTACCGTATTGATAACTTTTATATAACATACCATGTAGCATTCTATTCGTTACATCTGTCAAATGAAGTATGACAAGAACGAATGTGAAGTAGAGGTCACCTTGAGCTTGGGTAGCAAACTGTCAAACTGTTATTGTTGGGGGTCAAGAGAGGGAATTGTGATATATTTAAAAGTGAACAATGCAATCGTTTGATATTAATCATAATTAAGCGACAGAAAAAAGAGAGACGTATCACTTGAGGTGGTGATGTGCGCTAGCGCAGGGCGAGTTTTGGATGAATACACAGTAATCTTTTCTACTATTAATAGTAAGTGAATACTTTAATATTTGTTTTAAATTTTAGAATTTAAATAGAGCGTAACTTATACGAATATATATAATTATTAATAATAATAGAAGATGTATATTCGTTATACTAGTGACAGGATCGCGGCGTTGCCCGCTTGAACCACACGATTATTTATGTACTAATATGTATTGCTATTGTATTCTAATAACACTATTATTTTATAGGCTACACATTTACAAGTAAAGTTTCAGTCAATTCAATGAAATATTTATTTCGTAGCACATTCTCGAACAAAATACTTATATTGATATTACTTTTTTATTTATGAACAGATACAAATAGAACAAACATTAAATGCTTATTAATGTTTGCAAAATTACAACAATGACAACAGAATTAAATCAGTTAGTTAATTTTCTTAGACAAAAAGATAAATCTGTAAACAGATAAAAATAATTGTTTTTGGTTCCAATACATTGATAAATGCCCCCCATAACATTTTTTTCTTATATATAAAAATACAATTATTATTTAATCTGATGTTGAGTCTCAAAATGTGAAATATATCAATGAATTTTATTGAATATGCTTAAATAATATGGTTTACTTATTTTATTCAAATAAAAAAAAGGAACATTTTATTTGTATATATGTAAAGTAAAAGATATTAGAAAATGTGGGCATAATAGAAATGTTATCAACAGGCTCCATTGTAAATTACCATGACAAATGACTTTGCAACCATTAATGTATCTTTACAAACCAAGGACTGAGTAATATAGAGCACTATGATATTTTGTTGTTTAACAAAAAAAATCTATGAAAGTACAAATATCCAGGTATTTATTTGTGTAATTATTACAATAATTTAAGAACTAAGTACTATATATTATTAAAAAAGTGAGGCCATTGTGTTGCAGCAGCACAGTGTCTGATTGTAATTGCAATGCTTATGGGGACAATACCCACTGGAGGGAATGAACTATTTTTGTTTCTTCCCTTTGGTAATAAGACGAAGCACTAGTGTTGAGTCCTGCTATTAAAAATTACACGAGGCATTAAACGCTGAGTGCCTTCACATTATCTACTTACAATATGGTCAACAAATTTTGGACACTTTGATTTAAATTTCTGAGCTTTTGCACATTGTTCACTTGGGAAGATGCAAAAATAAGATATAAAACCAAAAAACCGGCCACTACTCATCAGACTTACTCTACCCTGTTATTAAAGGAATACAGCATGAAGTTAAAAAAAGAAAAATAAAATGATTTGGAATCAATAAACTGAATTAGAAAACTAGAGAAAATTGAAGAAAAACAGAACAAAGTGTTGTTTAAAAGTACTATAATATCAAATATATATATATAATATATTATAAGATATAGAGACATATGTAGGTATGAAAGTGATAATTTTGTTAATCTTTTATCAGAATTGGTAGATTCTTAAGTAAATTTGTAGGAAATTTATAATTTATTTTAAATTTAATTAACTTTATTTTATAACTCCTGTGTCTGGCACGGCATATTGAGTGGAAGAACTCAATGCTATTCTTTCTGCCTACCAACAAGGAAATAAACAAAAGTCATTACCCACAACCATAGTCTTTGCACAAGGACACTGTTCCACGTTAGCCTCATTATTATAATAACTAATATGTCCGAAGTACACTACATATTAATATTATATTCAAATGCAAAATAACAAGAATAAACAAATAAAGTAGCTTTGTTCATGTATCTCTCATACAGTGAATTTTTTGCAATTTTAATGTAATTTACCTCTCTATCTACTTCTCTTCTCTCTCGGGTTACGTTCGTCGAACAGACTGTGATTCCATTCCCATTTTTGTTCTTCCTCCTATAGTCTCTCAAAGGTTGACAGTCAACTTCGCATACTTAGCCCCATCCTTGGCTATATATCTACGGCGCTTTTTATTTCCGTCCATTCTTTGATATTTCTCAGTCATGATTTTCTTCTACCACCGGTTTTCCTTTTCCCAGCAACTTTTCCATCTTCGTGTCGGCCATGTTTACATACATTTTCCCAAATATGCAACTTGAAGTTGTTTGACGGTTTGTATATATAGTATATACTTCGTCATTAGATATCTTCCAATTCCATTAAGACACTTTCCGTTCCCCAATTTCCGCCGAAATCTCGATGTTTTGCATGTGAAGTGGCAGAACTCATCACTGCTTTTGCCTTATTATCAGAGCGAGGAAATGAAAATATGAAATATTTCATTCTTCCAAGTGGGAATCCCACAATCGTCGAATATTGCACACTTTTACTCTAGTTCTACGATGGCCATAAACTGTAGAAGTTGATAATAAGAACTAAAATTTTTGCGATTATTACGTTAGTATAACAGAGGATTTGCAAGGGGGCATCATGATGTTACTCCCAAAGGGAATGGTCCCGAATGGTCCGCCAAACTAGCATTTGGTTTAATTATGTAAGTAATTATAGGTCCAAGTTCGGCCTCTTATGGAGTACGTTCTCATTCTGGGCTGGTGCACCCCAATATAGACTTGAACCATTTGATTGCATAAAACGTAGAGCCGTGCGAATCATTGAGACCCAATGGTCTGTGATAGGCTTGACACATTGGCTTTGCGTAGAGACATCCACTCGCTGTGCGTTCTCTACTGCATTTATCATTGGTAGTGTTCTGAAGTACTATTTGACCTGTTACCTGTCGCCGAATTTTGTAACCGTACAGTACGTCACAAACTAAAATATCATCCACTCCACCTGGATACATGGCACTCCACGACTGTACGGTTTCATAGGAACTTCCTTCCACGCGCCACGGAACTGGAATGGCCTACCCGCAGTGTTTCCAGGTCAATATGACATCTCGAGACACCTTCAAAAAGCGCGTCTATCTCCACCTAAAAGGTCGGCAATGCACCTGTAGCTCTTCAGGTGTTGCTTTTGGTGTTGTCCTCTGGTGTTGCACTTACCATCAGGTGACCCGAACGTTCGTTTGCCTTGTCCTTTTCCTTAAAAAAATATATTGCCTGATAACTGACTACCTGAACGTCACTATTTTCACAACCGTGCCCAGTCTACCCTATATACAATGTAAGAGTACGAGGCCTGTTTCGTGTTGCGCTTTTAGATGGACCATATTAGATGAGCTTAGTAGTCACAGTAAAAGACATAAACAGTGCGTGTTTTAGTGGAACACACTCGAACGATACCTTTGTATGAGGACCGGTTTGTATTAGAAGCTCACACAAAGGCAGCCGCAGCCACGCTGGCGTGACAGCCGCAGCCACGCACGCGTGACACCGGAGCGTTATATAGAGGAGATGCGCGCGCGCCCGCACACTCGCCACTCGCCGCTACACTCCGCACAGACATGCACAAGCTACTCGCGCGCGACTGCAGCGATTACCGCAAGGTGCACGACCGGGACGTTATCGATAAGGTGGCGCTACCTACCTCATGTTCACTTTGTTTACGCTCTTCTTGGCGTCCGTTCATTTAGTGCATAGTTACACTGTCACAAAGATGTAGAGCATCCTTAACTATAGTAGTAACTCTATTATACTTACAACGTAGACGTTTACGTGGTGTCTCAGATGGCGGTGGAGCGGCGCGAGGGGCAGGCGCAGGATGCGCAGGAGGCGCCGCAGCCGGACGGCGTGGAG
Source organism: Heliconius aoede (assembly GCA_037355905.1). Taxonomy (NCBI): domain Eukaryota; kingdom Metazoa; phylum Arthropoda; class Insecta; order Lepidoptera; family Nymphalidae; genus Heliconius; species Heliconius aoede. The sequence goes on from JBAIZZ010000222.1 coordinate 380,549, forward strand.
CCAACGACCGACATCCTCGTGCTCACCCTTAATCATGGAGAACACCAGGACGCTACGCTTTACAAGTAACTAATTTATGAGAAAACATTGTAACCTTAAATTGTTTATTATTTGAATTCTCGTTACAATAGCCGAACCTTTACAGATTTGAAAAGGGCTGTCGGCTGCAGTTTAGTCCGGGTCCGAGTCTTCTCGGGCGCAAGGTGTTCCTCTACACAAACTATGTAGTATCCGAGACATGTAAGTATTTACACATAATAAGTCATCGTATTGTGAGTGATGGATGAACACTAACTGAGTATTATATGCACAGCGGAGGTGAAGGGCGAGCCAGCGGAGTTCGCGCGCAACCTGTACTACGGGCTGGAATGGCGCCGCGATGAGCCCGCGGGCAAGCATGACGAGCCGCTCGGCTGCGGCCTACTCGTGACGGACGAGGACGCGCACTGCGAGCTGCGCCTCGAGCGGGCCGGTGTCTATCACTACTACTGGGTGTACGACAGCCCCGAGGCGCGCGTCGGCCCGCAAGGCTCCGGCTGGTTTCACGTGGCGCCGACTCTGCGGGCTGGTGGTCATCCCGTGCCGCTGCATGCCGTCATGTGCCAGACCGTGCTGGCCAAATGCCTCGGCCCGCTACCGCGCTGGCCGCGTACACTGCGCGTGGCGCACGAAGCCGGCTATAATATGCTGCACTTCACGCCCGTTCAGCATCTAGGCGGATCGGGCTCCAGCTACAGCATCGCTGACCAGCTGCGCGTCGACCCACGCTACGCCGACCCCACCACCGGCCGCGACCCATCACTCGCTGACGTCGAAGCCGTCGTTGCCACCATGCGCAACGACTGGGGCATGCTGTCCATCTGCGACGTTGTGCTCAATCATACCGCCAATGAGACCCCGTGGCTAGCCGAGCATCCCGAGGCCACCTACAACTGCCTGGACTGCCCACATTTGCGCCCCGCCGCGCTGCTTGACGCGCTCCTGGCGCGCCTTAGTGAAGACGTGGCACGTGGAGTGCTCGAACCCGCCGTGCCGCGACGCCTTGTGCTAGCCGAACATGTGGACGCACTGCGCCACGAGTTGCTGGCGCGCCGTCTGCCCGCCGCGCGCCTTCACGAACTCTACCAGTGTGACGTGGACGCGGTCGTGCAACAATTCTGCCGCTTGGCGCGTGCGCGCGTGCCGCCCCCGATCCCTGCGCTTCATGGAGAATCCGCGCCAGCGTTAGCCCTACTACTTGACCCGCAGCGCCGCCGTCTCGCCTCCACTGTGGACATGGAGCTGGCGCTGCGTCTCTATAACGTGCATCGTGCCGACTGTTACGATGAAGAAGCGCGTGTGCGGCGTTGTGGAGAGGCATTGCGCGTGGCGCTGGAGCAGCTTAATGCGGCTGCCGCGGACACCGCGGGCGATCACCTGCGCGCTGCCGTAGACAACTGCGCCGCCGCCGTGCGCTACGAGCGCCTGCAGGAGGATGGGCCGCGCCTGGAGGAGGTCACTGCGCGCCACCCACTTGTGCCGCGCTACTTTACGCTGCCCGAGCCCGTGCCGACCGCGGCTGAGGCGGAGGCATTGGTGTACGGCGCTGCGGGCCGCCTCGTGATGGCGCACAACGGCTGGGTAATGGACTCCGACCCGCTACAGGACTTCGCAGCGCGTGCGCTGGACGGCCGCGTGTATCTGCGCCGCGAGCTGCTGGCTTGGGGCGACAGCGTCAAGTTGCGCTACGGAGACGCACCCGCTGACAGCGCCTTTCTATGGGCACGTATGCGTGAGTACGTGGAGCGCACAGCCGAGGTGTTCGACGGCCTGCGCCTCGACAACTGCCACTCCACGCCGCTTCACGTGGCCGAGTACCTGCTGGACTGCGCTCGCGCCATCCGACCCGACCTATACGTGGTGGCTGAGCTGTTTACCAATTCCGACCACGTCGACAATATCTTCGTCAATCGACTCGGCATCACGGCGCTCATCCGCGAGGCGCAGAGCGCATGGGACGCGCGCGAGCAGGGCCGCCTGCTACACCGCTTCGGAGGGCGGCCCGCCGGCGCCTTCCTGCTGCCAACCCGCCGGCCCGCCAGGCCCGCCGTCGCACCCGCTCTTCTACTCGACCTCACGCACGACAACCCCTCGCCCATCGCGCGCCGTTCCGTGTTCGACCTGCTGCCCACCGCCGCGCTCGTCAGTATGGCGTGCGGCGGCGCTGGCAGCACGCGCGGCTATGACGAGCTCGTGCCCCACCACGTGCACGTCGTGCACGAGGACCGCCTCTACGCCGAGTGGGGTGACACCGAGCCCGCTGTGGA
>JBAIZZ010000222.1:382954-430483 GCA_037355905.1 Heliconius aoede
AGTGACTCGCGTCACAGAGGTCGTTAGCACTCCCTACTGTAGGTACCCCACTCCCGGCTGCATCGGCTCTATCGCTCGTCGGCGTGCTCGTGGGGACCGATAGATCAAATTGTGCAATTAATTAATTAACTCGGTGTAGCGGGGAACGTTGTGGAGTAAACAAAAAAAAAGCAAAATATGAAATCTCGGAGGCGACGTGGCTGTCAGCTATTTGTATCACAGATAAGTGACAAACATCAAGGAGAATTGTGCCCCCATACACCCCGCTGTACGCTGCGTGCTGTACCGACTACCTACCATTGATATGAGGCAGTGTAAAGTTTAATTTATATTTAACGTCTATTCTCTTATTGTATTATTTTGTTATTTAAGAAATAAAATTAGTTTTAATGTAACGAATAAAATTAATTATTATTTATTAATGTTTACATTTCTTCGGTCTAGTCCTAACGAGATAAAACGTATATATAATTTGGTTCCAGAGTTCACAGTAGTAGTATACCTGCTCCAGTAGCGTCGTATCAGTCGTTGATCACTCTGTTGCGTAACTCGGAACGTGTGTGTACTTTAGGGTTCAATACCGACACAAAGCAGTAACGATGTCACAAAGGTGACCCCCACGCTCTCCTATTACCAATGTTATCGATTACTTTGACTTTGTTTGGTGATATTATTACACACACACACACACACACACACACAGACGTAAGCGTGACAGGTTGTGGGTTCTATTCCCACTCGAGATAATGAAATATTTAATATTTCTATTTCTTCCATCTGGTGTCGAGATAAAGCGCAGCTTTGAATATCGTGTTCTGTGTCTTAACACTAGGTTCCCTCCTACCTTGCAGTATACGGACACAGCGTATATATCCATATATATATATATATATATAATATAATATATAATTGTGTATATACTTTATATAATAAGTAGCTCTATTCGCAACGTAATAATGAGTTTAATCATTTCCACGATGATTAGATAATGAAATGAGCAGGACATCGTCCTTGAACACTTTATCTGACGTTCGCACATCGAATATTATTTGGCAACGGAATACGAATACTATTGTATTATTGTAAAAGTAATAAAAACTAGTAAGTTGGAAAAATAGCTTTATTGTTTTTTCTTTAATATATAAAAATTCCTATAGAATTTCTATAAGATGTTGCCATCAATCAAAACTTGAATAACAAGGTAAAAATCTTAAAATACGTTTAAATTGTGTTATAATTTATCAATAACAATATAATTATTATTATACAATTAACAATATATTAATTAACAATATACAACATTTATTTTGTTATAAATAACAATATAATTTATCAATAAAATGCGGTGTCGTATGGAAAAGAAGTTATATAAAATAGTTTTTACTTAAACTAAACCAGATTTATAATTTTAAAAAGATTATATATTTAACACGAGGATTTTAGCGTGTTATTATTTCAGTTTCGTTAAATATCGAATACTGTTGATTCTTGCTTTAAAGTGTGCCGTAAGGGCGGAGAGCGCGGAGCTAGTCACTTATCTCTATTTGTCCAGCAAAATACAACGCGTACGTAAATACAAAAACATCATTTTCAGAAAAGGAATAATAAGTAGTTATTTATCAATAAGAAGATACCTATTAAGATACGTACATCTAGATTTGACTTAGAAGTAACTACTTTTTATTCTTTCACTAGAGAAGTCGGAGCACCGTCTGATATTTACCACCGCGAGGAGTTAAAACAAGGTGTAGTTGAGTTATTATCTTCTTATTTATATAAGTTATATGTTTAAATTAATTAATGGTTTTTTATACATAAAGAGAATCTGGCTCTCTGTTGGAAACAATGTTTTTTTAAAAGCAAAATCAATCATATTTTTTTTCTTACTAAGACCAATTTGTTCGAAATCAATTCTGTATTTTCATTTCACATATTTGCAAGTATTGTCGGCAAAAATTGGTTTCGACATCTGTACAGAAACTCCCTGATAAATTTTATTAATATAAAAGTTCTTTTAATGAATAATGTTTTCAGTTACGTACTATACGACTTTCACTGGTATTATTTTCATGTCATTATTTGTATGTGCTTCGAAGTTCACTTTTACAGTAGTTTGGTCTTATACTCGGTTTACTCAACTTCTCACTACAAGATAGATAACTTTAGTTATGTTTCAAACTGACGTTATGTTTATATACGTATTCCGTTACAGATTAATTTTATTTTATTTTATTTATGTAATAATATATAAGTATAATAAATATTAACGAGCTCCCATACTTACATGCGTCGTGAAAATACTGCGGATTTAGACTGTCATCGTTCATTGCGGCAATTTAGTGTAACAATATAATACCTATAATAAATCATCTCGATTTAAAAGGGCAGCCACCGCCGCTATTTGTGCTCACTTGTACCGTATACGTAAGCCATACTAAGCTGTAGTTGGTATCTACATACATGTAGGCATGTATTTAGATCACAGCTAGCTAAATTTTAAAGCTATGAATGTATCCTTTTCACTATTCAATTGAAGGTGTCACACAACAGAAAAATAATAAATCTGTATGTAGTGTTCTTTTTTTTGCGGAGTGGCGGATGTCAACAGGCGGATGTACAATTTATGAAAGTTGACAAACTTAAGTCGCCGGGCGTATGCAGTCATTTGGTATGAAAAGAACAATAATCATAAGATTCTGATGACAATGATTTTCTTCTATGAAATATGTATAAACTTTGACTTTTTCTTAGTTCTCATTCTCGAGGCGAGATTCATGTAAAATGCAGGAAAAGCGAATGCATAAACGCTTGTATCATTTGAGTGTGTTGACTTAGAAGTTTGATTTTCAAGAGACGGTGAACCAACATATTTGATACTAATGTCTGATTCACACATTTACGCAATCTCGAGATAAATACTCTTAACAGACAGACAGTGAGACGGACAACGAAGTGATCCTAGAAGTGTTCCGTTTCTTTCTTTAGAAGTACGGAATCCTAAAAATTGCGTTGCGTTTACATACAACCGTTGCGTTTACAGTCACACGCTTGTGCCACTGCGCTACGACGGCTTTATAATGTCAAATATTATAATTAAATAAAAATGTGTCTAATGGATATATTTTAAATATTCCACATAATACTTTACTACTACTAAACTATTAAAGTATACGATTTCCGTAATATTTCTTATGATTTAACATGAGTCACTGTAGCAGTCGGCGAGGTCGGCGGAAAGTTCCGCTTTGAGTATTATTCGATATTTAATGATGACATTTACGATGCGATTACATTTAGAAGAGCGGGCAGAGGCGAGGACGCGAGGCTAGCCGCTAGGCTATGGCCTATAAATAAAGCTTATTACTCGATATGATTATCCGCGACCTCTCGACGCGCCTCGCAGAGCTTTCACACGCCACTTGCGAATATTTCGTAACAACGACGACGCGGATGCAATTCTGATGATAGAAGTGAGGTCGCCGGATACGCACTCCGCACACGTCGACCGACTCAAGGCCCAATGCCGAATTAATTCAAAGTGCACAAGTAAAGTACACAAGTGCGATCGTGTCGATACTGAGGGCCGTACCTATTAACCGCTCTCATGTTTGAGATTTATCTTGGGATGTCATTTTCATTTATAATTTGCATATCTATAAACTGTTGTTTCATGCCTCATCTGCAAGACTATGACGACTCAGTTGCTAAATACTGAGTGAATTAATAAGAAAAGAAAATTAAAAAAAAAAAGAAAGATTGCATGATAAATGTATGCTCCATTTGTACCGCCGGTTTTATTTCATGTAGATATCTACGTGTCTCGATAGCGTAGGTAACTAAAACGGAAATACATAACATTAACTCGCAAAAACTTTTACTCTTAGATACTTGCTGATCTAATTTGTTCTTATTAGTAATAGTAGTAAAATAGTAAACGTCGTGTGGTATATAGTAATATACGTGCAATTTATAATTATGAGAGAGATTAAGTAGAAAATAGTAATTGTTCTACTTACTTCACAACTTCCAAGACATGCGTGTAGATTAAAAAATATAATATTTAAAAAAATAAACGATATATTGGACGGTCACGAAAATAAAGCTTCGTGTTTTTATTATTTTGTTTTAAATATAGCGTTAAAATCGCCAGAATATAATATCTTGTAAAAATACATTACGTTATAATTACTTTTTTTCTTAATATTTAACAAAGTGTTGATATGGACTAGATCTGCAGAAGACAATGAGCTGGAGGAGTTGCCGGCGACCACTCTGGCGGAGGCGCGTGCGCTGCGCGTGCTGCGTCTGCCGCGCAACCAGCTGCGCGCGCCGCCCGCCGCCCTCGTGCACCTCACCAGGCTGCAGGCACTGTACGTAATATTGATATATTCATATACGTATTACATTATTAACATTTACCCGTGGTTTCGCCTACTGTGATCTACCGAGATTGAAACATGACAGATTCTGAGTGCCCGAAGTAAAACGGACCGCTGCAGACACGTACAACAAGACGATAAACAACAAATTGACTATGTAACAAAAAAAAGATTGTTTCTTTGGGAACCCGAGGTTCTTGAGCATAACTCGTTAAACCAAAGAAATTCTTTAGCTCTATGGTCACTTACCGGAGTATTACATATATACATTTATATATATCTAAATACGCCGTAACTTTTATTTTGATACACTTATTTAATTTATACAATACATAACAATATAATACATTTATATAATTTAATATAAATTTCTGCACGCGCAAAAGTATGAACTCACACATATTAAGCAACCTCAATAAACATTTAGAATATCCTTCTGTAAATCTGTGTTAGCTCATACAGCGAGAATGTAATATATTAATACGATTATTTCATCAGATTGTAAGTAGGCTAATGTAAGATCGAAGACCTTTTCAAATGATATAAAGCCCGTGCGCACTGAACGACGACAGCGATAGTCGTGCGCCCACGCGAGCGCCGTCGGCGTCGGCGTCGCGACCATTAGGTGGCTATTTACTTCTGGCTAGACCACCGAACCGCGCTCGTAAATAATTCACTTTACGACACGTTAATATTTCCGCACCTGGACCGCGCTGCATCATATAAACTGAAATGACTCATTTGAGAACTTATTTGAATGTTGTCGACGATTTATGCTGTCAGCAACTGATATACAATTTTTAGTTATAGTTTTATTAACGATTGGCCTATAGAATTGTTATTAAAGTATTTGAAACAAATATGTATATACATTATCTATTAAGATTTTTTTATATTATTTATGCCTCCAATAATAAAGAGTCCTTCTCAATTTATGTTGTATAAACCTTGAATTTTAAAATAGGTTTTTTCGAACACAAAAAACGGATTAAAGTCCATCGTGTGTTTAAAAGTAGCCGTACGTATGAGATTTAATTATATTGTTTTAGACTAATGAGAAATAAATATGCAAATATATTTGTGACTTTGGTCTTTTTTCTCAATTTTATTCACCCAGAATATATCATACTAATATATAAATGTTAATGGATATATACTTGTTACGCCGATTAACTAATCTTTGTACACATATTCTAAGAGGTTTTAGGAAGGATATAGGACATACTTTTTATATAAAAAAATCTTATCCTTTATATATTATAGCCATAATATAAAAATAAGTTTAAGCGAAGCCGGGTGCGTTTGTAGTAAGCTATAAAAATATAATCGCAGCAAACGCCATATTCATAGATATTATCTAATCAAACACAGGACGGCACAGGGACATGCGTATTTGGTGGTATTTAACCGCAATTGGGTCGCATCGCCCAATTTATATTAAGTAACTTTTTTTAGGGTTCGACTATGACGTCGCAGTTAACAGGGAAGTGTTTGTTCTGGCGTCTATTTGTTTTAATATTACTTAATATTTCTCTCAAAGTTAACTAAGAAACTTGACGTTACATAAAAAAAACATTAACATTACAAAACTTTTGAAAAGCTCCTAAAAATAGCTCACATACTTTTTTATTCTACAGCAACCTGGCCAGCAATGAGATCACCGAGCTAACGTCTACCTCGCTGCCTGCGCTGCCTTCTCTACATACTCTGTAAGTTCTTTATTCACTCCTTTTCATAGACCGGCAAGATACCAAAGGTATGTAATTTTTGGCTCATGATTCGAATTTTAATGTCTGTCTAATCCTATCGATAGAAAATGTATATTGAAAAGGAATATTTTTCTTTATTTATCAGTTTCACTTATGTATCCCGCACGCAGAAGGGTAGGCAGAAGGTACCTAGTGTTAAGATACTCCGTTCCCCGCTTTCCTCCGAATTATGGAAGCGTTGCGTGTTGAGTGGCGGAACTCAACGCCGCGCTATAAGTATATTGAGAATAAAATTGAGGCAAAAAAGATATAAAATAACAAATTATGCCGATTATTGCGAGAAAATTCCATCCCTTAGCAAATTATCGTTACATTTCTGTATTTGAGCTTTTATTTTATAATTGCCACTCATGGAAGCTTCAGTGATCCTTTCTCCAAATTAAGTTAATTTTATAATCTATATAGCTTCATATTTTTCAAGTTTTTCTTCATAAATGTATATTTGAAATTGTGGGGGGAAATCTTCAAAAGCGCGGCGTTGAGTTCCGCCACTCAACACGCGAAGCCATCAGAAAACGGGCAACGGAGTGTCTTAACACCCTCCCTCTGCCTACCCTGCTGTGTGCAGGATACTTTTTTCTATTAAAAATTAAATGAGTAAAAAGCATCATTATCTTCTTAAAAATAATAAATTTATCTGTGTTTTTTTGTACTACATAGGTAGTAAAAACGAAACACAGATTTATTTTATTAGCACAACCTGTTCTAAATCTTTTTTTGCGTATTCCTATCTGGTTGTGCAGATAAGCTCTCGCTCGTTACGAAAGGCCCGAGCAAGTGCAATTTGTAATTATGAGAAATGTAAAAGTGTTTAATTAAATAACTTCACCCGTGTTATCATACTTTTTATATTATTTTTAATCGTACATCGCTCAATAAACACATTTTACTGCAGCCGAGTCCGTAAAAAGCTTTTTGAATTACTTATATAACAGTCTTTTTTTTAAATGAGCTTATGGAGGCCATCGTCGTCGTGGCGCAGGTCTACAAGTGTGTTATTGTCATTTGACATTTGTGGGGTCGATTCCCATTCATACATTGAAATGAATTATTATTTATTAATATTTTCATATCTTCGCTCTGGTAAGAAGGCCAAAGCTCGGTGTTGAGTTCCGCCACTCAACATCGTAATGCCTCGAAAGTGGAGAAAGGGGTGTCTTTTCATTATGTTTCCTCTGCCTACCCTGCTACATGCGGGATACAGCGTGAAGCTGAAGTGAAGTGAAGCTATTTATACAAACGCATTTTACTATTTTCTTAAGTATCTAGTCTTAACGCGTCATTGCAAGCAAACAGCATTACTTTTCTATTCATAGTAGCCGTTTGTAAAATATTTTGGCAATTTTGATTGTAATAGTGTTATCTTACGTTGCTTAAATAATTGAAATGTCCGTAAATAGGCTCTCGATCCATAAAATTGTTTTCTAATTACAATTTTGGACGTTCTTTAAATGGGTAATAATTATACTTTACAATCTGCATTACACAACACGACCGCGTGTCGTTTAACGCATCCGTTTCGCAACATTACTCGTCTGCGGTCGCAATCAAATAATAATAAATTGAATTAATAAAAAGAAAACATATCACTTAATATAATTGACGTAATGATAATGATAGTAATTACGCATACATTATATCGCGGGCGCAGTGAAGCTCTGGAGAGAGTCGCCTGGGCGCGGACCGGGTCGGAGGAGGGGGACGGGAGGGCAGTCCTCAGGCGAGTCGTGCCGCGGCGAGGCTGTGGCGAAGGTGATCTGGTGACGAGAGCCATGTGTTACTTGTGTCCTACATGTACATACAAGCACACGACACACGCACATACATATGAGTACAACAGCTTAGTGAATACAGAGATACAACATACCTAATTACAGCCATTGCTTCAAACACATCGCACTATTCACGATTAATTATTAGAAACGAATAAAATTATAAATACACTTACAAAATTACCTCATAACATTGTATATAACTATTATTTTTAAATATTTTCTCAAGTGGAAATCGAACCACTAACCCGTCGTATTTACAGCCGCAGCTTTTCAGGCACAAATTGGCCAGAACATAAGATATTACGCTATATTTCTATAAAAAAATTACATAAAAACAATAAGCCCGCAATCCACGGGCTGTCGAGAACCAAATAAGCCAGCACCAATCATATCACAGCTAACTATGAAATGTCTGTGATCTCATGGCGATAATTAAAATTATACTTATTTCGTATAAAATCTTGTGTAGGTTCCCACTTTGAGTGAAACTGAGAAGTCTCAACGGCCAACCCTTATCAGTCACTGCCACTCGTGTCAGACTTCATTAGGTAGTTAGTTTGCCTAGATGACTAGCGACTAATGGCCTATAATCTATATAGCTATTTACCCTGCAAATGGACCAGCGTATCTTAATATGATAACACCCTTCTTATTACACGCACACTCTAATGTTATGTCATTTAAATGAAATCAATTTAGTATAATTGAGGCCAGTCGTGGCGCAGGGGCGCAAGCTTGTAAATGTAAACACTACAGGTTGTGGGTACGATTCCCATTTGAAGTAATAAAATGTTTAATATTTACATTTCCTCGCTCTGATAACGGCACTAAGCACGCAATGCCTCTGGAATTTGGAGGAAAGTGAGGACCGTAAATGTCTTAATAGGAACGGAGTGTCGTAAGTCTGGGTTCCCAGGTTCCCTCTGTCTAGTCTATTATGTGCGGGTTACTAGCGTAAAGCTAAAAAATCTTTAAAAAATCAAATCAGCTTTACGCTGTATCCCGCACACATCAGGGTAGGCAGAGGGAACCTAGTGTTACGACCCTCCGTTCCCCACTTTCACTTTCCTTGAGTGGGGATCAAACCCACAACCGTCGCGTTACATTCACAACCATTGTGCCGCTGCGCCACGACGGCCTCTGAAAAAAAAACTTTAATACAATATAATTGAGTCTGGTAATTATGTCACTACATTTTAAAACGTGTAAAACTTCTTAATCCGTGTCAACATTTTATTATTTAGATCGTTTACGCAGAACGAAGGACAGCTAAAATTAATTTATATAAAGTAATGCATTTCATTGATTACGGCGCCGCTCTCTTCGCGTCGCCGCTATAAATAGTGTCTAAACTCTAATGTGTACATCGGTGAGGATGTAGTAAAAATAACAGATGACAAACGAGGCGACACAGCGCGAGCGCTTGTAAAGTGTGCCGTCCACGGACTGCGGACAGCGACGGCTAATAAATGAGTCTCGATCGTGTTGTACCCAGTGTAGGGATTGCCGCGAGTTTCGGAAAAAATGTATAATACTGCATATTTCTTTATTATATTATAATTTTTATTATAAGTTAGAAGCAAATTGTAACATTCGAAATTTTACTTAAATATGTACAGCCTATACTAGTAACCATAGATAAGTAAATAACGAAGGCGGTCACATTCATGGTTTACTTTACCTTTTTAAAAAGAAAATGAAATGGACAGAATTATCATTAATATTTTAACAATGCTTAATTTCTTGTTAATATTGTTAATCTAAATAGATTAACAAGATAAACAAAGAAATGGGGAAGCGGCTCGGGAGAATGAGCAATTTTTTTTCATAGCTTTCGTAACTAGACAAAGTGTGAAGTTGAGTTTCGCCACTCAACACGTAATATCTCAAAAAAAGAGAAGAATGAGAAACGGAATGACTTAACACTAGATTCCCACCTGCCACAAAGCGTGAAGCTAGAAAAACCTTCACTTAGTTGTACCTAATTACTTGTTTTAAAAAAATAAGTACTTGTACATTCATTGCATACGTCTTACAACGATTATTATTATGTATTGCATGTAAGTTCACAGAAAAGGGTTGTAATCTTGTAATATGTGTACGTCAGTGTCAGTGAGCAGCGAGTTCCGCACCTCCAAACACAGCAGCAGTAATAGGATTAGGTTAATACAATCAGCTCTCAAGACATTACAAGTATTCAGATCCATAACGGGCTTCTTGTAGAATAAATAATACTAGACACGATAAAATATGCGTATTGTTTAAAGCTTTACGGGGTATCCCATACATAGCAGGGTACGAAAAGGGAACCTATTAGGTTACTTCATTCCCCGCTTTCGAGGAATTTTTCGGATAAATACGTGTTGAGTGGCTGAACTAAACGCGGCATTTTTACCAGAGAAAAAAAAATAAAAAAAATTAAATATTTCATCCCCCCGAGTGGAGTCGTCGAACCCACAGCAATGTTTCTAGCGTTTACAGTCATCACACGCCCGTACGCTATAATAATTAAGTAAGGCACGTCACAAATATCCAATGTGCATCAGATGGTGTCACATCACTATTATCTTACTTTGTAATTTTTAAAATATATGGACTTTTTATTTAAAAACCTTAAACAACTACGGTGTTTATTGTACTTACAGTCACTCAATATCGTCGCGTTGTACCGTCAAGGGTTTTAGTCGTGCATGAGTAATGAAAATTAAATATTCATTACAGATGTTATTTATACATTATATTATACATACATTTATACATATTTCCGTTTCAAAAAATTAACTTTCGAATATCTTAGTACGTACTTAGATCCAGAAACTTTATTTGTAAGCTTGTGGACGAGGTAATTTCACCATTTATAAAAATAAAATTAAACCAGCGTCACGGGCACGGCTCTTCGGCTCCGTTGAGTAAACATACTTATTTGGAACGTAAATATTTCCTTCCCACAATCAATATAACTATATATTGTGGGACATTTTAATTTGATAATATACATTAAAGAATACGTTAAAGCATTGTTTTATTTTCTTTACTAAATTTAACTTTCTTAATTTTCTTTTTTCAGACGGTAAGTAAAATCGAGGAACTAATACATTATTAAAGCTTAACCAAATAATAAATTACTGTTAGTAATTATGAAGATATAGTTGTGACATAGCAATCTACCTAAATGCATTCTATATCGTAGTACCCAATAAATATTCTAAAAAATTAATAGATATCAAAGGAGTTCACTTACAAAAATATAAACAAGTAAATAATCTACAACGCGAAGATTTTTGGAGGCTTTAATGTAAGTGCCAAGCTGTTACCCGCGACCCGCGACCGTCGACGGCGGCGCTAACGTTACATAAACAACGTTCAACAACACCTTCCGTCCGTCTCCGGTTACTGCTGAGAAACTTTTAAGCTTCACAGACCGGTTATAAGTTGACTGCGCTGAAATCAAATAAAATTTACTGTCAAAAATATCTACAGAAACCGGTTGCAATATATTTGTTTATATATTTGTATACATACATACGTGCCCATTATAATATTTTCTTTGTGTTCTAATATATGGCACAAGTGCTTCTACAATTTCTCTTCAGTTGGAGCTTGGTAGATAAAAATAATTTGTTTCTGCTTGGCCGGTTGCGTAATATAATTTAAAATATTTTAAAAAAATCAAGTCAGCTAAGCTTTCCATTTAAATTATATATTTTATAAAACTAATTGAATAAATACTTGACAATAATCAAATTTATTCAATACTGGTTAATTAAGTGAAAGTAAATGGATTGAAAATGTAACGTAGCCTCCTTAATTAAATTATAATATAACAAATTATAAGCATAATATAAAATAAAGACTAAATGACAAGGCCTAATTAATTGCGGTAGAGATTACATTGGGACTGCGGCTGTGGTAGATACCGCGTACACTTTATTATCAGCGAAGACCTTCGGAATGAGATACTATTGTAATATGCGATTGTAATATTTATTGAATTACATTTATTTTATAACTTAATGTGTCTTTTTATTTAACAAAATATATTAATCATAAAAGTGATGTAGGTAAATTTAGGACAATGAATGTCGGCGCCGTGATGTCTGTAAATTTTGCAAATGCTGAATTAGTTTGAATAAAAATTGGTGACAGAACTGCAATTTTTATTCTTTACTAATTCAAATGAATGTTTATTTCAATATCCAAGACAGGATGATGTTATCGTGAAGAGACAGCAGAAAATGCATTGATAAAAATTCATTCGCTTTGTGAATGGGCCGGCGCGGCGGGTCGACGCCCGTCCGCGCGCCCTTCTACGTATCTCCCGACGCACGACGTATACAGTTACTGGAACAGAGGATCTGTTTCTTACCGAATCAATTAACAGAAAATTAAGAATTCTTATCATATAGTAGAATGTAATTATTTTTTTCTTAGGAAGCTCTCTCTCATCCTCGTCAATATTATGGAACATTAAAATTTGGAAATAAAAAAGTAAAAAATAGGAAAAGAACTTAAGAATAGAATAATTATAAAAAAATAGGCTTATTCATGCTGGAAAATACTGTGAATTCGACTCCCACCGCTGTACCCTCCCAATGCTCGATGAGACGGTAACAACGTACGTTACATACTAATTTAAAATAATTTATTTTGTATATTTATTTATTCTGGTAATTTTGTAAAATTAGTTGATTATGATAACCAATCTATTTTCTAACAGTCGGTGTTAAAGGCCACCTTCAGCACTACGTCTTTGGCAACCCTTCTCAGCGCGTCGATGAGGCGGTGCGCTCTGATTTATGACGCTTTCGTCCTCTGCCTCCACAACCGTCCTCCCACCTCCCCCCTCACACCCGCGTCCTGCGCGACCTCTCCTTATCCCCGCGCAATAATAAACGAGATTCGAGACAAGTTTTTCAAAAATTTCTTTCTACATACTTTTATAGACTTCTTTCGCCGTCTAAAGTTTCGTTAGTCGATTCCGGAGATCTCAATTACGACGATAAAGTATACAAGTAATCAAAAACGCTCCGAGGAGTCCAACCAGCTGGTCAGTTTTACTTAGAAATTGTAAAAAAAAATACAGTCGTAACGAATGTATGGTTTTATATTGTGTTTTATAGCTATTGGAGTAAACAAAGAGGCTAAGTCACTTTATATAGCGATTCCTTTGCCAGTCTTTATTTTAAGCATTCCAAGCCTACGACTACGAGTACACAAACGATAAACAAAAGTTACTTCTCGCCGCTCGTAACAACCAATTCACGACAATCCTCGGGATGGGGACGCTGATAAAACATTAAATTTGAATTTTATTCATGTCAATAAAAACAAACGGAAAACTCAAACATTTTATAGTAAATTGAGAAAAAATCATTGAAATCGTAAAGATAGTTGTGGAAACCAAGCACAAACAATTAAAGTGATTTAAGAGGCAGAGATCCAGGGGCAATGCGCTACAATGCTGACGTGTACTTCTACAGTCACCGTTATTTTGAAAATGATTTATTCAATTCTTCTGCATATATCTAATTTCTTTAGTAGTTACTATAGTTTACAATAATTTATGTAAATAGCAAATCTCCACAATCGTCCACCGACTTTACAATTAATTAGTTTGCTTAATATTTTTACTTATTTTAAAATTAGAAAACTAATTTTTTTGTCTTACTAAGGATTTTGTTTGTCTCATAACCGGATCTCATGATGGAATCCCATGGAGATTTTGGAAAACCTTCGAATTTTATAGACATACTATGTGTATCATATACTTTTATAATAATAATATTTGCTCCATCATCTGTTAACATCAATGAGGTGATGATGATAATAGAAGACCCAACTCCTGAACGGTTAGGAGATAGTGGACAATCTATTATATATAATAGGGTCTTGTAGTAAGATAGTTGTAGACTATCAAGTTAATCGGGTAAGCTGATGATTGTAGGTAGTATTCCTCAACTTCTAATAGTTAAATTGTGTCTAGGTAAAAAAATACCCATTTAGGCAGCGACGTCAATAATAACGTATTTTAATTAGTAAATAGGTATATAAGCATATAAATAATATTAATATCACTTATTATTTCTTGATTTTCTTTAGTTTAAAATAGTTAAAATATTATTTTCTACAATTTAGTTTTTGTAAAAGTGTATGTCTTAAAGTGTATGTCTTAAAATACTATATTAAAAGGCAAACTTTCATGTAGAGTTATTCAAATTTTACATATTTGTCGACAGGATCCTGAAGAGAAACCGCATCACCCACATCGAGGAGCACGCCTTCGCGAACACGCCGGCGCTACGCGTCCTGTGAGTATTCTTCATTCACGCACTATACTTATTTCCTTATATATAGACAGGATTGTAGGCACGTAGAGATATTGGACAATTTCCAGAACTTTAACACCGATAAATCATTTTATATTAGTTGCTATTATTACATCTAACATTAAATATACTCCACTATATAAATATTCATAGAAATAAAACGCAAATTACAAAACCCGTCCTGTAACTTCATACCGCATTAGTTCGCCGTCTCCTTCTTAGTCTACTTTGTAAATAATAAATTGCCATGACAATAAATCGATAGAGAGATACAGGTCACACATTTCTTATTGATACTTCTTGCTCACTGAGAAAAGGATTGATTACTTGAATTAACAATAACAAATGCACAGATCTGCTTTAATAGACATCTTCCATACACTAGCACAATAGACGGAAAGTGGAAAACGAAGTGTTTTAACACTAAATGCCTTCAGCCTACTCTGCTATATACATATATGCTATATACAGCGTGAAGATGACTTGATTTAGGTTTTTATTTTCATTACCATGCTTAGATTAAACTAGGTGTAATCATTAATAATGAATATTATATATTATATAGATAAGAAATAGAAAGTGAAACCGAACTGTCTTAACGCTAGAAAAGATAAAAACGATTGGCATATAGATGAAAAGGTAAAAACTAAATTAATTACATCTTGTAACCCAACATTCCAATCCAAATTGAATACTCGTACAGCGGATGTCAAGTACGGTGGGTAACAACGCCCAACGTCATGGGCCAAGGTCCCACACCACTTCAATAAGCGCTAACTGATTCAGACTGTAAACATTGATATGTATCGTTTCCCGACTACCTGTCCCGATTATTATATACGTTGTAGGTACTATCTCGTACTGCCCCAGATTATAGTAAGACGTCAAACCTAATAACTATTCGCCTATCGGCGCAGTTAACTTAGTCTTAGACAGATATATTTATATAAAATATATTTTTTATTTAATATATTCTAATTATAATGTGTTTTAATTATCATAATTATACTCATCAACGGTGTTCATATTCATACAAACAATTACAATAGTATATTTGTATGTAATAGTTTAGTTAATAGTTATGTTACATGACATGGCTTTACATTTGTTGAAATTATTCGTTAGTCGTTACTAATAGTTTATTTTTAACAAAAAAAAAATCGACTTCAAACAAATTAAATCTTTCTTTAATTGTTTTTTGTAACAAAATCACACTTTTTGGTTTTTTTTGTTAAAATAAATTTATTTTAACATTTTATATAATGGGTAGACCTTAAAAGATTGCTTCTCAGTCGAGGAGATAGTGGTTGTCTTATGTAAAATTTGATGTTTAGTTAGGTATTATTTTTGTGTAAGCGAACATTTTGGCATAGTGACGAGAACATACATAAAAAACCGGCCAAGCACGAGTCGAGCTTGTCCACCCAGGGTTCCGTGCAAAAATTGGAGTGCTCGAGCTTTTTATGAAAGCTCGAGAATCAAATCATAGGGCAGTTAATCTGAACGAATTGAATTTCAACCTGATATCGCGTTTCTGAGAGACAGACAGACAGACAGACAGACAGACAGACAGATAGTCAACAGGGTAATCTTGTAAGAAATCCTTTTTTCTTAAAAAGTACGGAACCCTCAAAAGAAACATCAAAATCCGTTCACCTAGTAAAAAGTTCTTACGTAACAAACATTAAAAGAAAACAGTCGAATTCATTTTCTTCCTTTTCTTACAGAAATCGATCAAAGAGATCTTAACACAAAAAGTACCTAACTACTAGTCCAGTTATTTTCTCACTTTTAGTATCGGACGACACGACATTCATTCTCGTTTAGGCAGAACTTCCTATTAAAAATAAACTAACTCTGGAACAAATCTATCAAATGGACGAAAATAGGCGGCATGTCGTTGGTCCTACGTCATATTGAGATAGCAATATTATTCACAGTAATACTATAATTCTGCATAATAAGTTGGCAAGCTCATTTGTGTTAATAAAGTTGTCAAAAAAGGCTTTATACATACATATACATCTTCTTCTTCTTATTTCCTTGCGATCTTATTGCGATATTGAAATTGTTAGCATTGGATATAAGTTGTTGTGTGATCTTATGTGCATACACGGGCGACATATATTGTGGATTAAAGTGATCTTTGACCAATATTATTGCGCAGGTTGGCGTGATGGGTTTATGCGAACTGTTATACTTTGTAAATTTCTAAGGCCATTTCCTTCTTTATAGTTTACACGAGACAGTGATATCTAAATTAGGAATTGCAACAAAGCTTGAGCATAAACCAAAGTAGTTAACCAAAGCTTTTTATTGTCGCACCAATTGTCTTGCTTTGCTGACCTCGTAAATGTTCATATAAATTTTACGAGAATTTTATAAGTCATAAAGGATAACCACACCCGGTTATAATAGGCTGGCAGGTCCGAACGTACTCGTATGTGGCGTGGCAGTAAACATGAGCCACTTTAGTGACTAACTGTTGCTTTACGATAATTTGTACTAAACTAACATAAGAATTTTACGATAACTGTTAATCAATCCTGGTAATAGAATAATTTCAGTTATAGTCTATAAGCCATTGAAATTCGTTTAATACCCTAATTTTCTCGTTTCAGAAAGTTTCACGTTTTATCCCTAAGAGCAGAGCTTTACCAAACGTTACGATCCGTTTTATGCTAGATTTTACATTACTTTTATTTATATTTTAAAAATATTAAAATCAGTATCAACTAATTTGATTCAAAATAAGAAATTATTTTTTTAAACGTCAACAACACAGTTTACTAAAGCCTTCTCAGAGCTGAGGAAAACTGACGCAAGAAACTCAGTGGGATTTCTGTCTTATAAGAAATTAAATCAGATTAATTGTACTATCACAAACTCAATCATATCTACTTTTCCACCACTTATTAAAAACATTATAAAATAAGATATTTCTGAGTTCGTGGATGGGGTCGTGAGCAATGGACGTGATACACTTGTGACGTAAGTGCACTCCGCTGGCGTTCTTCAGCACCGGTCGCTACTCAGGTACTCGGTGGAGCGGCGAGCTGTCGCGACCGGCGGCGGCGCTGCACGGTGTCTGCGAGTGGCTGTGACCATTGTTCTCGGCGGCGATCGATGCCACATAGGGCTACCACTACATCCTATCTTAAAATAATGTTATGACACCCGAACGAACGGAACGGAACGGAACGTGAAATGTGTAATAAGAACGGAGTCTCATAAGTGTCCTCAGGTTCCCTCTGCCTACCATATCATGAGCGGTATGCAGCGAGAGGATATTATTTTTTTTTTGAAGCCTCATCTGAGTCCACATCCAGGGGAGTGAATTGGGCATTTTCATTACAATTAACTTTCATATAATTAATTTTCACCATTAAACACGGAATGTTTCTAAAACTGGGCGGCGCGATATATATTATATGTATATACACATATGTTATATATATATATATATATATATATATATATATATTACTTGGGAGTTACGAGTAGTTAAAAAAACTACTAATAAAGTAATGATAAATCACATTACATCACTCTTGTTTTTTTTTACTTCACGCAATTCCCATTAGTCAAAGTATAAAGAACAATTATGATCATTTTTCTAGTTTCGTACTTTTTAAAGAAAAAGTCTGTCTGTCTGTCACGACCCTTTATCTCAGGAACGCTTGGAGATATCGGGTGAATTTCATTCAAACTAATAAATACTCAGATCTACGGCCCCATGATTTCCCGATAAAAACCATATTTCTATATTTACTTAGGAAAAAGATATGACGGTTTTTATCGCAAAATATTATTATTATTCGACACTATGAAGGAAATCAAAATTCATAGGGTATTTCCAGTTGACCTAGAATTATGAAATTTGGCAACTAGCATCTACAGGTACTGTACATTTATAGTTAAATCCTAAAAAATAAAAACCTTAAGAACAAAAAACACATATTTCGACACTATAAAAGGAATCAAAATTAATAGGGTACTTTTGTTTATCTTTGAATTAAAAACATGACATAGAGTAGTTATGATATAGAGTTATCTACATGATTTAAAGCTGACTCTACGTGAAACAAGACATGACAGACACTTTCCAACTGAGCCGAGAAAATGTCAATATTGAATATTTTATACTTTTTCGTATATATTTTTTTATGAAAGGAAATTCTTATCTTAATTTTAATTATCTACAGCCTTTTTGTAAGAAAATATCTAACTTACATTGCTGTAACTTGTTAGAAAGCTTCATAAATAAATATATTTCATTGAATAATTCAAAACGAAACTGAGAATTGGTCAGTTAGGAATTATATAGACTAAATGAAAATCAATAACCCATACTAGTATTTACACTACACATTTTGTCTCTGTCATAGAGCCATGCTTCAGGCGAATAACAATTTTATTCGCTATATCTTATATCTTATTTTCTTGGCGACGTCAGTCCGTGGTCTCTGGTTTAATTCACGATATATTTTATGCTATTTCGCTACGTGGCTACAATTGTTTTTGATAAATTGGCTGTTTGTAATAATAAGCACATTTTACTGAGTTTGATAATTGTGAGCTTTTATATTCCAGTCTTAGAAAATTTGAAACCAATGATATTTTATTTGCTTGAGGCCACTCGTGGCGCCGTAACATGCGTGTGACTGTAGACTAGCACATACTAACTACACTTAATAGATGGAGTATACAATTACCAATTAAAATAGGAAAAATGTGTAAAATATACGTCAGTGATAACGTAAAATTACATTGTTTCATACATTTTGTCAGTGGCAAAGTAAACAGAGCTTGGATTGTCAAAGGATATGAAAAAGAAAGTCAGATATTCCTTTAAATAAGAAGCGTGTTAACTGGCGGTGTTCCTCTACAAACTGAAACAAGTAGAGTAAGGTGAATATATTAATAAATATTCCTCCAATAAGGGATCAAACATATAACCGAAAGCTTTTTCTTTGATTACGTCTACTAAATAATCACAATTACAAAATAATTAGTTAAAAAACCAATTAGTAGTAAATAACGATGTACAACGATATACATGTAATATTGTCTAGGAATGTAGGTGAGCAACGTTAACTAGAATTCGTAATAATAAAAAGATACTAGCTGCGGAAAGCGGCCATTTAAGCGTGACCTGAAAGAGAATCCCTTTGTACTCGTAGTCACCGCGCCGCTCGCGCTGTCGTCGGATTACGATAACACTGAAATATTTCATGCTTATATATTTTTCGTGAGTATACTACAAAAATAAAACACGTAACGACAACAGAAGAAGGGCAGGACTTTAACGAAAACTTAGAATTTATTATTTTCGTAAAGACAAAGATACGTTTTCGTAAATAGCGAAAACCGTGCTCGATTGTGAACTTTAAATTCTGAATGAACATATGTTAATTTGTCTAAGACAATGTCTTGATATAGAACTGACTTCAAAGAATCAAAGAAAATATTAATTATATAAATGTACATACATAAATACAAAATGTATACATTCAGGCAACTACACAATAAGATACAGACACAGTAGTGTAGGAATACTAATTTCCGCATTCCTTTATTCACAAATGAGGCGGTGAGTGTATTCACCACCTCATTTGTGATATAACAATTAAAAACTTAACATGCAAGTATGGAGTCAACCTCTATAACGCATATTCAACAGTAATCGCTTAATCGGCCGGCCCCGGGTCCGGCTAATGGCCCCGACCCTCCTTGCTCTCCCGCTCTCCCTCTCTACGGGCACATCCTCGTGGCCCTCGCGGCCCTCGCGCCTAGTGCTACCGAGTTGCTACGGTTCCACTACAAACAAATACCATTCATTTCTAAACTACTGTATAGATGCATTATTATTACATTAGACTGGTTGTGGATTCGATCTCCACTCGAAGAAATTAAATATTTATTTAAATTTGTATTTTTATTTATAACGATTGGAAACGGAGTGTATTAACACTGGATGCCCTCTGCCCACCCCGCTATGAGCGTGATACAACGTGAAGCTGATTTTTTGATTCTATAATTGAACCTTATTTAAAATTAAACAACATATATTTCTGCAATACAACAAAGACTCGATCGTATATTAACAAATAATCTCCAACCGAACGGAACAGACATCCGACTTATTTATGCGTTAGATGAATTTATTTGATCTCGAGCTTATGTCTGTGTATAAACAAACGGTAGGCACTGAGAAGGCTATTAGCCGCGGATTCGCCTGTCGTTATTTATCAGAATACAGGATTTATTTGGCAACACAAACAATACGCCTCTGTGATGAATGTGAGTGTTTGAACGCGAAATTAAACTCACTCGAGCTCTACAATAGCAGCGTAAATATTATAAGAACTGATTGATTTTTCATAAGTATATCTAAAAGAAATTTTAGTATCTTTTTCCAGTTCCGAGTTTCTAAGCACAGGCGTGTGACTGTAAACGTGGCAGGTTGTGGGTTCGGTGCCCACTTGAGGAAAAGAAATATTTAATATTTTTATTTTCTCGCTACAACACGCAATGCCCCAAGTATTCAGCGGAAATTTGGGGAACGAAAGTGTCTGTCTTTATTAAATAATGGAACAAAATTATTTAATTACAATGCCAATTCATTAATATCAGTTATAATTCTATTACCTTAATAATAACTAAATATTAAAGAAACTTAAATAACTATTAAGCTAAATTATATTGTTGCACAGACGGCTTGAAGACAACCTTCTGAGTGAGCTGCCTCCTGCTGTTCACCTGTTGCCAGCTCTCGAAGATTTGTAAGTTTTTGGTTTTTAACAACACCACTTGGATTATATATATTTCGTCTAATATAAAGTTTTAGTTAATGTTTGTCTATATATCAGGTCGGTGGCAAACAACCGCGTGGAGCGTGTTTCCGGAGGGCTGCAGGCGTGCTCGCGCTTGGCGCGCCTCGAGCTGCGCGCCAACCCGCTGTCGCAGCTGCACGCGCACGCACTGACATATCTACCCAGGCTTACTACCCTGTGAGACAACATTCTATTATATTTTAAGTATATTTCTTTTACAACTTATTGATTTATATTTAAGAAAATAGAGATCTTACTAAAAATATATTTGTCTGTACCTACCTCATTCTTAGAGTGGTTGTGGGTTACTCTATTACTTTTTTGCTAGTCTTCAGTTGGTAAATCTCACGTTAGTTTCCACTTAACACTAGCTCTCTGGACTGGAGGGCAAGGCTCTAACATATAGGCTCTTTATATAACATATAAACAGAAGAAATTTAAATTTTTCGTGGGTTTCTATATAAGAAAAGAAAATAAGCCTAATGTTATAATATTAGGTTTTAACATTAGGCTTATTTTCTTTTCTTATATAGAAAACCACCAAATAAATAAGGAAGAATCATAGTAACTTGATTCAGTTCCTAAGTTTATTTTCAAGAAACCCTTTTTCGTGGGTAGATATAAAATAGGTATCCCTTTGCGTCAACTGCTAAGATCGCCCACGCCGTCGGATTCTTTCTTAACAACAAACTTTGTCTCTTGTTACCATTAGATTATAGATCTTCATCGTAGCATACGGCAATAACTGTCTATCTTTAATTAACAAAATTACTAGATATGTTTCGATTGCGATTCCATACAGAGAGTACTGTATATCTAATGATAAAATATAAATTAAATAAATAAAATAAAATTAATGATACTTTGATGTCTATAATTTTAAGCACAATTTACTTAACACCATAAACGACCAATTCAATAATCTCAAGTAATAATTAAACATATATTTTTAATACCAAATCCATCCATATCCATAAAAAGTTTATTTCTTTTATTTCTTATATTTTTATGTATTTGTTTATTTGTAATAACAAAAGCTTGCCATTCTATATTAATATAGAAATAGCCTTGATCAAAATTGAATACTCTGATATGGATGATATAAAAGATAACCTCAATTGTTGTAAGATCTGTCCTAGTTTCGGTACATGTTCTTAATGCAAGTTCGCTATCGTGTTTACAGCCAAGTGTCTACGTAAAAGACAGTTTGAAAACTCATAAGAAGCTCAGGGAACCACCGACTGCGGCAGCTTGCCAAATCATTGTAGGAATATATCCAAAACATTATCTTATTACTTAAATGTTCTCAGTGAAGAATAACCTTAATAAATATATGTATGTTGATAGTAAAAATTAAGTTAGTATAAAATCACTACAATATATAAATATTATTTATTTATTTACCAACGACTATTCTAAATGAAAAAGTTACAAATGTAATATTTTATTTCCCTATTCTTTCGTTAAACTAAAGTTGACAAACTATTGGAAGTGGTATACTTCATATTTGGTACCATTAATCGAAGATATAAGCTTGCGGCATGCTTGGCAGTGCTAAAAAAATCTTAGATAGCGTTGCGTGCGCCGCAGTCGTCCAGGGCACCGAAATGCATCACGGATGCATTCGCGATGACGCGACGTGACGAGCCAGTGCGGTGACTTAGTAGGTGCAGTTTGCCTGACCGAGGTCGCACCAGTGTGCGTGTAGAGAGAGGGGGGGCAGGAGAGGGAGGAGGAGGTTGTTCGCGAAGTGCAGTACACGGTGAACGCGCTCTCTCGGCTCGGCTCTCCAATTATAGATAATGTCAGCATCGACTGACCCGACCTCTTAAACGTGTCGCGGACTGGTACTCATCGACGCAGAGTTCACGTTGGACAATTAAGCAATAAATAAGTGCTTTGTTGGGTCATGGGTATGGCGAGATTTGCCGCCATCGATAATTATTATTGAGTAAAAAGGATTAAAACATGGGTACAAAATAATATTATGCCCAAAACGAATTAGGCACAAGGTCTCGTCAGCGCGAGTCACTTTGTTCTGCAGAAACAATGTTGATTTATTGCATACGAGTCATCGAAAGTAAATGCGATGGATTGTTTTTCGAATTTATAATTTAGGTAATTTGTGTGTACAGTATACTGTCGGAGGCGCGCGGGCTGGGCCGGCTGCCGGCGCTCAACGGGTCGGCGCGGCTGCGCACGCTGCGGGCAGACCGCGCGCGCCTCGCCCGCCTGCCGCGCGACCTGTGCGACCACGCTCCACAACTAAGGGCACTGTTAGTACTACACTCACTACTTGTTTCGACACACTTACACACTTTACATTGGCGGCGCATGTCGTAGAATGACAAGGCTGCGTATTTCGACGCCGGAATGGATAATGAACTATTCTTAGTAGTTCATTACGTGACATAGCATTTAAGTGCTATTTAAGATTTACTTGTAATGTTTCAATTGTTGAGTAAAGTGTTACTCTATCTATTAGCGCAACACGATACTTCACTATCTTTTTATGTTCCATCTTCGTGTAATTACGCCTAAGGTTTTAAATGTAACGATCTGTGACTGTTGCGTTATTTGTTTATTTATTCTCTTTCATATTTACTTACTTACTAAGTAAGTAAGTATATAATGTATGAGTATGTTCAATTATAAAACCTATGGGACGAAATTATAAGTTTTGATCTACGCTGCACTGAGCTACTACATTCGGCGGCTTAAATAGAAAGCACCGGGTGCAGTGATCTAATTTTAAAGTTATTTATAACGTTAACATACCCTCTCACCTAGCAGGTATATTAAGACCAATATTGTGGGATTTTAGTGACATACTTATGTAGACTCCAGCGAAATGGCTAACTAAGACATTGAGTTGTGTCACCTTCTAAGCGAGGTTAGAGATACAAACAAACCTCTCCCCGGCGCGAGATCAATCGATCAACGTTTCATCGCCTCAACCTCGACGGTATCATTGAAGCTTACACGATTACCCGCCACTCCGCTACTCCGCACCGAACTACTCTTGGCAATGCGGCCAAGCAATTGAAGCACCCAACGTCCATTAAATTAATTGTTAATTAGATTTCACAAATGCAAAGCTCGATGTAGAGACATGATTTACATGTTGTTTATTTACGATTTGTTTGTTGATGATTATGTGTTTACATTTTAATATTTTATGTATGTATGTGTGTCTTGCCCAGGGACTTGCGGTCAAACCAGCTGGAGCGTGTCCCACTACTCCACAACTGCACTGAACTTCGCGTACTGTGAGTAATGAACTTGCGCTATCTGCGTATCATCTCTTCTCATTTATATTCTTCTCTTTTATTTTTCTTCTCTTCTTTTTTTTTATCTATATCACTCAATACTCAAAACCTCCGGTATTCGGTGGAAAGTGGGGAGTAGAGTATCTTAACACTGGTCTTCCTTTGCCTACCCTATGCCATGCAGGATAAAACGTGAAGCTGAAAAAAAATTGTAACGCAATCAATTGTAGAGTGCGGCTAGTTCAATTACCGCACACGTTCTGTACCTACATAGTA
This sequence comes from Heliconius aoede, assembly GCA_037355905.1. Classification (NCBI taxonomy): domain Eukaryota; kingdom Metazoa; phylum Arthropoda; class Insecta; order Lepidoptera; family Nymphalidae; genus Heliconius; species Heliconius aoede. Next base: position 407,585 of record JBAIZZ010000222.1, read on the forward strand.
CACCCTGTATAGTGTACATAGCACGCAACTCCGAGGCGATAACAAATTACATTACACTCGCAGTCTTTACAAAGTTATTCGTAACGGCACGCAAACTTCGCAGGGAAATTTTATCTTATAACAGTTTTTTCAATCTAGTAAATGGATCTTTTACTTAAAAAAAGTTTTCAGCTTTATATTGGTCAATATTTCTTTTGCTAATTTATAAAAAGGTATATATGTGTTTCATATTTTTTTTAGAAAATTTGAAAAACTAGAATTTTTAAAAAACTTTGAACATAGGGGAACTCGAACCCGCGCCTATTGAAAACCGTCTCTGAACAAACACGATAACTATTTTTATAATTAAAGAATAAATAGAAACTCATACATTTTTATATATTGCTTGTTACAACTTATTTAAGTTCATAGCGTCCCTGCGGGGAGATTCTTACAACTTTAGGTCCAGTCCCACTGCGTTCAATTTTTTATGTTTTCTAAAAGTATATTTCTATGTTAAACTATATTTTTAAAGATATTAAAAAATTTAACAAAATCTCACTTTATTAGTAAAGTATAGAAAAATTTTAAATTGCGAAATTTTGTTGCACTTCTATAAGACGATGGTGGTACCTTTTTTTTATATGTTCATTGGACGATTCAAATGTGCTTATAATAAATAGTCTACTTGAATAAAGAATATTTCAAATTGAACTCTTCATGGCGACGCAAAGCGCGGCGTTGAGTTCCTCCATTGTCTCAAATTCGGCGGAAAGTAGGAAATGGAATTTTTTAATAGGATGGGAGTGTCTTACCACTACGATTTCAGGTTCCCTCTGCGTACACTGCTATGTGCGGCATACAACGTGAAATTTAAAAAAATAGAAAAAGGGTTGACACAATAATTAATGAATGGTACATCTATTTAACAGATAATGTAGAATTAGAAAACATTAATGACTATTGTTTATTATAATAATATAAAATATTACAATAGAATTGTACAGTGACTGTTCTAATTATTTTATAAATGAACTAGTCTTATCTAATTATAACTTCCAGTACAATAGCGGGCTAAACGAAGGCCGGGGAAATGAATAAGGAAAATATTTTCATAAATAATCAAGTTTGTGAAGGTCCGTCCACTCGGTTGCATCATAACAAAAAAAAAGAGTTGCGCTGATTTTATAAAGGATGTCATATTTTTTTTACATTTTTAAAGTGTTATTCCACATTTAGGAAAGAGAAATACTTATTTTGAAAAAAAATTCACCGCGCGGAACTAGAACCCGCGCCTGAAGGCGCGGCTTCTAGTTCCGCTAGGTTGAAATTTTAATACGTTTTCAAAATTAAGAATAGTTAATTAGTACTACATAAAAATTTTTGTAATACTGAACTGATAAGTTTGCCAGATTTTACAAAAGATTTTATAATATTATTCTATTTTATTTTTGAATAAACTCAGGCGCTTTATCGTTTTAGCAAGGTAGACAGGGAGAACCTAGTGTGTCAACACACTCCGTTCTGTACGCACCGCCCGAGTTTAATACATCGCTAGTTTAGTGGTGAAACTTGATACCCCGTTTTACTCTATCATAACGGGGGAAATAAAAGCTATTTGTGAAATAAATATTATCATGCCCTCAAATTGGGAGTTCGAATCATCGATCCCGCAACTCGACAAAAAATTTAAGTAAATATTGCTCAGGGATTTGTCGGACAACCTGGTGGAGTCACTGGGCGACGGCGCCCTACGCGGGCTGCGACGCCTGCACGACCTGCTGGCCGCGCGCAACCGCCTGCGCGTCGTCACCGCCGACACCTTCGTGCACTCGCCCAGACTTCAGCTGCTGTAAGTAGGCTATCTAAAATTTTTACATATTCTAAGAAATTAATGATAGAAATAATAGATACACACGATTTGTAAGGAATTTAATCACGCAAGACTAAGTTTTTGTATATTCTAATTGAATTGGATTCAATTTTAATAACTAATAGTTTAATATTATTTTTAAATATATAATATCACGTCATACGTTTTTCTACCTATAATGTTTATGTAGATATGTATAAAATCGAGTGCGGTGGTCGCTCTACATGTAAAAAGCTATTAATCATCCGCAAGTTCGCTGATTGAATATTCAGTATATACCTACCTGGCGGCGGCGGTCGGCGGTCGGCGGTCGGCGTGTCTTGTTCTTATCACAACGGTCACTCGACTCTTCCACACCTATATGCAATTCACGTATCTCCCATTGCTTGTATAATTTTTAAATTTATTTTCATATAATTTATATGGAATTGATCGCGTGTATAGATATCTATACGACAGAGTGTATAGTGCTTTTTCTCATTTCTCCTTTCTGTCAATTTTCTTATGTATCCAATAAGTTTTCTGTAAATACAAGATAAGTAATAATTCTTCTGTATTGTTTCAAACAGCAGAAATTCTCTCAAAGCTCAAAGCTGGTAAGCTTTCTACCGTCGACGGAAAATGTCGACACTTCATAAAATCTGTTTTCATGTCAGCAACTCAAGTTGTAACAATCCGTTAAGGACGCGACGCTACAAACTAAATGTGAAGTAGCTATTCATTTTGCGGTGTAAGTTGTAACATTTGAGGCCGCCGGCCGCCGACGTCGTTAGGCGCTAAACCAATTAGCGACGCTCACGAGCCGTTGGCTTTCAACGAATATTAAACGCTCGTTACTCGATGGTGATCGCGACATGCGTTACTCCGCCGTGACGCGCGAGTATGTAGCGTCGGGCGTTTCCAATTAACCGGGAAATATACGACGACAGTCGCGTATCTAATAACTTATTGGAAAAAGATGAGCGCTGCAGTATTGCCTAAATTTACAGATTACATATTTTTTTTACCTTCACGCTGTGTCCCGCTCATAGCAGGGTAGGCAAAGGTAACCTGGGAACCTAGTTTAGACACTCTGCTCCCATTAAGACATTTCTGTTCCTACTTTCCGCCAAATTCTAGAGGTATTGCGTGTTGAGTGGCGAAAATCAAAGCCGCGTTCTATCAGAGCGAGAGAATGAAAATATTAAATCTTCTTTTCCTCGAGTAGGAATCGTACCTACAGCCTGTAGAGGTTACAGTCGCAAGTTTGTGCCCCGCGGTCCTGATAGACATCATCTACATATTATAATGCTGTATTCATATATAAACATACTAAGTTCATCCATATTACGAATGTATGTCGATACGTGTGCATGTTTACATATACTGTATCTGATATAAAGCGATGCAATCTCTTAATATACAAAAGGCAACAGCTCTCCCCGCGTCGCGCGGTTCTCCCGCAAGGCGCTATCGTCTACTTACATCTGTATGTTCATTTGAATACGTCTGCTTTCAGAGACCTCGAGGACAACCAAATAGAGCACATCGACATGGAGGCGTTCGTCCCCGTTTCTAAATTAGAGGACTTGTAAGTTCATTTCCACTTATACTGTGTCGTACTACTTTGTGTTTTGTAACTTGTATTTATATCAAGTATGTGAACCTTTTTATTTTTGTGTAACTCGACTATTTCTTAAATGATTTTGTCTTTTGTATTAAGTAAAGTTTTGCCAGTTGTAAATTTTTTACCCAACGACTAAGAAAAAGTAAGTAAAAAACAACTAAGCAAACGTAGAATTTACCCCCACATTTACTTAATTTTTTTTATCTATAATAATCTCAAAGTATTAAATAAGAATGGGTACGATTTGTATTTAATTGTGCATAAAGTACAACTGTGTTATAGAAATGTGGGTAACAACAAGTTCCCGGTGTTGCCGGCGAGTGGGCTGCAGCGCCTGTTGCACCTGAAGGCGCACAACAACCCCGCATTGCGACGCTTCCACCCGCCAGACCTCTTCCCGAGAATACAGGTCAGTTGGGATATTTCTACATATTCATACATTGTAAATTCTGAAATTTCGTATTTTTTTTTTTTGTTATTTTTTTAATGTCTTTTGTACTTCACACTACATGCATACATGGTCCGTATTTGCAGGGTAGGCAGAAGAAACTTGGCAAGCGTACACACTTCCTTTCCCTTCATTCCGCTAAATTCTCGAGGCATTGCGTGTTGAGTGGCAGAACTCAAAGCTACGCTTCGGCTCCTTACCAGAGCCAGGAAATGAACAATTAAATATTTCATTTTCCCGAGTCGGTTTGCCAATATGTCACGACGGCCTTTATTTAATGTTAAGGCGTAAAATACTGCTGAACTATGGGTTTATAATTCTTATCATCGACATTCTCTCGATTTGGTTTTGGTTTTTGATAAAGATGAAGAAAGGACGCAAGATCCAATGTTTTTATTTATTTATATGTACTTATAATATACACTCTATATCATTCTACACATGTCTATAACTGGTAGTACTATCTCTGACAGACGCTTGTGCTGTCGTACGCGTACCACTGCTGCGAGTTCATGCCGCTGATGGAGGGCGGCAGCGCGGAGGCGGACGCGGCAGACGCCGAGCACGAGCAGTTCAGCGACCTCGTGCTGTTGCCGCCTGCGCATGTCGACCTCGCCGCCTGGGCCAACGCTACCGACATCTGGCCGCACTACCGTGCGTCTTATATCATCTACAAAATTCCTCGGAAACAAAGAGCTATATCAAAATAATCTTTTTGAGTTAATTCAGAATATTCCAACTTAAGGAACAGGCCAAATTTCATCAACATTGAGTCAGTAATTTTTAAGACATGGACATCTAGTCTAGTCTAGTTTTGAGTGCATCTGAAAATAAGCTTAATAAGGAATATTAGAAATGATTACATATACTTGTAGTATGTCGTTTTGAGAGAGATTCACTAATTTAAAGATAAATTACATTGTAAATTTAAAAATTCATGCTCAGTATACAATTTTAATTTCAAATTTAATATTTTTTTACCAATCGAAAGACGACAAAAATGGTTTTAAAAAGATTGGACCAAAATTTTTTGAGCATAAAATTTTGAGAAAACTTCAAACGAAAACTATAACTTGTAACAAAATGTTTATATTGTTTGTTCCCTGACTATATCAGGAATGCATCATTGAATCAGGCCACTCTCTTTCTTTATATTATAAAATTAAACGAGACACGCACAAGAAAATATATTACAACACCAATAGTCGGTGAAAAAACACAATTTTTTATGCATTGTATAGCTCACATATGCTATTTAGATATTTCTTCGACTTTGAGAATTAAAAATGCCCTAATGTGCTTAATCGTATCTTTGTCTAGTGAATGCAACTGGCGAGGGCGGGTCGCGGCTAGCGGCGGTGGAGTGGGGCGGTGTAGGTGCCGCAGAACTTAAATTTTCTGGAGCTCGCCGCGTACGGTGCTTGCCTTTACCTGGTATATTTTTCCCATAATAAATTAAAGCAATAATGGATATAATAATCTACGATATTAAATGTTTAAGTATCTGTCCATTATCAGGACCGTTTTTGCCGTGTGTGGATCTCTTCGACTGGTGGACGCTGCGGTGCGGCGTTTGGGCGGTGTTCCTGCTGGCGCTGCTTGGCAACGGTACGGTTGTCTTCGTGCTGGTGTTCAGTCGTAGTCGCATCGACGTTCCGCGATTTCTAGTCACCAACCTGGCAGCGGCTGATTTCTTTATGGGAATTTATTTAGGTATTTTCTTTAAATACTAGTAAAACAAGATGTATATGCTGCAGTAATCACATATAAATTTGTCATTGTAGGTTTTTTGGCGGTTGTTGACGCAGGAACATTAGGTGAATTTCGAGCACATGCGATCTCGTGGCAAATGTCTGGCGGGTGCCGGCTGGCGGGGTTCCTGGGTGTACTGTCGTCGGAGCTGTCAGTGTACACGCTGGCCGTCATCACGCTGGAACGCAACTACGCTATCACGCACGCCATGCACCTCAACAAGCGGCTGTCGCTGCGCCACGCGGCCGCTGTCATGGCGGCAGGCTGGGCCTTCTCGCTGGCGGCGGCCGCGCTGCCGCTAATGGGCGTGTCCGACTACCGCAAGTTTGCGGTGTGCTTACCCTTCGAGACCGGCTCACCCGCCGCACTCGGTTACGTCGTCACACTGCTTATTATCAACGGATTGGCCTTCCTGGTGCTGCTCGGCTGCTATCTGAAGATGTACTGCGCCATCCGCGGCTCTCAGGCGTGGAATTCCAACGATTCTCGTATCGCCAAGCGAATGGCGCTCCTAGTTTTCACAGATTTTCTGTGCTGGTCGCCAATAGCTTTCTTCGCCCTCACAGCGGCTTTTGGCGCCCAGCTCGTGTCTCTCGAGGAGGCGAAAGTGTTTACAGTTTTTGTGCTGCCATTAAATTCGTGTTGCAACCCTTTCCTGTACGCCATACTCACTAAACAATTCAAAAAAGACTGCGCTCTCGTCTGCAAAGCTATCGAAGAATCCCGCGTGACTCGCGGCATCGGGCGCTGCAGACACTCATCCAATTTCAGTAACCGCCAGACACCGGCCAACACCAACAGCCTCGCGGAGCGCTCGTCCCGCGGCCAGCACGGCGCGACGTGCGCGTGCCGCCGCCTGCTGCCCGCCGGCGTGACTGCACCCGTTGCCGGTGTGGCCGCCGCCAGCGGGGCGAGCGGCGAACGCCTGTTGCGCTGGCTGCGCGCGTGCGGGCGCCGCTCAACAGCGCCGACGCCGCCCGCGCCACGCCAACCGCCCGCGCCACCGGCGCGCACCGGCTCCGTGTCATCGTCGGTGGAGTTCTCGTCATCGCGCTCGGACTCGTGGCGCACCTATGGGCGCGCGCCGCCACCGCCTCGCCGCGCCGCCTCGTGGCTGGTGGCGCGCAAAACCTCGCAGGACTCCAACCTGTCCTCGTCCCGTAACGACTCGTCCGGATCCAACGCGACGCAGTCCACGGGTACGTGGCGCACGTCGCGCTCGGGCGGCAGCGCGGCGGCATCGGGCGGGGCGGGCGCCGGCGTGGCGGTGACGGGGGCTGGGGCGGCTGGGACGGGTGGTCGACCGCGCCTCACGCGACAGCCGGCGGTGGTGGCGGACGAGCCACCCGCGTCTCCGGCGCCGGGCGCGCTGCCGCCGCCGCGGCTGCTGCACACGATCCCGTCGGCAGCGGAGACGGAAGCACCGACGGAGGAGGCGGACGCGCGCTGAGGCCGGTCAGGGTCATCACTCATCGCCGGTCGGAGGCCGCAATCAGTGTCTTATCGTACCGTCCATTTCAGCTGGCCTGTATCTCTCCCGCGCGGAGAGGTTCGCAGCCCAACAGTCTCTCCTCCATACCCACCATAGTTCACAAACGATCCACCGATACCACTATATAAACGTTACTTCGACCGTATAGCCGGTTGTCCTCAGATCTTCTCATCGCCGTATATGCTCAGTCTCTTTTATACAGTATTAAAGAAACCATGACAATTTTAGTGTTAGAAAATAGTGTAACGGAGATACGATATTTATTTATAAAAATAACCTTTTATATAATAAGACATAAAGTTCTAAATTGATGTAATCATAGCTAGATCATTCGTATAATTATATGGCGTGTTTATTTACAAAGTACATAGCGGTAGGTGATAGCGTTAATAGTGAAAAGTGTACATATGTATGTATCGTTGAACCTACGACCTACGGCCGCGCGCGTTGTTGACTTGCGGCGCCGGCTTCCAACCTTACGTCCGAAAGGACCGAAGCAGTATTCGACTACAGTATCCACTAATTAATTATTATAAATAATTTTATGTTGTAAGTTAGATTTTATATGACATAGTGTTTAATGGCCTTGCAGAGGTCTCGCCGTCATGTCGTTACGTATTATAATGTAACTGATGGCTATATATTACAAGTTGACAGTACCTCGTTTTTGCGATATTTCTCAATGAATATTATTTCGAATGCCGAAAGAACCAATTTTACTAAAGACAATAAAAATTGAATATTTTTGACTCTATGTAACTGTTTTATAAATGTAAGAGTCGGCAACGCATTGTAGGTAAAGTTGATAATTGTATACCTTTAATTTCTTAAGACTTAACACACACAGACACCAGAAATATAAAGAAAAATATTTTCACAGGAATTGCTATATGGTTGGTCTATTTGATAGATTTTAGTATCCATCAGGCAATCAATCATTATAAATAAATGTAGTAAACAAATTCGACAAGTGAATTCCTTACAAATCCAAATCTCAACACTCCTGTCGAATCATGTCGAATTTGACTCACATAATACTCATAACTTAATACTTACGCAATACTTCCAGAATTCGGCACAAAGTGGGGAGCGGAGTGTCTTAACACTAAGTTCCCTCTGCCTACAGAGATACAGCGTGAAGCTGACTTTTTTTTGGTACTTACTCAAGAAATGGAAACATGTATTTATTACCCAGAATTAAACCATGTAATATTATGAGACATTGAAATTATTATCATGTCGACAATTTTATTTTTTACTTTCTTCTTATTTAAATATGTTGTTTTATTGTATGTTAATATTTGTGCCATAACGCTGTCACTCCATAACGCTGTTAGACCTCACACTATATTACAAAGAAAAGCATTTTTTTTTCAAATTATTACGAGATGTAAGTATATAATAGCTAGCTATATTTTATTAAACTATAAGACAAATTGATTTTGGGAGGCGTTATATGTCGTATGAAATGGTGGAAAAAAACATGAATCTTTTAAAAAAATTATAGTTGTATATTTACATGTAATTTCCAAGTTACAATTACCATAAATATTTCAGATAGTGACAGTATATTTTTTAAATAAATTATTATATATAGTATACCTAAATACATTATATAGCCGTAACTCGTAAGTTTGTTTACGAACATCCTCCGGCCTATGTTCCTTGTCTGTTGGCACATGTCTGTTTATTGAACATGTTAGAATGGTTAAAAGTGTTATTTATTTATTTATTTATTATTCCTAAAATAAAGAGAAGCGATATATATAAGTGAGTTTTATTGCGAGTCACAGCGTGTGCGCGGCGAGGTTGCTGTGCCTGCGAGCGTGTTGAGTAAACAATCCTAAACTGATTCTGCGCGTGCACGGTGCTAGTTACATATCATAACAGATTACGTCAGTGCAATTTGTAGGTATTAATACGCATAGTAACTACATGGTGTTAAAAATTATATATACAGTCTTTTAAACAAAACAGCTTAAAGTGAAGTAAAATAATGAAGAGATGTATGCCCCACAAAATCTCTCTGACAGCAAATATTTATTTGTAACAGACACATTTCTTAACGATTTATTTGTAAACGTTAGAATGTGAATGGACCAGAAAAAATATTTTTTAGATACTAGGTATTTTTCTTCAAAATAAAATAGAATTCTCAAACATTTAAGAATCTTCTGCATTCGATTAAAAATCTATCCGATAACCCTCGTCTTCGGATCTGCTGAAACGATTAATTGATGTATGTAAATTATAGTTCATTTGATATATTTCAACCATCAGTGGGCAAAAATATTGCCCTACGGTCTATAATCCGCTCTGCTTTATTCTTACAGTTCACAAAGCATAAGCTGAGCTGAGCTTTGCATTTGTGAGTGTTGTAAAAGTAAAGCAAAAAATTTATTTTAAAATATTTTTTTATTACATATAAATATATATATCAAATATTCGATACCGGACTTTGCATCCTCATAATTTCTACTTTCGTCTGATGGGCCGTTTGCTTTAATAATGATTTTCGTTTTATCATCGAAAACAGTGTTGTTTTCAAGACGGTTATTTTTCTATTTAAATATATTATACAATTTTCTATTCTTGTAAACCCATAGCGCCAACTTTATTTTTTACTTTTAATAGATTAAACACAAAAGTAAAATATAATCAAATATGTGACGCTGTTATCAGTACATAAGGTAGATAGATCGATTGACAAAAAGCTGTAATAAATAAATTAACATAAGCCAAGCAAGTGACGTGACCCCTTACACTATAAAGGAACAACAAATGCGTAGCTCAGCTTAGACCTCGCAGCCTGTACACCTAGTTTTATATTTTATAAATACGTTAAAGTACTTAATAAGATCTAGAGTAAGTTATTCACATTAAACTAGCTGACTCAATACTTCATAATCTTCCACCGATCGAAAGCTTTGATATGTAATGAACGCTTTAAGCCTATAGTGTCAGTAAGAGGCCTTACATAATTAGGGATACATTGTTCTTAAATAAAACTTCACAATTACATTACTAGCACTACATATGTTCACACATACCAATCAATACATTTGGGGAATATATGATGTATAGAAAAATATATATAAACATTGTAATCATATTAAATCTAAAGCACACGCAACGGGTCAGAAATTCTGGTGAACCATTTTCTTGTCTCAATTTTCTGACATCTGAGACAACTTTCCGATAAGGAACATCGCAAGTAGAGTGCAATCCGATCTCCGCGTCATCAAGAAGGCCCGGCGTCGGGTCGCGGCTCGCTGGAGGCGCGTGAGGCGGGCGCGGTCGCGAGGGTTGCGGGTTCCTCAGAGAAGTCGCGTGGAGGATCACGGCGCGCGCGTCTCCGCCGGAATTCCGCGAACTCCCGGCCAAGATGGTCGTCAGGTGAGCACGCCTTGCTCACTACGCTGCCCGTACTGGCTGCCTGCACCTCCTCGCTCTCCTCCTTGTCCTCATCTACTTCCTGGAAATTGTATGTACCCTTTATTTATCGGCCATCCTATTAATCAAAACAGGAAACCTATTCTGCCTATATATATTTTTTATACCTTAAAAATATTCGATATAGGTATCCGCCGTGCATTATCGGCTTATCTAATTATGGATCATTACTCATCAATGCCGGCGTGCCGTAATGTGGTTAAATTCACGATTTTGGAAATTACATTATGTTTCCTGTAGCTATTTCTTACAGGTTGGACATAGCCCACCTTGATCTCAGCGAAGGTAACAGGCATGGTGCGGTGTCGCTGACGGGACTCGCCGCGCTTTCGGCGTCCGCGCGCCAGAGCCGACATCGCCGCTGGGTACACTGTGTCCATACTGCAACACAACTGAAATTTTTAAAATATTTTATTGTCTTAAAATCGATTGTTTACTTTATATAATACCATAGTCACTTACCCCGAATGTTGCTCGGTGTCCAATAAACTCAGCGAATGCAGATATAAATTGACTTTTGCGACGCGTTATTTGTAATCTGTCACTTTAAAAGCAAATTAAACAATAAGGCTGCTAATTAATTTATAATTGTATCTTTATCTTTAGTTTTTAATTAATTCATGTTAACGAAGACATGTCAAAAGATCTATTACTGGTGCTTTCATTTCACTAGGAAGAATGAATAATTTTATTTGGGAATATAAGCGCATAGACGCATTAGGCCGACGCGACTTCGAAGTCGACTAACAGTGTACTCGTTACTTTTTCCCGAGAAATCTTTATGTTTTGGTGTGTGACCGAGTTCCGATGGCGAAGTGCCAACCACACCGACCCCCCCGTCCCGCGCTTCCCCCCGCAACCTGCAACCACCCCACCGTCTCATCACCACTCTATACACTTCCCCGACGAATTAATTTACACAATAAGTAAAATGAAAAAATATAATAAATTAAATACTTGATACTGGTGTAGTTTGACGTCACGATCGCTTTGGATCACAATGATTACTAAAATTTACTTTGGTTGTCTGTAAAGTCGGATTAAGTTTTACTTGATAACGTCTTAAAAAAATTATTAAAAATGGCATATTTTTTATTTTTTATTTCTCATCATTGACTTCAAATTAACCTTACGTTAGTCCTCAATCACTAAATATTGTTTTCTTCGCAAAAAATAACTGACTTCTCACTGCGCCGTTACGGGTTGACTGAGGGAGGGAACAAATTAACAAAAAAAAAACAAAATAGCACTTGTAATTTCTAACTTGTGATAATTAATAATTTACCAGGTTTCCATAACCAGGTGGAGAAGGGGTACATAATTACCTTTATACGTGCAACCTAAAGCTAAAGCCCGAAAGGATGTATTAAATATATGGTGCAGTTTCAGTAAATCCACTATTCATCATTTCAGAATAGAATCTCCATCCAGTTGAAGCTCTAGATCTAAGAGAGTTAATAGTTTTCAAGATTTAATTATTATCAGTATCTTCAAGAACGAAGAAAGATAAGGTAGTAAGAATAGGGGCGATGTTCTTAATTATTGTGTAGAATTAATATTCTAGATATTGACATTACTACAACAGTAAAACTATGATTGGTAAAAGATTTTCGTCAATTAGTGTCTAGATATGACGATGTCATCTACAGTTTGTATACCATTTTGATTCTCTTTTCTTCTTAGTTTTTGTCGTATCAAGGGTGCCAGTTGAACACTAATCAATTCGCTAATGTGTTCGTTCCAAGATGTGTCACCACTTAATTATTGAAAACTAACATCAAAAGACGATATCATTAGAAAATAAACTTTTATGCTTACTCGTCTGTGTACATTCTTACAAATATATTAAATATAGAATTAAATTGTAAACTTGTTCTAACTATGTAGTTAGCCCATGAAACTAACATATTATTTATATAATTCTAATGTATATAACATGTAAAGTAATTTTTTGCCATGTGGCGGCTATAAAATATGACAATTTAATTTTTCCATATAGAACTTCTACTTTTATATGTGACTTTGGCAAAATAATCTATGCCCAATTGGCACGCCTAAAAGCCATTAAAAAGAAACAGAACAAGGAATGAGTAGATAGTTTGACATTGACACCTCTTGACAGTGTGACATTGATTGAAGAAAAATAAACGAGATTAGTTTTAGTATCAAAATAATAAACTTCTTTTCCTTACAGGGTATCAATAATTTGTTAAAATGAGTTATATGTTAGGGCATTTACACAATGGATGGCAAGTGGATCAGGCCATACTCTCTGAGGAGGACCGAGTAGTAGTAGGTTCCACATTTATCTTCAAATCCATGTCAACTTTATTTCAAATAATAATTTACTAATATTTTGCAACAGGTGATTAGATTTGGACACGATTGGGACCCAACATGTATGAAAATGGATGAAGTTTTATACAGCATTGCTGAAAAAGTTAAAAACTTTGCTGTTATTTATCTCGTAGACATAACTGAAGTCCCAGATTTTAACAAAATGTAATTTTTTTCTGTATTAATATTAATTTGCTTTAGCATTAAGTTGTAAGCACGAGTTACTCTTTTATGGCTATAAAAGAGCAACTCTTGTAATCTATATCATAATGATTTCTCAAGAAGTTTTGAATTTTGTTTAATAATTAATAATACAAAATATGTATTTATTTTAGGTATGAATTGTATGATCCCTGCACAGTAATGTTCTTTTTTCGCAACAAACACATAATGATAGATCTGGGCACGGGAAACAACAACAAGATTAACTGGCCGCTGGAGGACAAACAAGAGATGATTGACATCATTGAGACAGTGTACCGCGGTGCACGCAAAGGACGTGGTCTTGTTGTGTCACCCAAAGACTATTCCACAAAATATAGATATTAAATGTTCAACATTTTTAATTTATTCTGTGACTTCAATTTTGACGTCTCCGAGTAGAGCAAGCAAATTGAAAATTTATTTAAATTGACTTTAACCTTAGATAAAGTAAAGTTTTTTACTACTATGTTTCTAATTCCTTCCACACATCATGCAGTTGTGGATTTCCAAACAAAATCTTCAAAAAGTGTGTCTATTTATAACTCAGAGGCCGACAATGCACTTGTAGCTTGTCTGGTGTAACATGGGGTTGTGGGCAGCACTGATCACTTACCATCAGGTGGCTTGTTTTCCTTATCTTCTTCCATAAATAAACTAAACAATCGTAAAAAATACGACATTAAAATTAAATGAGAATAAACAAAGATAATTAAAACCTTTATTAGTTTAGAAGTGAAAGTGCTATCCTTTGGGTTTTCAGAAATCATGTCATACTGAAAATAAATTAATTAACTAAGCTGAGCAGCTTTGACAGAAGTTCATATTATACATTCTATATATGGCTCTTTTGCATTTCCAATACTTAATTATTAATTTATTTGTATGCACAAGAGGCACATATTTTTCTTGAATTAATGTCTTTAATTGTGACCATATTAGGAACAGGTTTAACATCCAATATACTCTTTATGAGCTACTTTGTTTCACGCCACAAAGTGGGAATCTCTGGTTTCTCTTTGACAAATGACAGTTACTGAGAAGCAGACATTGTTTAGTATTCTAGGGTTAAATAAATACATGTTAAATTTATTTTTTGCCTTTTGTATTAAAAATTATTGTGTAAATAAATAATTATAAGGAAATATTGTTGTTTACTTTAACAAAATCTTGGTTTACAAAACAAATCTTTGATTTTCACGATCATTACACATTTTAAATCTCAATGCTTTAACTGCATTCATCGCGTATATTAACCAGTCTTGGGAACCCTATTCGAACACTGAAGTACTCCGTCGTTACAGGTTTAATTCTCATAAATGTATAAAAAATATGGAAAATGAGAATTTCACAGCAAAATCTTCATGTTAAAATTACTGGATCTATACCAAGTGGTTATACATATTCATTCATGACTTTTTATATAAAAATAATTTTTCCCAAGTAATACACCTGAATTTTGGTCGACTGAATAGCATCCCGCACATGGCAGGGCATGCCATGGCAGAGGGGACCTATTGTTGAGACACTCCGTTCCCCACTTTCCTACGAAATATCGGGATATTGTGTGGTAAGTGGCGAAACTACGCCGCGCTTTGCCTCGTACCAGTGCAGGACGATGAAAATACAAAATATTTCATTCCTCCGAGTGAAACCCAAAATCGTCGCGTTCACAGTCGCATGCTTGTGGCCCTGCTCCATTACGGCCTCATTCAAATAATTATTATTTATTAAAAAATTGTGAGTGTACATTACTGCAATATAATATTAATAAAAATTAATAAAATATTTAAATACACTAGCATGTTTGCTATCTATTTAGGTTCACTGTGTAAAACGAATGTATGGATCACCTGATGGTACATGATCACCGACGCTAGCTACAAGTGTCGGGGAAATATTTTTTTTACAAATGATAATATTTATTTACTTTAATTTTTATTAATTTTATTGTTTATTGCTTATTTTTATATTAAACCAGCTTCACGTTGTATCCCACATACAACAGGGTAGGCACAGCGAACCAAGTTTTAAGGCACTCAGTTTCCCAGTTTTCGCTGAATTTGTCGAGGCATTGCATGTTGAGTGACGAAACTAAATGTCTAGTTTTTGCCTCGTTGCTAGAGCACAGAAATGAAAACATTTAGAAATAGTAATTCATTCCCTCGAGTGGGAATCGAACCCGTAATCGTCGCATGAGTCACACCGTTGTACCCCTGCCCGTGTTTGTCAGTACACATTTGAATGATGAACATGAGATCTTTTCTTAATAAAAATGTGTACTGCCAAATTAATAACAAAAATAATTTAAACATTTAATACATTTTTAATAGCTTTTTTATATATCTGATTTTAAGTTATTTCTACAGATACATATTCTCAAGACTCATATTCTCTATACTCTCCATATTTGTGCTAACTTTGTCACTTGTTCAAGAGATTCAATCCACCAGTCATATTGTATTGTCAGGATAGCAAATAAAAAAAAGTATGGCTTACAGATCAAAGACCTTCATCGGATGGCTTCCATCAGCCATGGGTGCATTTTACAACATATAACAATATGTTGTAAATTTTGTTTCCAAAAAAAAATTATCCTTTGTGTGGAATATATAACATATTTTTTGGACTTATCATTTATACATAGCGCTGACTTGGCGGCATATAACTCGTAATGACTTCGAAAATAGTCGTAAAAGCGTGTCAGATAGATATCTGGACAAAGAGTAAAATGACAATAAAACTTCACATATGGTTTCCAGTTGTTTATATTATACAACATCAGATCTTGTAGAACAAGGATACAAAACGTATTTAAGGTTCAGTTTAGATAAAAAATAAAAAAGTGTGGGCGCGGGCGATGTGGGACGTTGACTAGCGCATCGCCTGGCCCGTGTCTTAGATACGGTCGTCACGCTCGCGAACCGGCGTGGAGGGCGCGGCGGGAGTGGGGGCGGAGGCGGGTGCGGGACGCCACTCGTGTGGCGCCGGCGCCCAAATTGAAGCCAACGATTGGAAGGGGTCATAGGTTCGTTGAGCGGGAGGCGAGGGCGGCGCGAACCCGGGCGGTGGGCGCAGGGGGCCGGCGCCCCACGCGCCCCATCCGCCGCCACCCCACACCGACCCCAGCCCCCCGTAGCCCCCGTTGACTGCCCCCACGCTACTCACACCCAATGTGTGTGCTTCGTCTGAAACTGGAAATCATTATTGTACATTATGTAACAAACACACAACTGTAAACAACAACAACTATTTAATATTATTATAAAGGAAGAGGAATCAAACTATTTTAATGTAATTGTAGTTTTCAAAAAACTTAAACAGAGTTACAAATTGTATAAATATTGTTTACATAATGAGTTATTCATAAAAAAAGTACCTAAATAGTCTCTAGAGGGTGTGAAGGCGGGCCTCTCAGCAGCGACGGGCACACGCCACGCAAATTCCGAGTCTGCGCGCGCGCCGCCCTCCGATGTGCCATTGAAGTAGAATAACGAGTTGTCGCTCGTGCGCTCCGGCTCGCGCCGCCGCACATCCGACCCGATGGGCCCCAGCGCCGCGCCTCCCGCGCCCGAACCCACTCCGCCCACGCCGCGCGCCGCCACCACTGAGCTCCAGGAGCGCGCGCCCGCGTCGGAGCCGGGGGGCGGCGCAGGTGAGCGCGGCGGCGGCGTAGGGTGCGCGCGCTCACTGCGGCGCTTGAGCGGGCGTTCTTTACGCGCGTAGTGCCTGGCGGGTGTGGCGCGACGCTCACCAGGGTCCGAGTGGCGCGCGCGGTCAGCGCGGCGCGGAGGGTCGGCGGGGTCGCGGCGCGTGCGCGACGGCCGGACGGCGTCGACGGGCGGGGTGCGCACGAGCGGGCGCACGACGGGCGGTACCGGCGGCGCGACGCCTTGGGCGTCGGCGGGCGAGTCGTCTCTAGGGTCGGGCTCGACGTCACCGCCGTAGGGCTCATCCGCGTCTTCACGGTCCTCGACGGGCGTGGATGCGTCGGAGCCGGTGCCGGTGCCGGTGAAAGCTCCGTCCTCATCGGCCGGTGCGGGCACGTCTTCCTCTTCTTCGTCCTCGTCCTCCTCCTCCTCCTCTTCGGGTTCAACCTCGGGTTCTTTTTTGTCAAAGTGGTGTTCGTCAGGTGTCTCATGGTCATGTATCCGGGGATGTGCGGACGCGTCTAGGTTGGGGTCGGGATCGGCATCCTCACTGGAGCGGGAGGAGTCCTCTGCGCGGCGCAGCACCTCGGCCCGCCAGCGCTCGAAAGCTTTGCGTTCGGCACGCGGGTCTAAGGGCGGCAGAGGGCGACGTGCAGGGCGGCGACGACGTTGGGCGGGTCGCGGAGGCGCGGGTGTGGCGATAGTGGAGTGTGTATATGGCGGCGTGGGTGCCGAGGCGGGAGCGAGGCCGCGCAAGTCGAGGGGCGGGAGGGAGTGTGTGGGAGGGGGCGCGCGAGCGGCGCGTGCGCGGCGGAGCAGGCGCTCGGCATCGAGAGCGGCGGCGGCGAGCACAAGCGCAAAGGCGGCGAAAGCGAGCACGGTGCCGGCGGAGCGCAACAAGCCCTCCCAGGGCGGCCGAGGAGCGATGGCCGCACACCGAGCGAGTATTTTCGCAGGTACCGTCGCCATTAGAATATACTCAGCAGGACCTACACAGTAAAATAATAAAATAAAAAATAATTAAATTAAATCAGCTTCACGCTGTATCCTGCACACAGCAGGGTAGGCAAAGGTATCCTCGTGTTAAGACACTCCCTGCTGAGTGCGGGATACAGCGTAAAGCTAAAAAAAATAACTTTGAACTTTATGGCCAATACCTACGACTAGATTTCGGAATGAGGCATGTGTGGCGGTGTTTCTTTGATAGGTTTATATGTGCGTGCATCTTTCTTGACTAATGACGTTTTATTGTAAAAGATAATTTTATTATTTATTTTGATTGAAAAAGATTTTTTTTTTAAATATTTTTTTTTATTGTATTAGGCTTTTATAGAGTAGTTAAAACTGTGGTTTCATTTTAAATTGTACTGACAAAAACACTGTATTTTTTTTCATTTTTATTTAGAAACCGCAAAGAACAAAAACATCCAATAAAGTGAATCCTTTCTTTTAATAATATCATTATTTAATATAATCCTTTCAATTACATTACATTACAAGAGGGAACTCCGTACTAATATTTGATATTATTAATTTCATATATTTACTCGTAAAACAATTCATTAATGAATAATCTAACATTTCTTTCAGAGCATTATTTGGAATGTGAAAATTATTCAATGATTACGATTTACGATCCATACAAAGAATTCCAAAGGAAGAATACGTATAAGTGAGATGTCGCTACATGTGAAGCTAGCGTAGGTTGTTCATAAGAGCTGATTAAAAAAGAACGCTTAGTTGTTATAAATAATGAACAGATGAATGCTCTTTAAAAATATTACTTCTTTTTATCAGCTATATAATTTAACCAACAGCAGTAAATAACAAATATATGATCGAGTGGCCCGGCCATTACCTAGGTCAGTGTGCAGGTGCAGCGTGGCGGTGACGCGCGCTAGCGAGTAGTCGGGCGCAAAGGCGACGTGCAGTGGCGCCGACGCGTTGGGCAGCAACGACAGAGGCACGCACGGCGACACGCGCCACCCGCGCGCCACGCACTCGCCGCCCGCCGCCCGCGCGCCGCCCACGCGCCACCCGCCCAACTGTACTCCTACGCGGCCCGCGTTGCGCGCCAGCAGCCGCCGCGACACCGTGCCTGCCTCAACCGCCCCCGCTGCCGCTCCCGCCGCCACGCCCGTCTGCGCCGCCCACGAGCACTCCTTCACCTTTAGACCATTAGAAATATGCCGGATCGATTAAAATACTCATATAAATTCACAATATTGTAATAGAATATGAACACTTCAATACACTGATATGAACCAGCTTGTTTGCATCTAGATCCACGAATATGGATATGGCCATAAACTTTACTATAATTGTAATACAATTTATACTTAGACGGTGTCAGTATCTTTTAGTACCTTCAGACTAGACTTTTGAAGAATTATTAGTTTTAATGATTACCTATAAATAATAAATGTTTGATTTTCGTACTCTTAACAAATGTATATATATTATATATTTATATTCGTCAAGTACACTTTTTTTTTATGGGAGAGGACAAGGCAAACGAGCGTTCGGGTCACCTGATGGTAAGTGATCGCTGCCGCCCACGACCCCATACAACACCAGAGGAGCTACAGGTGCGTTGCCGGCCTTTAAGGTGGAGGATGTTGGGCGCCGGGGCTCGGCATTACCTAATGCGAAACGCAGTGGCAAGAGCCACTACTTCACGCCGGTTTTAAATGCTGGGGGTGGTATTAATCCGGTCGAGTCTGCCCATGCGTGTTGCCATTACTGGCGACGTGACTCTACCACACGTACTTTAGTCGCCTCTTACGACACCGACAGTACCAGGGTGATCCTATTCTAAGCCGGGACCACACGGCTGACTTCACCAGAGCGAAGAAATGAAAACATAAGTAAATATTTTCTTTCCTCGAGTGGGAATCGAACCCGCAACCAGTCGATTGTGCAGCACAATTTATACCACTGCGCCACGACCGGCCTCAATACACTTCAAATATCTTACCTCAAACAAGAAGGGCGACGTGGCGCCGGGTCGTTTCCTGCCAATGTCGAAGCTCGGATACTCGCCTCGGCCGTAGAGCTGCACACCCTCCAGTATGGTGAGGTTGTTCCTGCAAGCAGCACGAGGCACGTCAGTGGGTGCGGGTGGAGGGTGGGGGGCTGTGGCGTGAGGCGGCGCTCACCTGAGGTAGAGGTGGGCGGCGAAGGTGGCGGCGTCGACGGGCGTGAAGGCGAGCGTGAGCGTGAGGGCGGCACGCGGTGCCAGCAACAGCGCCGGCAGCCCGTGGGGCGTCACGCGTGAGTCGTTCCAAACGCGCGCGTCGCCGCTCCACCCCGTCAGCGAGAACATGTCACGCGACCAGACACATTTTTCGTTAACGCAGAAATCCGAGTCTCCACCGGCACTGTAGAAGGCATTATATTGCAATTTTTTGTATTAACATGTAAATATTGTTATCAATTCGTAAATCTGATAATTTCGAACATTGACTAGCTGAGTATTTCTTCGCTCTAATGTCGAGGCAAAGCGTGGCGTCGAGTTCTGCCACTCAACACGCAAAGGCTCCAAAATTCGACGGAAAGTTATGTGACATGAAATGGTCAGGATGGGTTCAATCGACGAAGACAAAAGTTGCTTGTCAAGAAAGGTGTATGTCGCCTACTATTTTGTTGTGTACATTCCATCAGAAGTTTTTTGATAAAAAAATATATATTACAATGTTAGTATTTTGTGTATTTATATAAACTATTTATTGTACTTTTATTGGCTACTGCTCATCTAGTCTAACTTCCAACATAACTTACTTTATATTTAGAGGATAATAAAGTTTAAAATTGATAAAATGTTGTCTCTGTCTGATTATGGCTTAATCCCAATTGATTGTCTCATACTTTTATATTAAACATATTTTGGTCATCTAAAAAAATGTATAAAATTTAGAGAAAAAACATGGAAAGTACTTTTAACTTGTGGCAATTTTTTTTCTTTTTTTATATTTTGTAACTTAAGTAGAATATGCTAAAAGAAACATGCCACTGTATATTACTGGATTGAATGGCACATAAAATTAGAGAATATAAAGATATCGTTCGTATCGTACATCGTTAGTAAAAAAAGGAACGAAATGACTTAAAAATGGTAAAAATTGTAATTTTCGGGATATTTCGGGTACAGATATTAGAATTTGAACTAGTTGCCTACCTGGGTGGCAGGTCAAGCTTGGCGTCGTCGGGCGCGATCAGCACGTGCAGCAGCAGCGGCGCGTGAGCGGGGTTGTGCACCGTGAGGCGGAAGGGCGCGGCGCGGCGCACGCCCGCCAGCGGCGCCACGCCCGCGCCCGCCTCCGCCAGCCGCGGCCAGTGAAGGCGCGCCGTCCCGCTTACCGCCACCTGCAGCACCTCCGTTGTGTGCAAATGCAGCGTGAACTGCTCCATCGCGCCCGCGCCCGCTCCCGCTGCCGCGAATCGCGCCAGCCTCGCCTGCAGTAGTGCCGCGTCCTCGCGCAGCGCCGCCGCGTCCACGCGGGCTCCTCGCGCCTCCCACGCCGCGCCCTCTGTACATGGAGAGTACTGTGTCAACTACTGTACAGTGACGTGACGTGACGTGACGTGCCGTGACGTGACGTGACGTGTAACTCCGGCGGCGGCCCTCACCTGCGGCGTGTAGGCACAGGCCGGTGTAGCAGCGCGGCTCGCAGCGGCGCTCGGGGCGGAAGGAAACGCGCGCGACGCGCTGCAGGCCCGCCGCCACTTCGCCGCGCCCCTCCCAGCTGCGCATGTTCATACGACTCTTTACACACTAAAAACGCTACTTCATTCACTATTTATACATTTCATATCTTAAACATACAATATATAAATATTTGTATAAAGATGATATGAAAACATTTAAAAAAAAAACAAAAACCCTGACTGCGTAAAAAGAAAAAAACCAAGCCCAATAGTTTATTAGGATTAACAGCCGGGACCTAAAAGCTATTTTTCAATCAATAAAATCTTTATAAGGAAAGGATTGTATATTTTTCAGAATTCTGTAGCGAAATAACAAAACACGTAATGGCCCTTTATGGTCTGTCCTTTCGTCTATCTATCATTTTTATTTCTTCGTCTTCGTTTGTCACAATATTTTGAGAGCTTATGCCCGAGATTTGAGATTGCCCAGCATTCAGTACCGCAATTCAACCCACGATTCCTCGAAGTGTCTCTGCCTACCCTGCTGTGTGCAGGATATAGCGTAAAGCAGTTATAATTCCGTCCATCTGCCCATCTGTATTTACAGCCACTTTATTCTGAAACTCAGTAGCTCTAATCTTAAACGCTTGAATCTTAGTATCTGAATATATTTATGCAAAAGCGTGTGTGTAAAAGTATCACACAGAGTACGCACAGGGCGTGCGTAGTGCGGTACTTACTCGAAGTCGAGTGCGGGGTCGTGCGCGGCCGGCGGCGCTAGCTGCAGCGCCGTCACGCGCATGCGCGCAGACATGCTGCTCTCAACTTCCACGTCCGCGCTGCTGCCCGCGTACTGCACACACACACATGTACTAAATTACTTTATTAATCATTAAAAACATCACGCGCGCAGCGGTCTGAGAAAGCTAAATATTATATTATATAATATGAACCTGAGGGCATCGTGGTGCAGAGACGTAAGGTGTGACTGTAACATTACGGTTGTGGGTGCGATCC
The DNA here is from genome assembly GCA_037355905.1 of Heliconius aoede. Taxonomy (NCBI): domain Eukaryota; kingdom Metazoa; phylum Arthropoda; class Insecta; order Lepidoptera; family Nymphalidae; genus Heliconius; species Heliconius aoede. Next base: position 430,040 of record JBAIZZ010000222.1, read on the forward strand.
CGACTCAATGAATGAATATTTATTAATATTTTTATTTCTTCGCTTTGACACCAAGGCAAAAATCCGACGCGGTGTTGATTTTGAGTGGAGAGTTTTAAAGCTATATTCCCTCCTACACTGCTGTGTGCGGGATAGATAGCGTAACCAGCAAATAATGCTCAGTATATTGAAATGTATAAATAAATTCAAACGTTGAGAAAAATATAATAATGCATTAGGTAAATGTCTCACGGGCGCGGCGGGTGGCAGGTGCAGGTCGTGCGCGCGCAGGTGGCCTGCTCGCACGCGCAGCGATAGCGCGGCGGCGCTCGTGGCGTGCACTGTGTGCGCGTGTGCGGCGCCCCGCAGCGAAGCCTCACGCGCGGGAGCCACCACAGTGAGCGTGGCGGGCGCGGCCGCACCAGGCGGCACGCAGCGCGCGGCGGGAGGGGCCAGCGCAAGCGA
>JBAIZZ010000222.1:430583-483513 GCA_037355905.1 Heliconius aoede
ATTGAAATTTATTAATTTTATTGAAATTTATTGGTTTGAAATACATTAACATATATGCTGTTTCCGTAAAAGGATCGCTGATACTTCCACCCTTCCCAGTAATTTGTTTTTTGAATTTTATTTGGCAACTAAGTGGCAATATAGGTACATGGGGCCATGTTTTATAGGTTTATTCTACGGTTCCTAAAGTCGGCTAGAGTCAGGCAAAAAAAGTTTGCCTGCTATATAATTTTACACCTATCTATTAGTAGACAGAAAGCTTGTAATTAAAAAGTAGGAATGAAAGGTTTTATTTGGTTTAAATTAGAAAATCAGTACAAGATTGTCACTTAAAGTCAAAATTGCGATCGGCTAGGATAAAAAACACCACATCCTTTTATAAATACTTGCATATTATAATAATAAACAAAGTTACATTTTGCAAGTAGGTATCTCATTTCTGGTTCAAGTTACTCCAAAAAATTATGCTAAATCGTAAAACTGGTACTACAATATCACTGTTACAATTGAATTATATCATATACTTGTATAAGATAAGTACCTATCTTGAAGTAGGGTGTGGTGGTGGTCGGGCAGGTGAACAGCCGCGGCAGTACCATGTGCAGCGGCAGGTCGCGGGACCGCACCACGTCGCCCACACCCACCTGGATGTTCTGGATTTCTGTTGCTAAAATATACGCACAAGCTATACATCAAAATCGAAGTTGGGGCTTTATAAATTGTATGAGATAATTATGATTCGAAGAATCAAATGGTGCCCCGTGTTCATTGTGTAACGGAATAAAATAAGAACAAAGAAGAACAGTGATCGTGGATAAGTCCCGAATCGCCAAGAATTCGGGCGCAAGGTCTAGAATGGGCTCTCTGCGTGCCCTACTTGCACATATATATTATAGATCCTGCACTAAACTAATTTACTAAAAAAACGAATTAAAAAAATTATGAAAATTAATGTACCTAAAAGTAAAATTCAGCTTTGAAACTAGATAAGATATTAAAAATCAATGATGAATAATACCATCTTTAGAATATTCTTCGGAACTTCCGCAAGTCTCCACACGCACAAGTTGCAGCTCTATTGACTTAATCGGTACTGAACACTCATCCACTCGTATCTGTATAAAAAAATATACATCAACGTCATACGATTCTGTAAAAAGTCATGTGTGTTCACTTACACTAAAAACATTGGGTAAATAATCTTCTTTTGTATCCTTATTGTAATTTTTATTTATATGGACCACTTAACCGATAAAGATAGTTTTTCCGTCTTATGGTTTATTTCTTTACGCTTGATTGTGTTTTGTTTTTTATACAAAAAAATATTTTCAGTTAGTTTTCAGTCGTAACAAAGATTTTGTTAATGTTTAAAATGTACTAAAATATGTTAAATCAGAATGTATGAGAACAGCTATACCTTTTCATAGTTTAATTTTTAGTTTTTAGTATATGAATAAATTAAAATTATTTTATTTAATAATATTTTATGTACAGTGGTATTTTTAAGGTTTTTCTAAATTATTACTATTCATCATAATAATAAATAACTTAGTAAAGATCAACAAATTATTTGTCCTACTCAGTTTATCAGTAAGATTAAAAAGTCTCTTTTCTTCCTACTTGTTATCAACTATTCAGACACATAATCTGTCTTCTGTAATGTCTAAATAGTTAACAACAAGTATTTTTTTAAGGTTCACTTGAAATCGTTTCCAAAATACAAATTAGTTCTTGTTAGCTGTTAGGTAAAATCTATCTACCACTGACCTTCCCAGTGAGAGGTCTATCAAGTGCACACACAGTGGAGTCTATCTCCGCATATAGCTGGAAATTTGGCATGTTCCCTCCTGCAACACCAACGCCTCCACCACGCAATGTCGCTGGAGTAATCTCACACCGCACTGGTTTTACTACTGGACACTCTTGCTGTATAAATGAGCATTTTAAAGTATTGTTTGTATATTTATTTCTGTTTATTCTATCTAGACATGTTTATATATTTATTTCTGGTGTATAATAAAGAGATTTTACTTTACTTCATATGTTACTTTACTATACACTTCATTCTTTCATGTACCACCTAATTTTCAAGACAATGGTTGCGGATTCTATTAATACTCAGTCAAATAAATTAGGAGATGGAGTCTTAACACAGAGATTCCTTCTGTCTACCCTGCTGTAAGCAGGATATAGAATGAATCTAAAAATATTAATAAATACTTCATACTAACATGTTTATATTGCATAAAAAACTGGCAACTGGTATTTAATGGTTTATTGAGGAATGATCTCTTCATACTACATTTCAGTGTATACATCACATTGACAAACACTCCATGGTATGTTTCCAGAAGGCCTGGACTTGCAGAACTCTGCCGGCCAACTAGTGGCATTTCAAAAGGAATCTCAGTCACTCCAACTGGTATTTTACCAGCCGGAGCAAGTTCAATTGATGAATTTACCAATGTTATTGGCTGCAATAAATAAGACTTGTTAAGTTAACATTTTAATATATCGAAAATTGAATAATAATTTTAAGATAAATTATACCTTAATACCATTAGAAAATGCATCAAATATTCCTGCATTTTTTGAGCTTAATTGAAGATTTACAGATCCTTCCATAGTAAGGGTAAGTCCCTCATGTCTTAAATCTGTGGAAGTGTCAACAGCTACAACACCAGCTATTATTTCCTATAATGCATATTAAGTAATATATTATTTTTTGAAAACTATTTTAATCTATTTATCATCTTATAAGTAAAGGAAACTTACACCCTCATGATAAATTTTACTGACTCTTTTTAGGTTAATAGATAGACTAGCCGACATCTCTATAAAAAGTAAATATTCTTAAAAATTTTTATAATATAAGTTATTTAAAATAAATAAATCCATAAACGATACAATGAAACGATCCACGATACACTGTGAACTATACTATAGCTAATGATAGTTTTAATTTTATGAATTTCCTATTTATCAAGTCAATATTATTCATATCCGTAATAAGCTTTTTTGTGTTATTTATGTATTCAGATTTTAATGTAATTTTCCAAATTACAGTAGGTAATGTTTATTGTACGAAAATGGCATTTAGTAAAAGGTAGCTGTCACTGTCAGACTAATTTGAATTATCGTCACAGAATAAGTGATTGCTAATCCAAAACTATTGTATATTGTTATTAATTTATTTAAATATCTCTGACATATCAAAACTTATAAACATTAAACTTGTGGAACAGGAGCACAAAGTGTGCAGTCACACTTTGTGCTCCTGTGCCACAAGTTAATGTGCGGATCGAACCCACTGTAAATGTAATATTTATTTACATTTATATTTTTATTTCTTCGCTCTAGTGTCGAGCCAATGCGCAGTGTTGAGTTCCGCCACTTAACACAAAATGCCTTCAGAACTCGGCGGAAAGTGATGAACGGACTACCTTAACACAAGGTTCCCTCTGACTATCCTGCTGTGTGTGGGACAGCATTAAACAAAAAAATGAACATTAAATTCTTTACAGTCTTATTATATTATGATCATGATTTTGTAAATGACAAGTGAATTGCACAATGGTTACAGAACTTTTTTCGGCAAGCGTATTCGATCGTATGTTATGCTAAACATCTGAGAAAATTTGTAAAATGTCAGTTGTATAGTAATGTCCGCTTGTGGCGGGTGTATGTGAATGAACTTGATTTACATTTTTACGATTTTTATTTATTTTATAAATCTATAAATATTTTAATCGTACAAAACTGTTTTATTAAAAGGTTTTTATTTCTCCAAGTGGTGTGCTAGTGGCGTAAACTCGATTATATCGACATAAATAGGCGATGCTGACCATAAATTCACCCCGAATGGATCGATATCGGTGACTTGGAGTTTATTTTTTTTTGTTCATTGTCGAGGGTGGTTTAAGATGGAGAAATCTGCACGACCACGGACGGCTCTGAACGAGTGTGTCAAGGTGGTGGTGCGATGTCGGCCGCTCTCGGACCGAGAGAGGAACGAGGGCCACGACGAGGTGAGACATGGTTGCATTGTTGATGTTGAGTCTTGGGTGCCGCCACCCGTCGTGGCTGCGCAGACGTGGTGCGTCAACTACCTTAGAGATTTCATTAGTTTCTTAAAACGTTGATTATATTATGTTTTGATTTAATATTAGATATTTTATGCATTGAAGATCATCATCATATGAATGTACTTAATTTACGCGACATTTACGAAAAATTAAACACTTCTTTTTAACACTTATTATTTAAATGTATTATAGTATTTTGCAATAATATAATATATTATGGTGTATTTCATGAAATTACTGGGATGTGATTCATGCGAGTGGGAAGTGTCTACGAGTAGGCTTGTAAAATAACGCATTTTAGCATAAGCATTTATGAAGTGCACACTTTAAATATTCGCGTAATTTAATATATTTTAAATAATCTTATTAATTAAAATTAATAAAATATATTATTTATACATCTAAATTTATATCGATGCAACGAGTTTTTGCGATCTTTTGTGTGTTGTGAGTAACTAGGAACAACAAACGAGCATGTTATTGATTTAGTGAATCATGTTTACAAAATGAGCTAGTTCTTTCAGGCAAATTGCAATGGTTCTACAGTAGGCATCTAAATGTAATTTACTTAAAGACATATTATTTGTAATTATGTATTTACCTAGATATGTAAACGAAGCCAGTCCTGTGCGATTTTTCAACGCTTAGCAAATTCAAAAATAATGATACTATTACGTAATTATGCCTACATGGCATTGAAATTTAATATACGTGTAAATTACGATCAGTTTCAGTTCCTCATAGTTATAAATATCAACTTTATAAAAATGAAAATCCTAGAATTTGCAACAACGCAGGGAAACATAAAGTGACTGTAAATGCGACAGGTTGTAGGTTCAATTACCACTTGAAGAAATGAAATATTTATTACGAAATGCCTCCAAAATTTCGGCGAAAAATGGAGCACGGAGTGTCTTAGCACTGGGTTGCCACTATATGCACTGTTGTGTACGGGAGAGAGCGTGACGCTAAAAGAAATAAAAAAAATATTGAAAATTGAACAATGCGCAAAAGTTCAGAAAACATAACTTCATGGCGGCCACGATCTGTTGACCGTACTGTACAAGTTACTTCTACCCCTTAATTAATAGTAGATATTTATTTTAAAGCGTAGTTTGTCTATTACTTATTAATAAATAATAATACGGCCTGTATGCCTAAGGCATGGTCGGTTTCAATTTGTGTTGCCACCTCTTAAACTAAACGATCCTTTGCTTCAAGTGTCGACCCGTCGCGCGTCGTAGCTGGTACTCGTAAGTAGGTGAGCGGTATTGTCCATACGCGGCGCCCCATATTTGGCACACCGCACACAGCACAGATCATCTGGAAGGCGAGTGATTGTTACACATGCGAATATCGTCTCATTTCACACCACTCTATGTTCAGGGTTTTAGTTGTAGAGTTTTTTATATTGTCATCTAATTGTGTGTTGACCATCTGTCGCCAATAAAGAAGTATTAAAATCTCGAAGAATGTTATGGAATCCGTGTTATCAACATATAGTCGGCTTAGAGTATATTATATAGATAGAATTACATCGTTTTTTAACGATATTTTTGTCTCCTGATAATTTGTTTAATAGACTGTTAACAGGTTTACACTCTAAAGTCTAAATTATTAATACTTGGCCCCGAATAAACATTAATTTTTCGTCATAATGATAATATTTTCTTGACCGTTTTAAAATGATGACCACCGATAACAGCTCGTCATATCACAAAAGTCAATGAGACAAGTATTTATTCCAAAATTTCTGACGAACTCTATTTGGTTTGCTTTGCCTGAAAATTGAGTTGAACGACCTTCCAATTAGTCCACTCATTGTGAATGATGTATAAGTGATACGCACGCAGGATCGATCGAGTCCTGAAGTATACTTCTATGGTACTGTTATGTACTCTTTCGTGCTAAGTAGGTTGTCTACATTGCTACTACAACTACGATATGCTGATTCAGATATAGTTGTCAAGATAATTTGTTAGATAGTGTATTGATTATATTTACACAGAAACAAGTTAAACAAACAAAAATATACAAAGTGACGAGTCCAGTACAATAGAGTGACTAATGTTCATTTATTTTGGTCATACGAGGAGAAATAAAGATACAGATTTATATCTCAGATGATATCATGCGGGTATTGAGCTTTAAGAAAGATGACACTGACACTGGCGATGCGTAGGATATGCAGCATTGTGTCCCTGCAGTGTGGATATTATTATATTTTATGACGTTACGAAACGATTTAGCTGGTATTATAATACACACATATTATATGCTTTTTTTATACCATTGTTTCTACTTCTAGTATAAGAATTTAAGACAACTTATTTTTGAGGACTAGTAGTCTGATATGTAGTTAAGACAGTACGCCTACTCTATAACTTGAAAGTGGAGCCCTCTCAGAGGTAGCGCCAAATCTCTGTCTGGGAAGATGATTGAGCCATCTGGGTGCTTACGAAATATAGACGGAGCCCGTATGAGGGGTCTTGAAATATTCTGTAAATAATATATTTAAAATTAAAACTTGATAGTTTAACGTTATTTGATTATTTATTACGTCTGGCAGGAGTAAAGGTCCACGTAAAGGTATAATAAATATATTTTTTTTACATCATTCTTAAAAACTTTACTACTTTAATGTAGCTGAAACTGAAAGGTCCCCACTTTCAAGCTAGAGAGTATGCATAGTCTTAATTACACATTAGACTATTAAGCGTAAAAATTTCAGTTTTGCTAAAATGACGTAGGTCTGGGGGTCCTGGGATCTCAGTCTATCAGCTTTAGCATAATTAATAGAACTAGATATTTAAAAAAAAAGAAAAGAAAACATGTGTGTGTATCGCGGAACGCGTGCATGGCGGCAGAAATAAATAATCGTCGTCCTCAATTATTTATTTTGGTGTGATGTAATGCGGGTTGCGGGTTTCTTACTTTTGTTTATTTCGAGATGCGAGATGACGCACCGCGTTGTTTATGTGTAATTAACGTGTGATACTGCGAGATCGATTTCGTTTAAGCCGCGGTTTTTAAACTTGACGCTTTCTTGTAGATCGACGCGTGCGGTAAATATACAATTAAGAAGAACGCCTAGCTTGGATTATTATTTATTTTTAAAAGGGAGCCTCATACGAGGGTGAGACTCCTTGAGATATTATTTTGTTATTGTTATATTATGTTTGTCTGTGTGTGTTTTGTTAATTTCGATCCCATTTAGGTAAAGAAAGTGCGACCAGAGCAGAAATGGTACGAGCGTCTATCCATGAAGCCCTCACCGGACAGTAAGAAACTTAACTCCCCAGTGCAGGTGTGCAGCAGATATTATACGCACTAAAACGAGGGTCGCGGGTTCAATTCTCTAAGAATTCATTAATTTAGTTACAGCTTGGTAGGTTATGCAGTAGTAGTACCTACTGGTGGTGGTGATGGTGATGGCTTGCTGAATATTTATAATTAATTATATTTAAAAATATGTCCTTTATTATTTTAATTCATAAGTTTTGTATTGGTGGATTGTAAAAAAATATATTATTACTTGTAAACTATTATTTCTTGTAAACGCTGTATCAAAGACTGCGTTCAGATTATTAATTTTATAGTGTTAAATTGACTATTAATTGGTAATTAGTAATTAAAAGACATTTGTACAGGTTTTAATATTAGTAAAACACTTGATGTCTCAAAGTGCGAGATTAAAATTATTTTATGTAGATATTAATATAAAATGGAAATTAAATAAATATCAAATTAAATAGCTTCGATTGCTTTTTCACGGTCGGAGCAGAAATATAAATCGTGCGACAAATCGATTATTACGATACACATTTCACGCACCGCCGGCACTCGCCACTCGACACAGTAGGTAGGTAGGTGGCTGGTGCAAGTGTCACTTCAACACTTATTATTTTAAGATGCGCTCGGCTGTTAAATTATCAAAATGAACGTAATATGAAACGGAAATTATCTTTTAAAGTATATATTTATAGTGATAAGACGGTGGTGGTTTTGTTTTTAAATGGATTTATAAGAAATACCAGAGACGACAATTACCTATTGTTTATTCGGAGCAAAATACGATTTGCAAATGTATGCCATTTTACTGTCAAATAAACTTTAATTGATGTCTCTGAGTGGGGTTGTTTATGCAAACAACATACAAAAACAAAGCTATTGCTTAATTCTTATATAGACACTGTGGAGGTTAATCGGTATATACACATATGTTACTAATACGTTGAATACTAATCTTATTAAATAAACAAATAAATAGTTTAGGTAAAAAGTAACTATTATAATATATAATATATACTTAATAAGTAATTAATACAAGTATATTCTTTTAAAAGTTTTTATTGGAACAACATTCAAAAAATGATAGTAAAAATTTTAATATCAAATATACAAAACTATAATTCTAGTGAATTTATCATAATATACATAATATATTTATTAAGTAGTGTACTACACTTATATTATGATTTTATTATGAGAAATATTAATATATATATAAATATCGAATAAAAAGTATATTTGTACATTTCTTTTATTGTTTTATAGGAATATAAACAACAAATATACTTTTTGTTGCTTGGAAAACAAAGCCCACTAGGTCACTGCTGATTAATATAATATTTAGTAATGGTATTTGTCATTACCTCGATCCTAAGTGCAGACATTGAAGTATGAATCGATCGAACTCTACAATAACGCGAACACTACAGGTGGTGAAGGTGTGGGCGGAGCGCGGCGCCGTGCAGGTGTATAACCCCAAAGGCCAGGACAAGCTGTTCACGTACGACGCCGCCTACGACTGTACAGCGGACACGCAGACCATCTACGATGAGATGGTAAGAAAAACTTTACAATATAATACATAAAAACAGCAACACCCTTTTTCCGTACGATAATTTGACTACGAACGTGAACGTGAAGGATAATTTTATTATTTGTTTTATTTGAAAAAAATCTCATTTTTTTGATTCTTAATTATATAAGGCTTTTATAGAGTAGTTAAAAGTGTGGTTTCATTTAAAGTGTTGCTAACACGTCCACCCTGTATACATATGTATATTATGTTCGAATGACGACACACTTGCCCGCATGTGTACAGTCAAGTGTTACAATAGCACATAGACAACGAACTTTAAAAAAAATATTAACAATACTCGATAACATAACTATAAATATTGATGATAAATCGTTACAACAATATAATATTTACAGAATAAAATAAATCATACAATACGACTGCACTGTGTTCATATTAAAATGACATATAACTTTTAAACATATCTCTTTATTTTCATGCATTTATCGTCTAAGTTTATTTAATGTAGGTATATTTATATTTTTACTATGATACATATAACAACCAAGTTTTACCATAACAGGAATCAACATCGAAGATCATCAAATAAATTTTATTTTTTAGTTCGCTATTTTCGCAAATAATATTATAAAAAAAACTATATCGTATATTATGTTACAATACTGAATACAACTCCGTTTTGTTGTAGAAAACAGTGGCCATTGTTGATAAGATTAGGTTACGGATTCTGTTGGATTTTCCGTTATTTTTCCTGGTGTGAAGTAACTATTATTAGTACGAGTAGTAGCAATAGCTCTATGGTATTGTTATTATTATCATCTAGTAGTAAAATAATAACTTCATCACACATGTTAATCAAGAATCTACCCATACTTCTAAAAAAATGTTAAACCTAGGAAGACTTTCATTTACGGCGACTGAACTGGTTAAACTACACCCCTTATTCGTCATCATTTCACTCCTTAAGATTCCTTTCTAAAGAAAAGAAAATTATAGCTACAGTTTTCATTCGATGGATATCAGCAAAAGCTTTTAGTTCAAATGACAAAGTGAAGTACAATTTGATATAAAATGTGGATCGGATAAAAATAGTAATAGCTAAATGACGTAACGCGGCCATTGTTGTACCTCGTCATGTTTTTTTAATCTACTTTGTGTGCTTTTTAGATTAATGTCTGGTTTGACAATTACGTTTATTGTACTACTACAACGATTAACTAATAACACTGAAAGGTATGGTGTTGTCCTTATAAGTGTATAATTTGATGACTACTTATAATTAGTGCGTGCTTTGCTTCGACACCAGAGCGAAGAAAAATGGAAATATAAACGTAAATATTCATTTCCTCGAGTGGGAATCGAACCCATAACCGTCGCATAACAATTAAGCCCTTGTGCCACTGCGCCACGAAGGCCTATATGCATTTAATTGAAAATTAAAATATTTACACAGACCTTTGGCGATATTGATGTTTTTGGAAAAACATAAAAACTTCTCAAAATCTTTATAAGTTACGTTATACATTACAACTAAATATTAAATCCAATATTAATTCAAGGTATCAGAGCTAATTTAAAACGTTTCATCCGCACTAAGATAAGACAAATATGAGTGTGCAGTCTAAATATTACTGATGAGGAACGAACTGCCACTACAGTGGTCCAAATGACGCAGCTCGCGCCTCCTACGCGCCATAGAATTATAACAGTGTCCGCGTTATTGTTCAATAGCAGGCCTTGACAGCGTGAAGGTCCCATTTTTCATGCCTCCGAGTAATGACTAATGAGGGTGGGCGAAGGCTTTTACATTTTGGCATCACGCACCTTCATAAAGCAATGACAAATGATTGACCTTGATGTGAGCTTAAAATAGGTATAATTTGTTGACATTGAAATGTTCTTAAACAATAAAATTAGGAAATAATTTTCATAAAGCGCACGTAAATGATGCGGACGTAACGTTATTTAATTTTCGCGTTATTTGCACTGCGGTCTGATATTTGGTCAGAAGAATTTACCAAAGATGATAAATAAATAAAATATAAAAAAAATATTTGCATGTCATTTGAACCTCTTGGTTGAAACAACTATGTAAGGTATTAATAATTATGAATTGCTAGCTATAGGTAGAGCGAACCTCTTGTTATAAGACACTCCGTTACCCACTTTCCGCCGAATTCTGGAGGCATTGCGTGTCAAATGGCTGAACTCAACGTCACACTTTGCCTCGACACCAGAGCGAAAAAAAGAAACTATAAATTTAAATAAATATTTTCTTTCTTCGAATTATCACTTTGTTAGATACTTACTATAAATTAAAAGTAATTTCAATTACGTAGTAGTATTACCAAAGTAAGAAAAATTTATATTTGTATATATTATATATGTATCTACCTCTAAATTGCGATAAATTTACTTAGTACCGTTCATAATCTTAATAATTTATAACAATTTAAAGAGAATCATACTAAATATATTCGTATTTGTAACCTGCGCCTCCCATTCATTGCGACCAGCAACTGTGTTTGCGGCTGTAATTCACAATGAATCACTTCAAGCACTATATGGTTCTGCTGAATAATGTTTAAGGAAAATAATATTTAGTTTCATAAAATAGCCTTTTGTTCGCCAACTTATGGGTACATTGTAGCGGCAACTGGCAATAGTAGACGTCGAGTGGAGCACGCGCGCATCCGATACCAGCCAAGGCCCAGCGCAGGCGCACAGTACAGTACCTACATACGAGTATACGTACCTACTCACTTACGTCAGTTTACACAATCACCCGAATTCGTACTGTTCCAACAGTACGCGACCACGCTTCAGTACTTCTGGTCTACATTTTATTTTAAATCATATTAACATCGAAGGTTATATATTGGCAATGGATTTGGAGGTCTATTTTATACTACTGTTAATTCGATTGTCTGATTTAATATATGATTAGAATTATATTTTTATACAATCATAAGGATAGATTCACTTTGATAATTTTTCGGTGATGATAAGTAAAGTACTGTAAATATAGCTTTTAATATTAAATAGGTAATAAAAAGGTTTTATATTATTATTAGGTTTTATTTCAGTCGCATCAATGCTTCCGTACGTTTAACGATAGTGGTCAAGGTTTTATATTATGATAATAATTAACGTCTATTAAAATATTGATATCTTGAGATACTTATACAAGGTGTCAACTGTCATCCATAAAACGTTTATAATAATAGCAGCTATAAAAGTCTCGTTGCATCTCGAGTTGCATCTGCCTGATGTTTTCGACTACCGTGTAATGAGTGCCGAGATCAGCTACTATTTGTAAACATCGTGTTTACAAGTGCGTGCTTGTGCTCTTGAACGTATTAAAGACGCTGGTACTGTAAACATCTACGTTCCATTAAAAGAATACTTCCAGGGAACCACTTGTACGGTAGTTTTTATGAAACTGGTCCCATTTTTTGATGATATTGCCAGACATATTCATTTCATAGTTTTTGCTTCTCTTACGATTTATATTGATGATCTCTTAAACGAAGTAAATTTAGTTTAGTAAAATTAGGTTAGATTCCCGCATGGGAGTTAATTATTTCTATTTCCACACTCTGGTAACAATGCGCAACATTGATTCCCTGTCCTTAATTCAACAAGTAATACCTCGAAAATTAGACAGTGCTTGGGCTTCAGAGTGTTTTCACATATATTTATTCATAAGTGATGTACTATTGCAACGCGCGTAGCAGTACCTAACGCCGCGCTTTATCCCTAAGCCTAGAAAACGAAATTCTCTATTAAATATCAAGAATATCCTTTGAGAATTTATCTGCTGTAATTATTTAATTAATTTACGCACATTCCACAGCGTGGAGATAGCGTCTAGCAACTTGTTCTACTTTATTTTAAAACCATTTGATTGCTTATGTAAGAGCCCTTCCTGGTGCTCTTTCAATACAGTGACAGGGCAATGGGTTTTAACAGCACAGCATTATATTTAGTATGAATTGTGTTTATAATTCATGTCGAGCTATAAATGTTAGTCTTACAAGAAGAAACTTTGAATGATATGATCGATTGTTGAAGCGAAGAAATAAAAAAATATACCTACATAATATGTCGAATTTTATACTAGCAGAATTAGTTCTGTATGTTATTATAAGGCTTTATATACCATATTGGTCATAACTTAATTATTTGAATCAACATCGTTGTTCCACCATGTACTTGGTAACAGTCGTACTTGACGATTATGAAATATAATTCTTAAATAGTTATAGAAATAGAAATATTTGTTTCTTTGTAACTCTAGCTAAAAAGTTCCCCTGTTTACTCTGCTAAATATAGATATTTGGGTGTTTATCTACATATATATATCATAAATACAATTTATTGTATCCTTTTTAGGTACGACCGCTGGTTGCGTCCGTCCTGGACGGGTTCAACGGGTGCGTGTTCGCGTACGGGCAGACGGGCACGGGTAAGACGCACACCATGGAGGGCACACCGGACCACGAGGGCATCATCCCGCGAGCCTTCAGGCACATCTGGACACACATAGAGAACAACGCCTCGCCGGATATTACCCACTTAGTCTCGTGCTCCTACGTCGAACTTTACCTCGAAGATGTCAGGGATCTGCTATCAAAAGACTGCAAGAAACTCACTATTAGAGGACAGGTTAGTTAACATTCTTAATAATTTACATAAAAACTATTAAAATTTATTAAGTCTGATCATTGTAAAGTACAAAATTTTCATAGTATGCAACGTATATACTAACCGTATGATAAAAAGACATCGGAAGTCTCACACTAAGGTTCTAATTACAAGTTATCTCCTCGCTAAGTGGGTCGGCAAACTTACAAACAAACACTATATATCTATATATAGTCATTGTGCATAGTAAATATGTAGTGTACAGTGACGCATCCCGCCCTCCGCGCTCTGTGTGAAACATTACAGCTACGAGTTGTTGTGTAACTGCGAGTTGTCGCTCCTTGCCTCGCATTATGTCCGGGTGTGAAAATCTTCTGTAAACTCAGTACTTGGTGTAAACTGAATTATCAAGTACCTCAACTACTGTAGGCTTCCAAAGATGTTTTCCGTATTTTCGTTTTTATATTCAATTTTTCAAGCAAGATGACCTTGCAAATAAAAAGCGTAGTTATGATTTCTGTCAGGATTGGGACTCTGCCAACTGAATAATAGTTTTGCAGTTCAAAAATGTAGCGAGATGCTATTTACGTAATCTTCGATATGATCACCTCCACGCTTGTACTCCGCGCTTGTACTAGACACTTCTAACATTTTTATTCTTGAGTTTTTCTAGTTTTTTTTTTATGTGTCATGTACTTTTTTTTAGAAAATATATGCTAGATATAGAGCCCAATCATACACCATTGTTGAAGTACACCAAACAAACACTAAAATGCATGGACATATATAATTATATTTATAATACATACTTATGCAGGAAGTAAAACGATGGAAATGATACGCGTTTACGTTGTTAGTCTTTGCTTGTGCGTTCAATTCAGTCATTGTATCTGGTCATCGTGTATCGATAAGGAGTCGATAGTGCGATATTAACGATAACGTTCGCGAATATGCTCAATGCTCTCGTAGTTCCGAATCTATTCCTTTTGTACTCCGCCATTTGGAGCGCCCGCGCTCCAGCGGTCTGGCCCGCATCCAAATACTGTAACCCGATTATTATTCAAACTGATACGAATGTTTGAATTAATTTACAAACAATACATTTGATTAATTCATTCACAAATAATTCGCACAAAAAACGAGACTACTACTATATGCATAAATAAATGTCTGTAGAGTTTAACGGTTTCAGTTTTCCTTCTAAGTGTCACTCGAGTGGCATTGTGATTTATTTTTATCCGCCGCGTGTTGCGATGAAGCCACATTAAATACTCAATAAAATACATGAAAATAATTTATACTACATTTAATGATAAACATTATAGCCAAATATACCTTTTAGATACTTATCATATATATTAAAAAAAATCCGTTAATTATAAAAATGAATAAACGAAATTAATTGAGAAATATATATATTTTTTAGTTTTTTAGGAATTACAAAGGAAGAATCTAAAGTATATTTTACGTGACTGTATCGCATTTGTAGTAAGTAAGTTGGTAACTGCGATATTAACCTTCAACAAACCTTTCACAACTGAAGTTGTTATTTTCCACTGAGAGGGAAATTAATCGCGCTAATTATAGCTCTGAAAAACGTAAACTGCAAAATAAGATATGGCTCTGAACAACGCTAACAATAGGAACAGAGCCGCATTGTTTGAGATTTTATCAAACGATTGTAATTTTATTATTGAAAATAAAAATTGCTTAATAATTATCCGGCTTAATTATGACTGGTCAATCGTGAATCTATATTTTTTGCCGTCCGGCTGTGTTCTGATTTACTTGAATTTAATATAAAAAAATTGGAGCTTTAGTAATGAATAAAATTACAAAATATTTCGCAAAAAATGAATAACTCGCGAATAAGTTCTCTTTACAAATACTATGTTATTAAGAGATATACAGCAGCTATTTGCAATTACAGGGTGTCCATACAGCACGCAACGTCAAGTACTAGATATTGTAGATAGATTTATTTGAGCAAACACGCCGGCACGTGTTCGCGTCGCAATTATCTCGCACGACGCGTGTGGTGTTAACGACACCGTCATTTAGCTAAAACTAATTACACTTTAATATTTACTTTTCATTTTGTTATTGTTGCTTTATACATGAATCACTGATCACCTACATGGGCTTACATAGCGAAGTATGCGCCAGTCGTGGTTCAGGAGCACAGGCGTGTGACTGTAAGTAAATGCGACAGGTTGGGGTTCGATTCTCACTCGAGGAAATTAAATATTTAATATGTTCTTTTGTACGTTTTGGTGTTGAGGCAAAGCGCGGCGTTGAGTGTTGCCACTCAACACGCAATGCCTCTAGAATTCGACGGAAAATGGGGAGCGGAGTGTTTTAACACTAGGATCCTTTTATCTATCCTTCTCTGTACGGGATACAGCGAGAAACCAAAAAAAAAATGGAAACTATCTTTGTATTAATAAATAATATATTATGAAGAAACCTATAGTTTCGTCGACAACGTCCTCTTGTTTGTTAAAGCAACAATAGGTGCATCAAATGGAATGCTCTTAAAATGAACAATACAATCTCTTTGTGTACAAGAAAGTGGTTTTTAGTCAAGAATTTAAATGTTAGCAATTTATAACATCATTGTCAACCGTAGATTTTGATGACAGAAATTTAGTTTAACAAAATTAAAACAGTTAGTTTTTTGGTTAACCGGGCATATTTTTAAAGCGCATTAAGTATAATTCGGGCTAATGTGATGTTGTGAAAACGTATGCGCCGCTGATAGCAACGCGCCCGCAGTACGCCGACATTCGCATCTCTTGTTTGGTTGTGCAAACTTTAATAAACGCTCCCTCAATTTTACGGTTGCGAACTTATGCAATACCTCCAAAATTACAATTGTCGATTTTACGAAGCCTATCTATGTGCATTCACGGCGTTAAGATCAAGGTAAATATTAAAGTGGTCGATGACTAACTCGATAACTCCTCTCAGAGAATTGTAAATATTCAACAAGTTGTTCGTTACAATCATTACTAAATCTCGACATGGCAATGCGTGTACCGCATATAGAGTCGCGTCGATTTGCCCAAAAAAGGTATTATTTCCTTCGTCCTTGTGCTTGTTTGGTGAGCTAATTAGTTTATCTATTTTGTACTTGGAATCTCAAATCGTTACTTAAACTTAAACGTTGAAAACTTTAGTTCTATAGATATTATATTATTTTATAATACTAACCTAACCTAACCAAAAACAATTAAATAAAAATAACAAATGTCCACCACCACCAGGAGTTAAACGGCTTCTACATCCCCGAGATGACATCAGTAGTATGCAAGTCGGCAGCGGAAATGGTGCGCGTGATGCGCGCCGGCAACCGCAACCGCGCTGCCGGCCGCACCGACATGAACGAGCACTCCTCCCGCAGCCACGCCGTGTTCCTCGTCACCATCGAGACTGCGCATCGGACTACGAATAGAATTCGGTAAGTTAACTGGCTAGCCTTCTTAGTCAACCCTCAACTTCCGAAGATCCTGCTGAAGGTACAACGACGCCCTCTCAATAAGCCACATAGTATCTCCAATTTACTAATAAAGTTTATGTAATAATATGAATTATTATTACGTCGTGACTGTCAAGTTATCAATCATATCCGATATCGCCCTTGCGGAATCGCGTCAAATTAAAAAAGTATCATATCAAAAGGTATCTTATCTAATATTATTATTATTATTTAGTTTTATACATATGTGATATATAATAAGTATATGATCAGTTATAATGAGTTGACTAAGTATATTTGTATTTAGCGACGTATTTAGACGAAGTTGTGAAAATAACATTACCATGCTATATGTGTGTTTTGTTTCCTCATTAATAAATAAACATTAGTATATAATACTAAGTATAAGTGACGTCCATGAGCATACGTGAGATGAGGCATGCGTTGGAGATTAAAACGTCTTAATAAAATTATATATATTATGTATAATTACTGGACGCGGGATAATTGACGCCGCGACGCGCTCGTTAGACGGTTACTCACTCGGCTGACGACGGTCGCGCGACTCTTTGTTACTATCGTCAATTTTTTTTTTACAATATGTCACGAACTTGCCGTTTACTTAGTACATTTTTTTTGAAAAGTTGAAAGTAATAATGCTACGTTTTGAGTGTTAAGACACTCCGTCCCCCCACTTTCCACCCAATTTTCAAGATATTTCTTAATGAGCGACGGAACTCAATGCCAACGATTGAAATATATTTTTTTTATCATTTTTTTTTTTCGCAGAATGACAAATTCTAAATAGTTCAATAAACCCTATAACATAATAAGGTAGATTTATATAAGGAAAAAACATCTAGTTGTCCTCTGTCAAGTAAATGACACTGGAAGAAAAACTTGAAATTGCATGTTTTTCTCAATAGGTAGGATAGGATATCTATAGAATTTTTCGCGGTACAATCAAGGTTTTTTGACGCTACAATTTATTGAAAGAAACTATTATCAGAACGATTAGTCATAGACGATGCTATCTACTCACAATTGTAATACGATATGTAACTGTGTTACTGCTCTTAAAAGGACCAAGAAATTCGTAAGGTTAGACAAATAAATTCGATTCAAACTTTGTATTTGTCATGCAAGTGGGATTTTATATATATAGATAAATAGATACTTTTGTTGAACATTTTCTATTATTTTCGTATATAAAAACTACAAAGCATGTTACAAAAAACTTCTTTTTATACTCACTAGCTACCTGCATTTCTCTGCAAAAATATTGCTTATTCATTCTGCTTGAAAAAACTATAATTATGTATGGAGTCTGGTCTGGGCAAAATAAAAAAAAAATTATTTATTACATAATATACGTTCCCGAAATAAGCCACCAATCCAAAACTTTTGCTTTACAGTCAAATACATATTTCCTAAATGCGCCACGATATCATATCTTCTATAAGTACAGAAAAACTCTATATAGACTTTCAATATCTATATGAATGGGAGCATCCAATTGAGTCATCTCAGCGGTAAGAGTCAGTGTCCCCACACTCCGTTGTAATTCAAATTAGCGTCACTTTCAATAGGGAGTAGGGACAAGGGCCTTCGAATAATATATCGTCAATAGAACATCCTGTTGTTGTGCCAACAGCTTATACATATTTAAAAGGAGTTAGTTGCTTCATCTCTATTCTCTAATGATAAGTGACATGTGTGGTTTAAATTAACGTCGTTTTAAATTTAAACTACAAAATTAAATTTATATAAAATTGAATGTAATGCAATTAAAACTTTACATACTTAATTAGTTAATTATTATTAGTTTTCGAGATAGTTGGTGTTTTAATGATTAGGGGCTTGTCTTTGAGCATATCACGTAGTTTTCCAATATTTATTTAGCTTCACGCTGTATCCAGCACATAGCAGGGTAGGCAGAGGAAACCTGGAAACATAGTATTACGACACTTCCGTTCCCAACTTTCCGCCAAATGGGAATCTAACCCTCAACCGATCGCGTTTAATTATAGTCGCACGCTTGTACCACAAGTCCATGACTGGCCCTTTTCTAATATTCCCACTATAAATTATTTAACATCTATGTTTCCACATGTGAACAAGCTCAACATTAGCTCTATGACGTATCCGTATGACATATGCAATTTATGATTTAGGTCAATGTTCATCACATACCGCGTAATGATGTTCATTGTCAAGTCTGTTAATATTAGTCAAAGTGACGTGTTGGTCTCTTGGACTCCTGGACTCGCATGTTACGGCGATATGAGCATAATTTATTTCTGCTATATAGACAGTAGGCTAGTATATATTTGTGCACGCGATCGTTCTGAGTTCCTTCTACCCCACTCAGCGGGCGATTATATTAGAATTATTTTCAATGTACTAGTGTGATGCCTAATAGGGTTAAAAATGGGACAGAATGTGATTAAGACTGTTTTTTAGGTGTTCACAATTAATGCATAAAATAAAATATAGTCCCTTTCTCAAGTTGGTCTATAGTACGTTTAATCAAATTTAAATATTTACCAAATTTTTGTACGTATACAGAAACTCTCTAGACTGTATAACCTAAGGATTTGCGAGGTGACCTAGGCTGCCAAACAAAGGCGGCGCCCAGCAAAGTGAGATGTATTGAGCGAGTCTGCGCTGCGGCGTACTGCCGCCTCCAGATCGACACTCGATTTTACTCTCGTGAAGTGTTTACTTTGCTACTTTCAATGTCTGAAAACGTACATAAACGAATACATTCTTTTTCAAGCCAAATAATAAGATATAACAAAAAAACATAAAGAATCATTATAAAACTGTGTTTCCACTTTCTTTATTATTTTAGTAATTAATTAATAAAACTGCATCTGATCTCGTGAGTAATTAAAGAGCATCGTGGTCATGTAACGTGTCGGTGGAGTCACCGTCTGCGGCACTAGTTAAGCCGAGGCTGTCGTGGGCGTACGTCAGCGCACCCGTCGCCCGTCGCCAGTCGCCTGCGGGACGAGCCATCTCGCCGCCTCCTTGTCCACCGCCGCCAATACCGCGGCGACCTTCGCTCTCACTATACGTGCTTTATTTTCCACTTAAAATGGCGGATTTGTTTTGTTTCGGATAGCGGATAGTATTGTTTGTGGTGTGCTAGGATGCATTGGACGTGCTGGTGGCCCGCAAACGACTTTTACGGGATGAGGTAAAATGAATTGTAGCAGGAAATTGACGTAAATAGACTTTTTGCTAATTATGAAAAGAAATATAGAAATTTTGATACCAATGCGATTCGGACGTATATGTTAGTTAGTTAGTGCAAGGTTAAAAATTACAAAACAAATTTTAGGACAACCTCGAAATTATTGGAAAAAGACTAACTGTTAAATATTAAACCACCAAATTTACCGATCGACATTTACTTTAATTTTGTCAATACTTATTACTTGCTTGACCTACTTATAAATATTCAGAGAGCACTTGTTTAATGATGTGATTTGCCCTTGCCCTTGCCCTCTGGTAACCCCATTTATTGCTGATCTCACCTCGGCGTCTCTAGCCCACGCTGTTGACGTTACGTATGTGACCTATAACTTTTTAAGAGTCAGATATCTAACCTCCTAATTTTCTTATAAACTGTCACTCGAGGAAGTGAAATATTTATTTACGTTTATACTTCCATTACTTTGCTCTGGTGTTGAGTCAAAGGGCGGCGTTGAGTTCTGCCACTCAACACGCAATGCCTTCAGCAGAAAGTGGGGAACGGCGTGTCTTAACACTTAACAGGTTCCCTCTGCCTACCCTGCATGTGCGGGATACAGTGTGAAGCTGTTCTATGACGCAATATTATTACAGAACCCTACAGTTCAGTGCCGATCAAAGGGAGGGCTTCATATGTTAGTCGTTATATAAATAGCGTTAAGCGACCTACGGTTTCACAAAGGCCGAGCTAAATACTTTCCTCGATACTCGATACAGCGCAACTTGTTACTTTGCTCAACAGTGATGCACTATTCAAATAAAAATAGTACGGTGGCACTACAAGAAATTTAAACTACACAGATTACCTAATACAGATATTTTACTAATTCGAATAAATTATACATTATTTATAATTCATGTCAGTGAGTAAGTGAGGAACGGAGTGTCATAACACTAGATTCCATCTGATTACCCTGCTGTATGCAGGATACAGTGTGATGTTGATTTTTATTTCATCGTTTAACAGAGCAGAAAATATGTACTTATTTTTTGGTATAACAAAAAACCTTCCAAATTTTTTGCATGTTATTATACAGGTTACGAGAGCTAGGTTAGTCGTTAATCTTGCAGCGTGACCTTACGGTGACTACATCGCTTAATTGACGTACGGATAAGTAGAGATTAAGTTTTACCTCAGGTTTGACGGGGCTCAGTTCAAGGCCAGCATGTGATATAATCACGATGTATTCATATTTTTTTCTGGAAACAAAAACCAGTTCCCAAAAAATACAATTTCGAATTATACACTATGCGATCTCTAACCTCTCGGGCGATAATCGATGTAAATGAAAAAAGATGAATTAATGTAGTTTATGATGATGGTTATTTTTAATATTTTTAAAGTGTTATTCCACATTTACGGAAAAAAATATTTATTTGGAAAACGTATAAAATTTGAACGTAGCGGGTCTCGAAGCCGCGCCTCCTGGAAACCGTCCAGGTTTTTCAAATTTTTATACATATTTTATATAAATAGCTGTTTTTAACAAGTCAAGAAATTGCAATAAAATTAATTTTAAAGTATAGTATATTTTTTGTGTAAATTCTAAGCTATGGTTTTTTTAATGGCCTTAAGCTATAATTGTACAGCAAGTATTATATGGAATTGTATGATATTTAATTATTTGATAAATAAGAAAATAAATAGACAGTACACATTCGAAACACGGCGTAATAGGGTTAAAGCAAATCTGTTACGTTGCAACTGTAACCAAAGACGATTACGCGAGTTAATCTCTTTAATATGGCGAGTATTGAACGCATTAATATTACCTACTTGCATATAGGTCAGTGTGCTAACGCCCGCGCTATCACATGGAAATAACTAAGAGTTGTGTGCGACATGTTCCAAGTGCCTGAGGTAACTACGACCACAAAACTATTAAAATGATGTAAGTATGTAGTCCAGAGTTTTTCTCGATAAATGATATCATCGATAATCCAAATCGAAACATTTTTTTTAAATTCGGATCAGTATTTCCTGCGATTGGCTCAGCACGTTCAACCAAACGAACTCGACAGCGTCGTAAAATTACTTTAAAGGTTACAGTTAAAGTTTTGTTAATCGCTTAATAAGAGTTACCGAGGTCGCACAACTTTTAAGATATTTCTTCAGGCTTCCTAGTGGACGTGTGTGCGCGGTGTCCGCCTCGGCCCGCCAATGCCATGACCATTGGAAAGTTTTCGGCGTTTTTCAGGCGCGCAATCAGGAAGGCCGCTCGTGCGTGAAGGCTGCAGTTTTTCATAAAGCCTCTTACGACTTTATTACCTATTTATGCTTTGGGGAAAATGTTTCTTAATCTTTTTTTTTTGTAGGTATATTATAATTTAGATTATGATTTAAGATAACGTCAAAAAATATTGTGTAGATCGAAGATTATTTTTATTAAATGCGATGGCGATATTATTTATATTTGTTATATATAATATATTAATATTTGAATTGTTTACCAATTATTAATTCATTTACCACGGGTGCGGTGTCGACAACTGGTCGCGATCACTGCCAATCTCAGTCTCACCGGACGCCGTCTCACAGCGGCGGCGGCGGCGTACACAACAAAATATACAAAATACAGACGAAGAAAGTTTTTACATTCTTGCTTTGCCAAAACCACCTCGCAATTACTTTTACTTGCTTTTTAAGTGATAAAGTAGTGACATTTAAAATGCTTCGGTAACCGTTACCGCAGCGAAACAGAACTTAGCCTTAATATTTGCTTTTATATTAATATTTAGAGTGTAATCTGAAAATGTTCTCAATCCTGCGATAAACATCTGTATCTTTAATTACATTATTACTATTGTAATTTGGTGGTAACGTATTTATATTATAAGTAAGTACTTAACTACGCGTCCACGTGTTGGTATCTTAAGGTCACCAGATAAAGCCAATTAATAAATCGATAGAAGGAAAGGTGCGATTAGATTAACTATACGGTATATTTTTATTTATATGAATGATGTAATGATGTACGTTAATGTATTTTTTTTTAGATTGTATTTCAATGCAAATACCGCGGCGATTTCGCGGCAAAGTACGGTGGACATGTGTAGTATGTTCGATTGACGTTCTCAAAATTCATATAAAAAATTTATAAATATTTCCCTGTCATTGATTTGAATATATAAAATGTGGCGTACATCGAAGAAAAATGAAAATTGGAGAACTGAGTATAAAATTTTGAGATGTAGAGTGCTTAAAGATAAACAAAATACAAACATGGATTATAATCAAAAGACGAAGAGGGTCATTTTGGTAACGCGTAGGACTCCGTCAGCACTACAGTGACGGTCACCTTCTGCCGGCAGTTGTCACGAGGAGTGGGCGGCGGTAGTGTAGCGCCCACTGTGCTTTACTAAGCTATGACATAACTGACATCCTCGCCGAAGGCATCTAAGACCCTAAAACGTCTATTAATGTTGGATGTCACCATCCTTATCTATAGATTTTTTCCGAATAGAATATCCGTAGAGTTAGACAATTTTATGTTTTGATATTGGTAGGTAAATTATGAATCATAGTTGAATATAAATATTTTATTAAAATATTAATAAACTATTTATATATTTTTATATATAGTGCAATAAAGTATAAATAAAATGTATCAAAACAATTTTAAATTTGAATGTCATTTACGCTTGAGAAGTATTTATTTCATATTTAAATTTAAATCACTTTCTTTTGTCCAGTCTTAAAAGGCAAAGTGCGGTGCTCTTATTATATTTAATGTAATTAATTTATTAAAGTTTCTATATTTAATAACAGACAGACGCCAAGTTAAGCAATTATGAAACCAAACTGCACAACATTATTACATATTCTCATATAATTAAGGAAATAATACCTCGTTATAATAAAATAGTAATTATCGTGTTAACAGTATATAGTGAAATATAAAAGTTATGTTTAAATCATGTCCTATAAAGTATTAATTCAATCACGATTTCGATCATGCATCGTTTCCGAGCGCTTTAGACGAGTAAACGTAAATAATAGTGACTTTGCAAACACTACTGAAAGACCATTGAGGCGGTAAGTAAACGTGTTGAGCAAATAACTATAACAAATATGGCTAAAATCAATGAATAAATGTATGAAGAATAAATAATGCGAGGACATCAACGCGAGTAACAATAGTCGTATGTGTTACGTTCATACACTTTAAATATTTAAATTGTATGTGTGAATTTTAGCACTTTTTGTAACGTGTTTTGTAATAATTGTCAATATATGTTTGGTTTGTAGGTGTATATATATATATATATATATATATATATATATATATATATATATATGTACTTGTCGTTTTTTGTGACGTGTGCGGAGAGAACATAGTGTTACGACTCTTTTTTTTTATGAGACGAATACTTTATCTAACCAATATAAAATTGGATTTAAATTTTCAATCGATATGCGATTAAACAATGTCGAGTAATAATAAAGTTTCGTACAACCCTATAACAGCTACAATGAAAAATAATTTTGCCCTATATTAAATATACATAAGAGAATAACTTTCATGAAAATCAATTGGTGGAAACGAGCGTATATAGTGAAAAATGTCGAATGTTCTAGGGTCGCAAAGATACTAATGTTGCCATAGCTTGTTAAACGTCGATCAATACGCGAAGGCGACGTGCTCTGTCGCAGTAAACTACGCACGCGGCCAACTTAACTTCATCGTGATCGTCATAGTCGTTGTCCTTTTTAATTAAACAAACAACGCCGTCTGCCTTTGTTGTATGAAGTGATAACGTCAGTTGAATATAATATGTACGTCATATCCTTATACCAAATACACTTTGATTTGATAATTTCTTTGTCTCACGTTTATAAACCTGAAAAGGTAATTTTCAATTGTTTTCGAATCACAACATATAGATTGGAAGCATTTAGTGAAATTTTAATATAATAAATTTTAATATGTTGTAACTTATTGTCTATCACCTATTTTTATATGTTAATATTATACTTTTTAAAAAAGTAAATAAATAAAGTCAAAAAATCGACTTCTCGTTTTATCCCGCACACAGCAGGGTAGGCAGAGGAACCTAGTGTTAAAACACTCCGTTCCCCACTCTCCGCTGAATTCTGAAGGCATTGAGTGAGTGGCAGAACTCAACGCCGCATTATGCCTCGATACCACAGCGAAGAAATCAAAACAATTTTAAATAAATATTTAATTACCTCTATGGGGATCGAACCCACACCGCGTTTACAGTCACATTTTGTGCCCCTGCGCCCACCACTAGCCTGATGGTAGCGCAGGAGCAAATATTCATGTCCTTACTGATTGACAGGCGATAGAAGTGCAGAGTGCGATTTGGGGAAATCTCACAAAATTAAATTGCATTGCTTGCTTGGCTTGCACTAATTAAAGTCATTTTTTTGCAATTGTACTTTGTTAACAAATATATTGCGTTTCGCTCTAAATGGTATCCACTGCGAACACACTGAACAGTCCCACCACCACTGGGCCACCGTCTACCACATAACGACTAAAACTCTTACAATTTCTTGTCACTATAAATTTTAAATAAAAATATATATATATATTATTTTTTTTATTTTTGCTTTATTCTTGACTAAACTCCTACTAATTGGCATTATTATATTTCTTTACTTATTGGGCTAAATAAATGGTAATTCCCATAAGTACTACACAAAAATAGTAAATAAAATAAATAAACAAATCAGCTTCACGCTGTATCCCGCATACAGCAGGGTAGGAGGGAACCCAATGATAAAACACTCCGTTCCTCACTTTCCGCCAAATTTTTCAAGATATTACGTAATATATAATAATAATATAATAATTGGTCTCCTCGAGTGGGAATCGAACCGACAACCATCACGTTACAGTCACACCCTTGTGCCACTGCGGCCTCAAAAATTGTGTACATACAATAAATTGAATATTAGGTGAGATATCTATCAATATATATTGAGTACAACAATGCTTTATATTGAAAGTTCTTATTTCCGGTGTGATAAAAACAATCATAAATAGTATATAAATATTCAGTTAAGCCTTCAGAATTAGTAGCTTAGAACATTAATACGTAGATGATAAATTATCTGATTAAGGATATCGTGGCGTTACCGCATATCTTTACCCTGAAAAAAAAACAATTTGTTACTGGTCTCTATGCATACATTATGTGTTTATTAACGTTTGCGATTAGTATTCTTCAATAAAACGACTATGGATGAATTTATTTACAAATTGAATTAAAGACAACTAGAGAGCTAACAAAGCGCAAGTTAAACTCTAAACTTAAACTAAGTGGCAAATTTCCGTAAATTACAAAAAAATCTACAATCGTGAGTGATTACGATGAGATGATGATAGTGATGAGATGCATCTCAATCAGATATCCTAGCACACAGCCGTCCACCGGAAGCTCGCATTGAGGTTGAGGCCTGAGAGCGCGCTCCTATTAGCGTTTCCGGAGCTAGGAACGTGTTACGTACACAATTACTTACAATGTAATTGTACGTGCTTCTTTTACTATTTACTATGTTAATAGAGATGTTAAATTTTTTATATCATCATCATCATTAACAGCCATTGATCGTCCACTGTTGGGCACAGGCCTTTCCCAATTCAAGCCACCACACTCGATCTTCAGCCTTTCGTACTTATCCGCTTCCTGCCAATCTCTTTCGCAGTCCATCTAAATTAAAATAAAAGTTTTTTTTCCTTTAATTTTATTTTTAATTTTTTGTATTTTTAGTTCGAGATTTTCACTAGTTATATTCACTAGTTAGTTATTTGTAACGTTTCTCATTCTATTTCTTTAAATGCATCAACATTACAAAGTTTCTTCGAAGTCAACTTGGGGCAGTCAAGTTCATTTATTAGTAATGATGGGCTGTTTGCCTTGGTGTCAAATCGAAGAAATGAAAATATTCATAAATAAATTCAGTCCCCCGGTCGAACGACAACCGTCGCGTTAATCAATCACATCCTTGTACCACTGCGTCACGACGGCCTTAAAAAAAGGAATAAATAAAATAAACGACGGCGTACTTAGCTCCATGTCATATTCTTCAAAATACTTGAAATTTTCGCGATAATCTACGAACAAATGTAAAATAATTCATAAAGACTGCTGCTGAAGTAATCCAACCTACGGTTAGAGCCTGAATTTGAACATATTTTTTTTGTTTTTATTAAAAACCCCGTTTCTAGTTTACTTATGGAAAATATCTTTGAAAGATATTTCCATTTCTTCGTTTCTTGGACAGGTTTAGTGTAGGATAAATGGAATAATGATTGTTGTGTATCTATCTGCATATATGTGTAAGTAAATTAAATTATTTTTATTAATATTTCCAGCGTAGGCAAGCTGAACCTGGTGGACCTGGCGGGCAGCGAGCGACAGCGCAAGACAGGCGCTGGCGGTGAGCGGCTGCGCGAAGCGGCGCGCATCAACCAGGCACTGTCCTCGCTCGGGAACGTCATCTCCGCGCTCGCCGAGAACAGCCCCCATGTGCCTTATAGGTGACTGTTACTCATGCATATGATTTGTCTTTATTATTACGATGGAAAGTAATTAACTATTGTGTTTCGCTAATATTTGGTTAATTAAAAAATATTCTATAAAGTAAATAAAACAAACAAAAACTGTGTTTAAAACTATAACTTGTGTACTAACTTAAACAAAAAAAATTGTATTTAGAAATTGTTTAATAATATTATTTTTGCTTGTTATTACACCTAGATTATTCTGTGACTATATATTTATTTATCGAAGGTATTTTAACGGCCCTCCACATGTTTACAGAGACTCAAAGCTGACGCGCATCCTGCAGGACTCCCTGGGCGGCAACAGTAAGACCATCATGATTGCGAACATCGGCCCCGCCTCCTACAACTACGATGAGACCATCACCACGCTGCGGTACGCCCATAGAGCTAAAGGTAACAAGTATATGGCTTCTTTAACGTGTGTTACGTGTTAGCAGAATATAATTGTCTTAAGAGGCCGGTCGTGGCACAGAGGCACAAAGTGTGACTGCAATCGACTGGTTGTTGGTGGGATCCCCACTCAAAGAAATGGAATGAATGTTATTTAAATTTATAATTTCATTTCTTCGCTCTGGTGACGAAGCAAACGCGGCGTTGTGTTCCGCCACTCATTACGCAAGGAGCCAAGATTTCGGCGGAAAGTGGGGAACGGAATGTCTTCACACAAGGTTCCCTCTAATTTTTATCAAACAATTATGCACTCAGTAATTATTTGACTACCTACCGTACATTATACGTTACTTTAAAACATTGCAGTACTTGTTTAAAAAGAACTTGCTTATAGGAGGGAGTATAAGATATTGCATTAGCTATAAATAAAAAGACTGTTGCACCAACGCCCTTAAATATCCTTATGCTGTATCACACATGTAGCAGGGTAGGCAAAGGGACATTAGTGTTAAGACTTCCGCCATACAAGTGCAGAACGAAGTCTCTTAACACTAGGTTCCCTCTGCCTACCCTGCTGTGTGCTGGATACAGCGTGAATCTGTTTTAATTTTCTGATGTAGATAATTATTGACAAGTCTCTTAGAGACTTTCGATCTGAAAGTATGTTTTTTCTAATCTTAATTACTTTAGTTTTCTAATAATATTATCATTTTATAACAATATCCATCCATACATTGAAAACTAAAATTTAATCTAATTCAATAATATTTTTTTTAGCAATTATGTCGAACCAAATACTTTATATTGATATAACTTTTTAATTAATGAACCAATTTACATAAAACTACTTTATTTACTAACACTAAATGTTTGCATAAATGCAATAATGAAAACTGCACTTATGTCTGTTAAAACGATTAATAATAAATGTTCACAATGATAGATTTTCTCATTAATCTTTTATGGACATACAACGATCAGTTACAATTTTAGTATATGGTTAGATATAGATCAATACAAAATATAATAATTAATATTCTACTTATGTAACATATTGCAGCAATAAAGAACAAGCCGGTGCGCAATGAGGATCCGAAAGACGCCAAGTTGCGCGAATACCAAGCTGAGATCGAACGTCTCCGCTCCCTCATCGAGCAGCGATGCAAACGACCGGCCAAGCTCACCCGGCCGCGGCCCGCCGCGCCCTCGCCCGACGATGCACCCGGTAATGTAGTGTTGTCGAGTGTCGCCTGGTTTACTGTCGTGGAAACGATGTTACAGTGCGCTAAATATATTTACGGCTTTGTATATCAATTTTTTTTATTATTTATATCAGAAAATCATGGATAATTATAAAATAGCAAAACTTAAGAATAGTTTGCTGAATATATTTCGTATTGAGTTGCTATTATGAGTAAATTATTCTAATATATTCCTAATTTATTTACAGCTGAAGAAACAGACAGTATTGAAAGTGAACACATTTTAGCTGAGTCGACGATAGAGCAAGAGAAAACGAAGACCGAAGAGCTCGAACAGCAGATTAAGGCGCTAGAAGAGCGACTCGTGCAAGGTGGTGGCGGCAAGGATCTTCTTAACAACCTCAACGAAAGCCAGCTCATTCTGCAGCAGCGCAACATGGAGATCGCCGAGAGAAAGAAGCGCGAGGTCGAAATGCAGCAAAAGATCGACCTCGAGGAGGAGACCACCGCCATCGTCACGCACACGTTCGCCACGCTGCAGCAGGAGGTCGACCACAAGACGCAGCGCCTCAAACGCTGCCTCGCTAAGTACGCCGGCCTACGCGAGGAGGCGGTCGAACAGCGCGAGGCGCATGACGCCGAACGCCGCGACCACGAGGCGCTGCAGGCCGCGCTCATAGCCGAGCTGCGCCGACGCCTGCTCCTCGCTGACAGTTTCGTGCCCGAGGCCGGCCGCGCCACCGTGCTGCGCCTGCGCTACAGCGAGGACAGCGACTCCTGGGAACTGCCGCCACACACTGCCCAGCCGCTGCCGCCCGCTGCGCGCCCGGCTGTTCGTCCGCCGCCACCCCTGCTGCGCCTCGCGCTGCTCCCGCTGCCACCCACCGCGCGCCGATACACGCCGCCACCGGCACCCGCCCCCGCGCCGCCGCCGCCACCAGCGCACGCGCCGCCCCCGCCGCGTGCAAAGGCGGCGCCTCCGGACCCGCGGCGGCTTAGCGCGCGCACTCGGGCGCCCTCCGCGCACCCCCGCCTCGGCACCGCTGGCGTGCGGTAGAGCCCCGACCCCGCCCGCTACATAGCCCAATTATTGTTCACTAAGTATTTACGTCCACCACTACCGACGACCTTGCCTATAATCATACAGTTATATGAGAAGTAATGTGTGTAATTGATGTTAAAGAGTGGCGCGGGTGTTGAAACTGTAGGATATTTTTTTATACGATAATGATATTACGAGTGCGAGAACACTAGGCCACTGCGACACCGCGACACCGCGACACTGCTGGTCAGTCACTAAGACGGTCCTATAGGGACGCGACGCTTCGCTCACTATTATATGAATATCTAAACGTCTATATATTTTAACATAGATAGACATTTAATTATATTCGAGTGTTGCCGGTTCATATAAAATTATGATTTGAAATAAAATAAATTTTAATTTTTATTATCGTATTTAGTAGGCACCTGTTGAAGGCTGGCAACACTGTCCACGTATCGTGTAAATAGTCCGAGTATAATTGTAAAGTTAAGGTTCTCGCTCGTCACAAATTCCAGTCGAAGGCGACATGATCTCATACGTGAGCTATACAATATACATTTATATACATTTGTATATATATAATAGCCAGTGTCCGCGGACTTCTCTTGTTTTATAAATAACAAATATTATTGAATGTATTATTGTTTTATACCCGAATTTTTGGTTTGTTTAGTCAATTTAGGTTGTCATTTGTTTTCTATACGTATATTTTACCGTTGTTGTTTTTAGTGAAATTTTATTTTGTCTTCTTACGGTCGGACGTCCATTCGGTCCGTTTGAAGCAGTGATATTAGATAGCTTGATATAGTATTAACGCTAAGGTCGTGGATTCCGAGATGGTAATGCCTCTTGGCTAATAATAAAAATTTGTTTAAATTTTTTATGCTTTTTATGCTCAATACAAGGCATCTCTGAATTCACAACTAAAATCTGATAATATAAAGCTGTTGGCCAATATGTGTAAAATAGAATCAAAATTATAATTCATAGGTTCAAATGTGTTACCAAAGATGGAACCTGTCCATTCCAATAAGTAGCGAGTTAACATTAGTCTCATGTTCCTCTACTTTTAAAAAATTCATTGGATTTTATTAAGTTTTATTTCCAGACACGGTTTCTAGTCAGTGATTCTTATAAACTATAATAAAATATAAATG
The DNA here is from genome assembly GCA_037355905.1 of Heliconius aoede. Lineage (NCBI taxonomy): Eukaryota > Metazoa > Arthropoda > Insecta > Lepidoptera > Nymphalidae > Heliconius > Heliconius aoede. The sequence goes on from JBAIZZ010000222.1 coordinate 462,212, forward strand.
TAAATAATATATTATTGTAGCTATTTAAAAAAATAATAAAAATAGATATAGAGTAAGTAGGGTTTATGGTCGCACAATACTTTTGAGTACCAATATTCTGTTAAATTTTAGTATATTTATTTTAAAATCAAAGCAGGGATGTTATGGAGCTAACAACAGCAAATAAGAGTTTCTTAAAAATTAATCAAAATGTAATATAGCGAAATAATATGAAAATAATAAATAAATTGCACTAATTGATTTTTATATTAGTATCTGTATTATATCCGTAACATCTTCAAGTCAAAATATTCCTGTGTAAGATGTATTGTTACGTTATATAAATTATAATTTTTATTATTTTTTATCGATTTTTTTTAAATTATAAATCACTGGGCTTTATACAGTATGTGTGAGGAAGGAATCATGTGATATGTTATTTGGAAACCGCTAGTCAGCTGTGCCGCGAACACGCTTATACTCACTAATAAACATTTTTAATTTTTGCCATTGTTTTTACTTTACCCAAAATTTTATTAAAGATAAAATTAGTATAAGTAAGAGTGAGTAAGTTGTGAAACATAATCTTAGAAAATTTGAAATGAATTTACTCCCTAAAAGAATTAATAGAAATTTTACTCTCTTAACAACAAAACTCACAAAAAATTATCCAATTCAAAAATATCTTTAAATTAAATTTCTCAAATTTATATGTATATAAAATATCTAATTTATTATTTACTCAATATTATTACAAAATATATTCATTTAAATATTTGTTTTTCAGTGGTTATAAATCTATTTTACAATTAACATATATATAGCGTAAAATACTATAAAGATAAAAAAATTACATTTAACGTCGGTAAATTTTAGACTAACGACGTTACCTATCCTCACTAGTTTGTTTGACTAGTTCGACTAAAACTTAATCGATTTTAACAAAAACATATCAACTAACGTTAGATTTGAAATTATAAATCGTATTTTTTTTCTATTCTCTTTCTAATTATTCTTAGAAACTTTATCAAATTTACAGAAATTTTTTTGGAAATTAAATATACAAATACTTTAATTTTTTTTTATATTATGTAAAACATATTTGAAAATTAATATTTTTCAATTGTATATTTGTAATTGATTACTAATATTTATTCTTGTGATTTAAAAAAAAGATTTAATATCAACATAATTTTTATGTTTGTACTATATACTTGTAATAAAAACACAACAAAAGAACATAAGCGAATACATAATTATGATTTTACGAATCGACGACACATCCTTAGTCGCGTCATCGTTATCGTTATTTTTTAGCGCTAAGTATCAGCATCGACGTCACTAGTTCGTAACGGACATTTCATTTTAAAAGTTTTGAGGCTTTGTTTCGGTTACAAAATGTGAATAACTCCATAAATATATTTTAAAAGACTCAAAAATGCCGGAAAAGCTAAAGGATTATCAAGTGTTGGACGTACTTTGCGGTGGCACGTTTTATAAAGTAAGGCACAAGGTCACAAATAGTATATTTGCGTGGAAAGCGTACAATTGCTCGGCGTTCTCCGATGAACAAATAGAAAACGTCGATAATGAAGTTAAAATATTAAGTAAGGAGCTATCTGGCAACTTCCTGCATTATTACGATACGATATTACACGGACCAACTAAAACACTGTACTTTGTTCTCGAATACAGTTGTTGGCAGAGCGTACAGGAATTGATCGCACAATGCAAGGACACCGACAAGCATTTCACTGAGCGCTTCATATGGTACCTATTGCTGGAGCTGGCGCGATCTTTCAAGCATGTAGAAAACTTTAATTTTGTCACCTTAAAAAAATGTGTAACACCGGAGTCAATTTTCGTTGGACAAAGTGGCGAACTACGCATCAAATGTTTTGAGCTGTCCCTCGAGCCCTCTCTGTCATCGGACCTGATGCAGCAGGTGGGAGAGATAATTCGCCTGTTGTGCTACTTACCTGGAGCTTGTGACGATAAAATAAAAGAGTTCCGCTACGGCGATGACTTGCGCGATGTGATTAGTTTTTTAACTGACGAAAGGAGCTCCAACTCCAACTTACGTCCAGATGTAGTGCTTTACCATCCTACTATTCTTGCTAACACCGATAGTATGACAGTTCCTAAGAGTATGAATGATATACTTGTCCCAGCAGAGATATCTTTTATATTTTCTAAAGTAAACAAATGTGACTCTGAAAAGGCAGTGGAACAATGTAAAATTATAGAACCTATATCTAGAAACAGTTTGAAGTACATAGATAGTCCAGTTTACTGCAATATTACTCCTAAATGGGTATATGAAGAACAAATAGAAGAATGTGAGTCTCCAGTGAAAGTTGTGTCTCCTACAATAGCTGCCCTAGCCTTGGAGCTGCCTGGCTATGTGCCAAGGAGTAGACAACCTTACATGGCAGACTTAGAAGTATACAATGGTGCGCAAAAACTATCCGAGGATACCCTCAGTCAGCAATGGATGTCCCGCCTCATTGCTCTGAGACAAAGGGAGGAGTCATTGAACAAAAGGGAAAGAAACATAATTGCTAAAGAAATTTTAAATAGTCCATCAACTAAATTTTCTACTCTTGATGATTCTAGACATCCGTCTATTGAAAGTAATGGTATAACTCTGCCACCAGTAATTAATCAAATGAATGAGAACAGCAATGGTTGGATGTCTCGGAGGCGTCAGAGGAGGTCTAGCTCACTAAGACCTAAAGCCAGGAGGAAGAGTTATGCATATGAAGATTTAGATAGCTCCTTGTCTGCTGACAATGGGGACAGCAGCATAATTGTAACAGGTGCTAAAATAACCAAGGAAAACATGCCTCGCAGGAATATATTCCCTGAAGTATCTTCTAAAAAAGTCCATTTTACATCAAGCAATCCATTTGTAGAGAGTGATGAGAGTGTCACACTTACATTTTATGAAGTAGAAAATGTAGACAAAGAGGAATACCAAGTACCAAGAAAAGAAACAGGTCTTAAAGATATTAAAAAGTTTAAGTACTTAGATTTGGAAAAAATATGTCTAGAGAAGAGAGACAGTATGCAGTGGGGACACTCATCACCATCGAAGCAGGCGAAGATGACCAACAAGGTTTTTTCAGACATAACTAACAGTGATCTTAGAAAAACACCTTCAAAAAGTAGTCTAATGTCCAAGGGTTCTAATTTTTCTAGAAGTTCTATCAGTTCAAAATATATCTATAGTAGCAGTAGTGGCACAAAGCAAGGAAATAATGAAGATCATGAGCAAAGTTGTTCAAATGGTAAATTATCTTATATTCAAACTCCCACAGCTCCTCCTGAACTAAAAAAGTCTAAGAGAAGATCCTTATTGCCTTTCAAAACTCCATTTAAATTTAAAACTTCAACTAAAGTATAATTTATGTGAGTATATATTAAACAAGGAGAGTACTTTTTTATATTTTACAACATATTTTTTTTCAGCTTCATAGTTTTTATCACAAGGCAATTTCCCACTGTCCAATATTTGAAACATTGCGTGATGTGTAGTGGTGCTTAAAGCCACCCTTTGTTTTATGTTACCAGGAAATAAATCATTCCCTTGAGCAAGAATTGAACCAACAACTGTGGCATTTAGCTTATTTTACTCTAATTAAAATAATTATTTTACAAGTTTTTTGGTTGTGGTATTTTTTTTTCAATTTTCTATCAATTTTGTCATTAATATTATTTTTATTTGTTTAGTATATAAGAAAAACGGACACAAACCCACCTAATTAGTTTAGTGATGGATGGATATAACTATATACTTATTTGTATAGTATTATAACCTGACATTGAAATATATTTTAATTGTCTTATAGTTTTATTTAAAATGGCAATTTCTTATTTGTGATTTGCTAAAAAAGAGATAAGTATGAATTATATTATATTTACTAGAAATTGTTTATATATCATATATTGCAATTATTGTAACTAGGATGTGCATGATCTCAAAATATAGTCTAATTTCAGAGATTGGTATTATAGTATATTAGGCCATTATCAATGAATTTATAATAATATAATAATATCTTTATTGAAACACTTATATATACAATAGTTGGTTATGGTACTGTCCTCTTAAATGGATTATAAAATACCCAGTAGTAAAGAGAAGCAGTGCCGTACCCCAAGGGGGGACTCTACATGTAGTGCTCCTTGAATTGAATTTAAAAGTATATATTTTATAAATTGGCTGGTAATGGTGTTTCTACCGATTTCAGAAAAAAAAACAATATTTTGAGGACATTTTTCTATGTATTTTTTGAAATTGTAATCGATTTCTTAGTCTTATAGTCTTCCAACTTTTATGTACATTAAATACATCATTAAATATAAATAAAAAAATATAATTAATTTTAAGTTTAGCTTTATATAGATTATTAGAGTATAATAAGTATTCTAGATATAACTGCATACAATTTGCCATAGTTTTCTTTCTCAATTTCTATAATTAAATGGTAAAAAGGGGTTAATAAAAAAGATTAAATAGTTAAAAAAGCTTGGCAGTTTTATTTGTTAATCCACATTTTGTTATAGTATTATTTTTTCTTGTTAAGCACTTTATCTGCTCCTTCTACAAATTTCTTGGGTAAACCAAACTTTTCTATCAACAGTTTTGCCATGAAGTATGTCTGAAAAGGAGAAATACATATTAAATATTTTGTATCATAAAATCGTATCCTGGAAATTTTTAATTACACCCATATTATTGTCCATATAATTTTTTATTTAGTCAATAACTACTTAAGTCACAACAAAATGGTAAAATTGTTCTATTCTAACTTCATATAGTGCTTAAGGTATTTTGTAAATTAATAAAATCCATATCTACAAAAACTTGGAAAATTGACTACCTACTTATTTAAATAAACATTTTGAACATAAATGTCCTCGCTTTTTATTCTAAAATAATAAAAACATGCTAGTAATTTCCGTTCCATTTTGTGAAGTGTGAAAAAGTTGCAAAATGTAAAAAAAAATTTTTCTTTTCTTATAATTGAAACGTGAATGATATCATGTCCTTACACACCTGGTCACCCTGCAGCGAAAGCTGGTCGGAGCGCGCGCTCGCAGTGCGAGTGACGCCGCACGAAGCGCCCACGCGCTGCTGGCACGCGCGCGCTAGCGGCACGAGGGCGAAGCCGTAGCTCTCCAGGTTCGATACTAGAGTTACCTGGAGAGTTAACGTGAATTAATGATGATAGTAAGTAAAATAAAATAACAATTTTAGTTTTTTTGCAGTTACATCCCGCGAGGTGTAAGCTAAGCTTTGTATTTGCAACGGTGAAGCAATTAACATAACATTTTGTCTATCGGCCTGAGGCGCGTCGCATCCCTTATTTGACGTACCTTCCTTTTGTACTGGTAGAGACGTCACGTGTTTAATATTTCTATTTTATTTGTGTTTGATTTAACTAGAATAGAAAAAGGTATCCGACCAAGCAGTAAAAGAAAAAAATCGTAGTCACAATGTTAGTCTTGTTCATATAACGGAACAATTTATTGTTAACACAACCAACACAACAGACAAGAGTATAAAGGGCGGGAAGTAAGCCCAGTGGAGAAGAATTGATATATTTTTTATGAATATAAATTTTTTAAGTGTTACAACATAACTGACCTTCTTATTCCCGCTCCTTGTAACAAGTTGGAACTTGATGGGGTCTAGGCGCGTCTTGAGCAGGCGCGTCTCCCCCGAGAACCGCAGCTCCGTGGCAGGCGTCATGCGTGACGTCACGCGTGACCACACCTCTTCCCAACGCATAGTCTCCTGTAATTTATTCTAGTTAGTATTTTTTTTGCATAGCGGGGAAGGCAGAGGGAATCTATATAGTGTATTTATTTAGACATGAGACCAAATGTAACAAAGAAATATTGTTTCTAAAACTTTACATAAAACTTAATTTCTATTTAGTATGGCCCAGGTTTACTCATGTTTTAAAATATATAAAATTCTATTTAACAAAATAATCAGTAAGCAACTGTACACTTAACAAACTAAGAAGCTTTATAAAAATAACAAAAGTAACAACTAAATCACAACAGAAGTGTGTTATGAACAGGTTGATCGGTAGTAAAAATTAGGCTTTCTGTTCTTTTGCGCAGTGTTCACTCGCGAAGAAAATAATAAAAAGTAAGAAAAATCCTAAAATCAAATCTGCGCAGCTTGCGCTACAGCTAAATTCATGGCGGTCACGGACGCTCAAAGGGACGCGGCACGAAACACACGGCAGATGGTAGCACTGACGTGATGACGTCGTTACGCTAAACTTGGCGTACGACAGAGTTTAACTAGGGTGTAGGTTTTTATTTGGGACTTTTACTTGGGAACAAGACTTTTATTTGGGATCCCGCTGTGGCAACATCTTCACGCTAGAAGCCGTTACAGCCGTTACGTCACCGTTACGCCATTACATCCCATACAGTATTGCTAGTGCTAGACCTGCTGTCTCCCCGATATACGTATAGTATATATTTTTAAATAAAAAAGTACCTGTGGCTTAGCTCCAGTTGCCTTAGCCAATATGTCGTCGAGTCGCACGCTGCCCGCCACGTTGAGTTCTCGTTGCTGCACGTGACGACGGAGGGTTTCACGGATTTCACTGCTTGAGAGCGCCGTGCCTTTTCTGTAGATGAAGAAATAAAGTAGTTATAATAATACATAAAATTTGATTAATAAATATCTTAATAATTTTATAAAGAATGTTATTTGATAAAATTGCTATAATTAACTTATTTATAAAATTGGCTAACACTTTACTTTTTGACCTCTGCATGTGTGGTAGATCGTACACATTTGCTAGCTCTAGGTTTCTAATCATTATCGTATGAAAATATATTTTCTGGGGGGCCTGGACTTTCGCTTTAAATAGATAATATGTTCATGTAAATGCTCATTTAATTTTCGAGCCAAATTTTGTTGCAATAAAACTTCTCGGGTGGCGCCGTAAAGCGGGTGTGTACACATTCAATGTATTCAATCATATTAAAAGTAAACAAACGCACTTCAGAGGCGCGAACAATTCCACCACATTGGCGGTAACACAATACAGCTCTCGTATCTGCGGCGGCTCGTAGTCATCGCCTATGTCGGGCGCGGCGGGGGTGACGGGCGGCGCGGATGGCGCGGCGATGTGCGCGCGCACGGCGGGGTGCGCGTGCGCGATGGTCGTCAGCGCAGACACGCCCTTGTCGATGTCCCGCACTTGGATTAGGCCTTCCTTGACCAGATATATTACACTTTAATATCATATCATACTCAAAATATCTTATAAATCATGATTTGGTTGATTGGCAAATACTAAAAAAATCCGCCGAAGATAATAAAAATATAAATAAACAAAAATGTTATTCTAAAATTGCCTTTTCAATAAACTTTGCATAAATATTTAAAAACTACATCACACATTAATATATACGTGACATTACCCTCTCCATAGCTTCTAGAAATTTGTTCATTTTCTTGAAATTAGATTTTTTTACGTCTAGAGTCCTGTCTGGGGGACAGTACTGCATTAAGTGGTTCCTGTAATTAATGAAATAACATGCTATTATATATAATTCTACTGTATGTGTATTTATCAGCCGACTCCTACAACAACTGCACTGGTTTAGATGAAATTTCATGTTTTCTATATTTCTGGATAGTTTATATATCATTTAATCCAAGAAGAAGCGCTCCAGTCGGTATGCACTATAATAGATCAGCTAAGCTATTAAATATCAGTAAGTAAACTAAGTAATAACATCAATTTTCATCAGGCTGTTGTGGTTCCATGGCAGAATCTTTCACTGGAAACATGACAGTTTATAATGATCTGCCATTGCACTTTTGACTTTCATTTGGGAGGATTAAATTATTCTTATAAAAACACCCAAGATATAATAAAGCAAAGCGCGGCGTTGAGGTCAGCCTTTATAAACATATAAAAAACATATATATTTATCTTACTTATATAACAGATTTGTTTTAAGTGGCAGTTCCACATTCTTGCCCTCAACTTTGAGGAAGGAGAGTAAGCACCATCTCAATAGACCATCCATGTCTTGTGGGATCTCATCGCTGTCGGAATTTTCTGGAAATCATTATTCAAGTTCGATAAAATATATAAACAAAAAGTTCTTAAGTAAACTATTAACATATTTTTGAATATCATTTTTATTGTCTGTATTTTATAATAATATTGAAATAAAGGCGAGGTATTTGTTTGATTGAAAGCACACTCAGAGAAAACTAGTTCAAATTGAATAATTAATTTTGCATTGGATAGTCTATATCTTGGGAGGATTTATATCAAGTTTGATATAATCCAGTGTACCTGCGGTCAGATATACTTGGAGTACATGGAATGTGTAATGGGTCACTCTTAGCTAAACCAATCTGTAGGTAAAAGCTAATTCACGTGCATAAAACAGGGCAAGGATATAATTAGTGTCAAGAAACTCCCTTTTACAATTTCAGCCAGACTTTGAGACATTGAACAGGAGTCAATATCAACAAGCAATGTCTCAAAAGGTGTAGAAAAAGTGTATCGTAACACTAGGTTCCCTCTGCCTACCTTACTACAATACAGGGAATACAGTGAAGAGCATTTTTTTTGTTTCAATTGTTACCTGAGGCTATAGTATTGTTTAATTCATCCACTATTTCTTCAGTTTTTTCTTGAGAATCCATTTCAGCTATAATTTTGGGCTCATTAACTACAAATTTTGGCTCTTGTTTCACAAGGCTCGGCCATTCTTCTTTCACAGGTTGTATATTTAACTGAAAGATACATGTTAGAGATACAAACAGCTTAAGTTTTTATATTTTATAGTAAACATCTCAGTTAATTTATAAAAAAAATAATAATAATAGATTGTCAGTTTATATATATATCATATGGTGGACCAATATTTTTTTATTTTTTTTTTCAAAAAGCACAAATATTTTATTGAAGGAATTGCAATTAATTAGTATTCATAAATACTTTGACATATGTATCTTTTGTTTCAAAAAGTTCAACTACATCATTGTTGCTAAACCATCAAATAAGTAATACATATATTCTTGCACTACTGGACCTTTCGAATGTTTTAACACTGTTGATTTCAATATCCTCTTACCAATCCTTAAGTCTATTAATATATCCTCTGATGCTATTGAATGGTTTTACTCGTATCTACATGAACGAGAGCAAATTGTTCGTATTAATGATTAACAATCATGTCGTCATAGCGCTGGTGTTCCGCTGGGTGGCGTCCTTTCTCCTCTCCTTTTTTCCATTTTTATTATCTCTGTTACCAAGCTTCTATCCCTTTCCTTTCATTTATACGCCGATGACCAACAGATTTATTTGACAACGGACGTGAATGACTATTAACTATTAATCTAGTAAATGCCAATCAGTAACACTGTTAAAAATCTAGGTATCAAGGTGGATAGCACTCTCTGCTGGGCTCCTCACATCTCTGAACCGAGCTGCAAGATGTTTTTCACTATAGGTATGCTAAAGAGATTTAAATATCTTTTGTCTATTCAAACCAAAATTTCCCTGGCGCACTCACTCTTGCTGCATATACTAGACTATGCTGACACCTGACACAATTGCTCAATACACTTGAACGTCTAAAAAACCTGGTTATTAAATTAATTTTTGGACTAAAGAAATTTGATCGCATCAGCCAGTATCGCGTTAAGCTGCAATGTCTTACTGTAGAAAACTGTCGGAACCTTCACACTGTCACACTGCTCTATTCCATCCTTTTCCATCCCAATTCTCCTGCCTACCTTAAGGAATGCTTTTCCTTCTTTGGCTCTAACTCCTGTATTCCTTACAATCTCCCCACTCGAAAAGTGATAACGTGCTTGAGATCCCTGTGCCGCACTCACTGCTACAGTAAATCTTTTACTGTAGAGGCAGTGAAATTATAGAATTCATTACCTACCACGAGACATGAGACAGTCTGTGTCTATAAATATCTTTAAGCATAAAGTCAAGAATTATTATCTTCGGATGTAGTATACATATACCTACATGTATTGTTATCATTTATTTACTTATTTTTTTTCTCCACTTCTATATATACTTAATGTATATAATAATTTATATGTGTATGTAACTGTGTATGTGTATTATATGGGTATATACATATGATATGTATTGGAAGTATAAGTCTTTTATATTTTATTATATATATATATATATATATATATATATAGATGTGTGTGTGTGTATGTATGGGTGTATAAGTAATATGTATGTATTTAGTGTATTGACACCGCTATGCATCACTTTATGCCCTTCTTTTAGAGGTATCTTTCTGTAATTTGGATTGGTTGCCTGGAAGAGGTCACTATTAGTGATAAGGCCGCCTTTGTGCATTTTTTGTCATAAAACATTTATGTAACTAATCATATCTAGTGTGCAATGGAGACTTTTATCTATCTATTCTATAGATATCTATTCCAAGCAACTGTAATCTTCAATAAAATGAATGTGTATTAATTACTTAAATTTCTAACTTAAGTACCTGGTTAAGTTCATTTGATATAATTTGAATGTTGTCCGGGGCTGGTGGTCCCAGTTTAGGTCGCTCAATCTTATTGAACTTAATATCCTTGCACAATAAATCACCAAATATATGTAATGTCTCTAGACAAACTCCCCTGAAATAAAATAAATGGAAAATATTACAATTTAATAATAAAGTACAATATAAACTATGCTTTTTTTATAAAAAATAAATTATGGTATTTTTAATATAATAAATCTAAGAGTTGTTTATTTTTATCAAATGTTCCAATACTATTTATTGAAATATACTTTTATATGAGTATTTTTTAATCATCAAATAAATGCAAAGCTGCCAACTAACTTGGAAAGCAGTTCTGAAAAGAATAGCCGACTAAAATTCAACAGTTGCTCTTCATCCTCTCTCATATAAAGGTTATGAAACAATGTTATTATTTAATACAATAATACTACTGTATTATTGTGTATATATATTTATTGCAGAATGCCAATAACTCACATAGAAGTAGTAAGTAGATCAGCAGAGGATATAGACGCTAGACCAACTGCTGCACTAGCAGAATTATCCGTTGTGCATACTGCTAACACAGACCCTTTGGGGAATTGTGGAATTGTTTCTGTTACTACACCTGGAGCATAGAGTGGGGCTCCACCTTGCATCTAAAAATAAAAAAAGATAGTTTTGAGTAATTTTTAAATAAAAATTGTTATTTTTTTAACTAAATTTAATTATAATTACCTTATTCAACACAAGTGGATTTATAATAATAGTAGGAACTAAATCAGGCACTTTCCATAATGCACACACCGTGGGTACTAGTCTGTCACCAAGGTCGATCATTACAGGCACTCCATCTACCACGTACACGCCAATTATCTCTTCCGAATGTAAAATTAACTTCATACAACTGCTGTTTGATTTAATGGGAATTAGTTCCTTTATTTTTTCTTCCGTAGCCACTGAAAATTCATTTCGTATGCGCTGACCGAGATGTTTCCTAAAAATAATCTATTTTCATGTACAATACTAATAAGTAATAATAGAAAGTCTAATAAGTAAATATATTCATATTATTTATTGGACTTTCTGTATACACTTCCTTTTCTGTGTATACTTACTTTTCTGAATTTTTCAATGTATTGTTAGACTTTAGTTTATATGGCTTAGCAAACATCTTAATAAGTGGTGTAATTGCAATATTAACTATAAGAATTATGTGCAATTTCCATGCTTTACAGCCTTCGCGGCGTTTTTGACAGCGGAATAGTTACAAATGACATGAGCTGTCAAAATTCAAAATTCTTTACATTTGCCAAGTTGAGACAATTGTTACGTTCTAGAAAAAAGACCCGAGACTATGCCGCTATTCTGCCTTAAGAAAAGTAGAATAGTTTGTTTTATTTTTTATATTGTTGTGTTTTATTTTTTCGCGGCTGAAAAATACAACATAACAACCGCTGCAACTTATGAATTATTTATTTAATAAGTGCACGGAACTACGTTCTTGCTTTAATAAGTAACATATGCTTGCATCGCACTTAAGATTTCTAAAGATAAAATTATTATTCAAGTCTATCAAAGAAACAAAAAATCTAATCTATTGTGTTCATGATTTTTGTGTTGATATCGATTCAACTTCCTCTCTCACACCCGCAGAGCCACCAGCTACGCAGCGCTAGACCACATTGCATTATTTTATTTCATCATCATCACATCATCATATATGTAAAAATATCTTTTGAACGAAATGTCCAATTTTAATAATTTAAAAACTATTTTACAGTTATTGAAATTACCTTAAAATATTATTTAATGGGATAAAGATTAAAACAGAGGTATAAATAATATGGTTGTTGTCGACACTTTTATCAACTTTTAAAACGTAAAAAAAGTAGTTATACTGGCATAACTACAGTAGTTGGACATATGGTATTATAGACTAGAATTTCATAGACACACGAACACAATTATTCATCAAATATCAGTCTCGGCTGCAAAGAGTATTGTATGAATGAAAGAAAATTCTCTAAACTACATATTTCTAAGTTTATATTCAAATTTTCTACCTTTTAAACTCTAGATGGCGATTAAATTGATTCTGTTCATTTCAAATAAAAAATTATAAACATTGCAAAATCAAAGTTCAGTTTCATTTATTCAACAACAATTAGTATAAAATAATATAAGAATCACCATATTATTAATTACAAAATATCACCAAATTAAAATATTGTATTAAATATACTTGAAATGAATTATACTTATTTTTATACATAATACTCGTAAATTTTAATTTGAGTAACGACGCAATCGTCATAGCTTCATTTTTAAATAAGACTAAAAACAAATTTGCCTTCACATATCTACAGGCGTCTCATTGCTAAACATTCAGTTAGCTTGTATCGAAATAGCTTTAATATTGGGGGCTTTAATAGGTTAAGAATAAGAAGGTATCGTGTCACGCATCACGCTACCTGCGGAGCACCAGGCGGTGCAAGGTAGGCGGGCTCAGCTGTACATGACGTTTTCAGGGCTACACTTTCATGAATTCAATTCAAATTTCATGAATTAAACATGCAAAAAAAAATTTTTTTTACATGTTTAATATAAAGCTGTTGTCTCAGTGGTAAAGCGTTCAGTAATGCGATGATTGTGGGTACGATCCCCACTCGGGGGAGTGAAGATATTTAAAATTATTTTTATTCCCCTCTCTGGTTGACAAAGGTGGCATTGAGTCCCGCTAGCCAACACAATAAAATTGGGAAACAGACTATCTTAACACTAGATTTCGTCTGTCTACGCGGGAAAGAGCGTAAAGCTTCGCTTTGCTCTTTTTCTATTATATTTTGTTATATTGATATAAGAATAGGTACGTTGTTGTGCAGTTCAGATGAATGTATGTGTACATGATGGTTGGATGTTATATCATATCGAGGATATGATTATATTTAATATATTTTTTTACATAACACAATTCACTCGGCAAATTAGTTTACTGATTTTCAAGCATTGAAGAGTATGTAACGCGGGTGTAGCACAACATATATAGAAGAAACCGCTTTCAACATTATCAGCATTATCATAAATGTTTTTAAATTCTGTACAAATAAATTAGAAGCCTGAGCCCTAAAATATTCTTTTGCATGATTTTGTACTGTTACCATAATTTTTTCTATTGTCATAGGAAAGTATAATCTAAACGCTTACTTTTGAGTTAATTTTAGAATAAGGATATATATAACTAAGTTATTGAACACTGTAAACTATTTAAGTACAATACTTAGAGAACACAATTGCTGTAAATGACAATTCCATATTTACATCTCGAGAAATATGAATACTTGTATAGTGTGGGTTTATGGCATTAGCTTCAGTAATGGGTTCTATTAAGAATACTGCGTTGTTAATTGACCTTGGTAAGATAAGTCGCAAAATAATGACAGGTGAGGTAAATCCTCCCACGCGGTGACTCCCACACCTAACATCTGAGACGCACTCCTGGAAATACAACGCTTTGCGAATATTAAAATAAAGAAAACAGTTGCGTAAATTCAAAATTATTACGAAATAAATATTTTTATACTTGAACTTGAAGTATTCTACTCGTATGTTTAGTTCTATTGTAAAAAAGTTTAAATATTCAACATAATATTTATATCAATTTCACCTAATTGGTTCAAGCCCACTATTCAGCGGTCTGTTAAGAATAAAATACATAAAAGACTGGAAATACGAGTAGATCGCTCGTGTTCTAGTGCCCCGTTAAGACGAAAAGAGAATTCACTGACAGAGTTCTGAAAAGATTCGCGTGTGCAAGAAGACAGCAAGAAGGTCAAGAGGGCGAGCTAACTGCCACGGAAGTAGTTTTCTGTTTGCTTTTTCCACTTTTTGCATAAAAAACTAAGAAACCACTCTCATTATGCCAAGACGTTCTTGGGCCAGTTTACGTATGGCAGGGACGTTTCATTTATGTCTTTTGATGATGCGAGTTATTTTCCCTTTGCTGAAGTCATTGCTGAGGGCGTCATGTTTTTAGCATCTGTCTTTACATATATATATATATATATATTGAAAATAATATATCAATCATTTTATATGATTGAGTTTAATTAAACGTGTACGATTGATAAGTACAAATCTCGAGGGACTATTAATATTTTAAATATAAGCTTTTCTATTACATTAAAAGTGACTCGCAGCCAAACTTTAAGTTTATCCTAAGCATAATAAGTAGCAGAAGACGGAATACAACAAAATGGACTATAAGAACTTAACAGTTTTACAGTTAGTCACTTGGCCACATTGGTATACTATAAAATATGTAAATTATTTTAACAAGTTTTAAACTTCAACTTGAACGGGCACCATGTACAATTGTTACAATGCCTTATTAATGCAGCAGTCGACGTCGCCACGTGAGCTTATAGTATGTAGAGGAGAATTAACTATTGATGCAGATGCGGGACTGCAATGCGGGAGTCTGAGAGCTCCAGTGCCTATTTCTAGTGAACAAATATCGCTTATATGTTGTGTGGATAAAGTTTGGTTCGCCTAAGATCTTGCATCTGAGCCACCGATGAAGATTGATACTATTGATATGAAATGTTAGGGTGGATGAGAGTCATTGAGAAATTTGTCTCACAAGTTAGTATATTGACAGGAAGAAGTCCTTTAAGTAATTTTTTCTATAAATTCCTATGTATAGTCCATCATGGTGCGACTGCAAAACGTTTAGCTGTAAATAACGGTTATGGGTTTGATTTTCAATCGAGAGGATGAATGTCTTCGCTCTAATACTATCTAGAATCTATCGTGGTAGAGTCACGTCGCCAATAATGGCAACACACATGGGCAGACTCGGCCGGATATTTAAAACCGGGGTGAAGTAGTGTTTTCTTTAAAAACCTATTGTAATTTGTTATAATAAATTACTCCATTTACATACTCCATTTTCCACTTTCCATTTCTTAATTTTTAATATACTCGACATACGTGTGTGTATAACATTAGAACAATGCAATTTTCACCAGTATACATTTAGTGTTAGAATAGAATATTAAGATGACAGTGTAGATAAATAAACTAGTTTCTTACGACTATTCTTGGTTGCTGTAAAAAGAACAAAATAATGGTTTCCGGTTTAATATCGTAAAAGCGTCGAGCTTGAGTGTTGATGGGATTACAAAACAAATACATCATGTAGCTGTGTGATAAACTTCATTCTGTATCACGCATATAGCAGGGTAGGCAGGGTAGACAGGGAAGGAGGTCCCTCCTTCCTAACCTAATGAAAAAACACTGCGTTCTCCACATACAGCCAAAGTGATAAAACTCAACGCCTTGCTTTGTCTCGTTACCAAATAGAGGAAATGAAAATATTAAATGACTGATTGCCGGAGTTGGAATCATAAGCTATGTCACTACAACGATGGCCTCATTTCGTAGTTTTGTTTTCAGATTTAGCTGTATCCCGCATATAGCAGGGTAAGTGTTACCCACTTTTTGTAGAATTTTCGAGATATTGCGTGGCAGAAGTCCACACAGCGCAATGCAGCACAGCGCAGTCTTCTTACTAGAGCGAGGAAATGAAAATATTAAATAATCCCTCTCCTACGCGGGAATTAAACTCGGAAGCGGTCTCATTTCGTAGTCAATAATATATGTTCTTTATTATTAATTGTTTATACAACAATGTATAATATGATGGCCAGTAGCCGGCTAGACGGCGGTAGGGCGGTAGACGGTGGTCGCTCAAGGGTGTGTCGCGTCCGGCCTCCCCCAGGTGACCGCACCTGTTACATCACGTATATCATGTGGGGTTGTAGAGTTCCCGTGGATTATTATAAAAAGTGGTATTTTATGACATTGTAAAATGTTTAAGGAATTGGACGTATTTTATTTGAAGTTTATCCTAGTGTTTTAGAACAGCATTGTGCTTCCCAATTTTTTTCTTGAGATTATTAACCCGACAGCCAAGCTTAATCTGAATTATGTAAGTTAGTGATACTAATATATGTAAAAGTAAAACATACAAGTTTGTAGTAAAAAGGCATTTTTACATAAATGATAATATATGTATGTAAAAAAGGAAAAATCCCAAATTCGTAAAATATGTTGTCACCAAAACAGTTTGGCGACCTCTGACGTTCTGAGTGCTATCACATAGTCGGTACTTACGTTATGAAAGCTATTACGAGTATTACATACATTTCGCTCTTTGTCGCGGTTTGCAGCCGGATTTTAGAAGGAACGCAGAGAGAACCCGGTTATAAGACACTGCGTTCTTCATTTTTCCATGTTCCATGGCCAGTCGAGGCGCAGGGGGACAGTGTGCTGAAAATCGACTGGTTGTGAATTCGATCTTCACTCGAGGAAATCGAAAAATTAATTTATATTTATATTTTCATTTCTTCGGTCTAGTGTCGAGGCAAAGTCCGGCGTTGAGTTCCGTACTTAACACGCAATGCCTCTAGAATTCGACAGAATAAAAATTTAAATATTCGATTCCCTCGAGTGGGAATCAAACATACAACCTGTCGCTTTTTCACTCATAGGCTTATGCGCCTGCGTCACTGGCATCATACATATTCATAGATAGTACCTAAAATTAACAGGCTCCTTTCAACTTCCGCTCCCACGCGTGTGACACTCGAACATTACAATAAAATACCTATTTAAGAATTTTAACTCTTAAATGTTAATCTATAAAGATGGATATGAATGAGCGTGGATAAGGACTAAAGACCTGCCTCACGTCTGACCTGCCGTCTGGTCGTCTGGTCGGCGCGGACCTCACACAGCTATTGTTCAATGGAGTATCAGATTACGTTTTTCGCATACAATCTGTTAATTGTATATTTGTATAATATACATAATATTAAATCAAATTTGAAATATATATTTTTTTTTATTTCTTCACCAGCTTGAACATGTAGTTCAAGATTTATTTAATAATATGAATCGTATTTTTGTTCTTATGTATGTTTGCAGCACACGCAGTGTTGTATTTTTACCATAGAATATTATGGAAGCGCAAGCTCTCCCGTTTTTGCAACGTGATATTATATAATCTGTGGCATTCCTCGATAGATGGACTATAAATTACAATAAGGCCTATTTTTTCTTTTCGAATTCGTTATTCCTGAGATAAGCGCGTTTTTTGCGCAAAAAAGCAAACTTTTCCATTTTTTAATATTAGTATACATTTAAAGAGCTATTAATCTTATTGGAACAGTTTATCGTTACATATATCAAAAGGGGACATCGCAAATAATTGTTCTTGAACTTGTGACCCTCGTATGACTTGTAACTGACGCTACTGGTGCTGATGCTCCATCAATATATAAAAATATTTAATTCTTAAGAATATAATATTCCTGATTTCATTACATCTATTATTAGAGCAAATAAAGTATTTAAAATTAATAGCATTCCAAATCTATATACGGCTAAGTCTCGTCGAGTGAAATCGTAAAAACCATCTCTCTTTGAACCGATAACGACTTTATCATATTAATAACTGTTAAAAATAAGTGAGTTCATAAACGTTAAAAGTGAATCTTTGTTTTGTTTTTATGATATTATTATAATTTCAGAGTGAATTCACACGAGCGTCGAGCGTCCCGCGTGAGAGCGAATTATAATAAAATATTTATATGTGCATGTGTGTTTAACTTTCCTTAATAATGTTACGTAAAATATGATGAACACGTTAATTGTCTGCTTAAAACAATTTGAATCTCTTTTTAAAATGACTTTATGTTACATTCTTTATATTAAGGAAGACATCTTCTCAATTTTTTTAAATAATTTAAAAGTAATAAATTGGAGAAATGTTATAAATTATCTGTCAAAAGCGGGTATAGAATAAATAATACAATAAAAGTCATTATTAATTACAAGCAAATTATCATTATTTTTCTTTTTATTAGCTTTACGCTGCATCCTTCATATAGCAAGGTAGTCAGAGGGAACCTAATGTTATCACTCCGTTACCCACTTTCCGCGAAATTTCCGAAAAATTGCGTGTTGGGTGGCGGAACTCATTGGCGCGCTTTTATAAAAAATCAATATCAATTAAAAATATCTATGTGAAGTGATATATTTATATGAAAGTGAATTTCCGCTTGTTTTTACTACAAAATCACTGTTTAGTAAACAAACTCAAGTTTCTTTTTTAATTGTACAGAGTTGAAACAGGTAGACTAGCTTTCATTATTAACATTATTATAAGGTTAGAATTTTCTTTAAACATAACAAAATTCAACTATAAAGTAACATCCATGTATTCTCGTACTGTAAAATTATCTCTTTTTTACCGTACAACCTCCTTTGTGTCTTCACACAACGTGACATTGGCGAAGTGGTGTGTGCACAACTGGCGCGCTCGGAATGCTTATAATTAAAAAAAAAACTATACCATGCCAACACCCGTGTAAAATATTATTTATTACTAACCTAATATGCTGTACATACTGTAAATATGTGTTTGTTCTGTTTTAGGTAAAGGTTGGATATTTACTGGATCTCTTATTTACATGTATTCTATAATGTGTGTTATCTCTTTTTTACCGGACGATATCCTTGTAACGTGACATGAATTGTATTAAACTAGCACGCTCGAAATGCCATAAATGAAGTATTGAATGAATTATTATTATGATTCATTATACAATAGATAAGGAAAAAAGAAAATGATGAGAAATCATGACATACTTAAAATTTATTGTACGTAACATTTAACTATTTTTGATATACATAATATTCAAGCGTTCTAAGCTTCAAAAAGAAATAGATATTGATAGATAATTATAATATGTACCTATACAAATATTTTTTACTTTTGTTTAGCTGCTGTCGTTAAAAGACATTTCAGAACGTTTGAATTCGTGATTCTCGTATAGTCTTCGATACACGTATAACTGATTCTCGTCTTGCCAGAAGTGGGAAATTAATATTCATCCCCCTCGGTGAGGGTCGAACCCGCAACTATGGTAGATATTAACATTAACAAACCAAAAAAATATTTAAAGTGCAATGAAGTTTCGTCCCAGCACGGCGGGCATTACATCGTTGCTCTTGCTACGCTCAAGTTAGCGCTAGACGCAGAGTGCCGACTGCCGACTGCTGACAATCATATAGCACGCGGCGGCCGCGCGGTGTGGACGTCAGATGCGGTGAGCGCGAGATATAACCCGACGTTAATAAAACTGCATTCGTGATAGCAACGCATTGTAAACACGGACGAATTTTAGTTTCAAATAATTAAGTGAGTGAGAGTTCTGTGACGTTTTAAGCCGTGTGAAATCACAGCTATGTGGGGAAATAACTAATTTTAATGTTTTTCGGTAAGTTTCCATCAGTCTTAATTAAAAACCGTGAAATATTATATATTTTCTTTTCTTTTGTGTTCCTTTGTTATTTTTATGAATTATATTTAGAGTCCTATATCATTTCTTAGAGAGGATCTGGCGATATCTTCCTTCATTTTCAACTTTCCGTTCATTATCTCGTACCGTACTTTAATCATATACTCGTATAAAGACTAAATATAAATATTAAACAAATGATTATTAATAAGAAATATAAATTAATAATAACAAATATTAATTGAACTCTTAACCAACTTACAAGCAGACAGGCATACTCGAGCTATGCCGCGACGGCTTTGAAATTTAAATCGATAATGTTTTGATGCGATCTTCTGACGCTTATCAGTATACGCTGCGTTTCTACCCTTTATTTCGATGTTTTTATGACACCGATAACACCAATATCAATAATTATATACCTAAAATTCCATTATTTACCATATAATATAATTATTTTAATCCAAATGAAACGACATATTGTCTATATAAATAAATTTTAAGTTTTTTAAGTAAGTTTCAAATATTTTGTTTTAAATATTTATCAAAAATAAAACGTTACATAGTTTCAATTTCATATTTGAGATATCATAATTGTTGACAACTGTGTTATGTAAAATATGAAATTGTGTGGACAACACAATTATTACAAATTGAATTATTACACATATTATGTAGATAAATAAAACTTACTGAAATTTGTCACCTCCTCAAAACTGTTTTAACATCTGTATTGAAGTTATAGTGTTGAAATATTCTATTATATTTTTATATAAATAGTATTGGGATTTTTGTTGTGAATTGGGAGAGAAAATCTAGTGATGTTTTTCTCATTTCCATGGTTGTGGGTTCGATTCTGGCCTGGGGTAATGAAATATTTAACACACACACACACACGCACATATATATATATATATCTTCGCTCTGGATATGGAGATAAATCACAGCGTGTGATGCTGTATCACGCACATAGTAGGGTATGCAGAGGACACAAGATACCATTGAATTCAGAAACATATTTCGGTACTTGATCACGGAATCCCGCACACCATTTTATCGAACCTGATAGATAATTTCTTTGTTTTTTAATTTTTTATTACGGTAGATTTCTTAAAACAGCATTACTCTGTATTCCACAAACAAACAGGTAGGTGGAGGGAACCTAGTATTAAGACGCTCTTTTGGAAGTGCTTAACTACAAGTAGAAACTTGTAGTATTTTTTTTATAAAGTACGTGAATAATTACGATCACAATCTTCATTTTTTAATTATCTTTATTTTCTTTTATATTAATTACACTTTGAATTAAGAAAGTCAGATATGATTTATGTAAATACCTCGTGACCCCTTTTACCAAGTAATACATACACAACGTTTATTTTATCAACAACCTATATATATATACAT
>JBAIZZ010000222.1:483613-510564 GCA_037355905.1 Heliconius aoede
AAAAAAACTTTTTTGTGCCGTCGTGGCGTGGTGGCACAAGTGTGTGACGTGACGGTTGTGGGTTCGATTCCTACTCGGGGGGACTGAATTATAACTTATTAAAAGTTTCTCAGTGATGCCTCCTTCGTTCCAATTAATTGTTATATTAGTACAGTAAGATAGACGCCGTCATAGTACAGGTGGAACTTGAAGCGCTTGAATATATGTGAGATAAAAGCTAAAATAAAAATACATATAAATTATATATATACCAAGGAAAACTAGGTTTATATATAACATCACTTTGGTCTTCACCAGAATGTTCAAAGGAACATAACTATGAAAATGATAACATTTGTAGCTATATCTTTCCTCATCAAACCTGTCAAAAAACCAAGATGTTGGACGAGATGAGTTAAACAAGATGCGTGAAGGTAAAAAAAACACACCTACTTTTAATTAAAGGCCAAACTCTTTACAATCAATTTCATACCGTCGTTACAATTTAAAAGGAAATTATAAAGCAATTATTTTAAGTAAGAGTAGGTCAAGTGTATTAAATTAATGATAATTGCATAATTTTAACGAGTAAGATACCTACTTTTAACGCTGTCGATGTCGTATCGATTTAATGCACGTGTAATTCATTTTATTTCATTTTGCAGTTCTTTGCCCTAATATGGCTAATTATTTTTTAAATGTGTATGTATGTATGTGTAAAAATTTTTAAATGTTTTTACTTTATTTCCGAATATTTTAAACAAATAAGATATTTTAAAAACTTTTGTATATTTATATTTGTTTTTTTTTTGTGTACATATAGTACATACATTTATATTATGGATCGCGTCTCTGTACTGGTCTCAATAGTGATATTACTACTGTCAAATAAGATTCATGAGCTAGTGAAAAAAGTTAGAGATAAAAGTACATATATTGAAAAGGAAGCTAATTATAGCATCTGACATAATAATTTTCTCACGTTACTTTATAAATAAATAGCTTACGAAAGGCACACGGATAAGCCATGCTTAAGATAACTCACTAACTAGATATGACTTTAAAGTTCAATTTACTGTATGTGTACACTCTGCAACATATAAATTATATGCTTCTTTAAAAGACCTTTAATTTTAAATTGCAAGCACAGTGTGGCACCGAATGACAGGAAAATGCTATAGTTGTGGGTTCGATCCCCACTCGGTTGAATGCAATATTTTCATTTTTACACTCTGTTAAGGCAAAGCACAGTGTTGAGTTATGTATACACGTAATATCTAAAATCAATACAATTAATATATAAAGGAAAGTGGAGTGTCTCCATACTTGGTTATTGGTTCTGCCTGCGGGAAAACTGAAAAAAAAAAGAAACTAAAGGAGGTTTATATATCGCCGTTGCCTAGTGTATAGATAGATGTACAGTGTTTTTGCGGTGACCGAATGCCATGCCCTTATGCGGCGAGCGCGAGGCTGCTTGCGGCAAAAACTTTGTAAAATAACCTGTTCGTGTATGAAGTTGAACCCGGAACCTTTAGTTATTCGTTATGTATCGTTATCACAGGCTGTGTGTATTGATTTTTTCTAACTTTTATGTATATTATTTGAAATTAATAGTTCAGTCAACATCGAAGTTATGGGCAAAATTTGTTGCAAGTTTTTTGGTTATTAATCTACATAAGCCGATTTTTTTTTTACAGTTGTCAATTCAGGCTTCAGTTAGGTTGATATAAACTGAGTAAGCAGGGGGAACCTAGTGTTTAGATACTCCGTGCCCCACTTTCTGCCGATTCATTCAAGAAGGAAAATTAAACTAATTCATTTCCCCGAGTGGGAATCAAAGCCACAAGCACCGCCGTTTGGCGGCTGTGGATACTTGCTACAAATAATATATTGTTTATTAATTATTTAATGATAAAGAAAAATGATGAATTACTTGTACGTTTCATTATTTTAACGTCAGTCATGATAACAATACGCCGCTACCATTTTTTTTATAATTGACGTGTTAAATGATTCGCGCGAAAATTTCTCGTGATTTATTTGAGACGTACATACTCGTATATGCGGTTGCCGATAAATAGTGCGGCGGTTTTTATGTAAACACAGAAGTTTCTTTCAATATGTTTTTATTAAAATCGACTTGTAACTATGTAATAAACTGAATTTGACGCATTTGTATCATCATGAATGTTGGCGGTTATACGTATGTAAACTGGGTAAAAATAAAACAATAATGTTTTAACATCGAGCTGGTCTGGTGATGGAGTTAAGACTTGAGGACTGGAACTTTTCAGCGAGTTTCAATTTATTTATATTAATATACTTAGAACAAAAATAATCTACATAATTGAATTAGCAAGATCGACATTTGTATTTATTTTATTAGATACATAATATATAACAAAATAGAAATTGTTTGTTAATAGCAATTTATTTAATTTATGTTTATTTAAAATTAATCACATGTCATTTTCATTAAACAAATAAATAGATAAGAAATGATATCTATTAATGTCTTTTTGTGAAATGTGAATATTGTATTTTTTAAGACTAGTGGGTAGTGGACGGCCACCAGTAACGAACTGGCCACAAACTACTTATTAGTTCACGCTAATAAATTTGTGGGCGGCATTTTTCTTAGCTTGTCGCTGTATCTCGCACATAGCGGAGTAGGCAGAGGGAACCTGGGAACCTAGTGTTAATACACTTGATTCCCATTAAGACACTTTCCTTCCCTTACGACACGTTCCTGTTTTTCCACCGGATTCTTGGGGCATTGCGTGTTCAGTGGCGGAACTCCACGCCGCTCTTTACCTCTGCCATTTGTGAAAAAAATGTTTTATTCTATTCTACATCCTGTCATACAGACATATAAACAAGATTAAGTGAAAGTGAGTAAGACTCGTCGACTCTGGTCTGGTCTCTACATTTGAGTTCAATATTAGCGAATATTAACAAAGCTATTAAAGTTTTCACTCGCAAATAAATTAGTATAATTATATTGACAAAACAAATATTTTTGTGTTCTCGGTAAGAGTTGTCATGACGGCGCCAGTCTGCGGTACTAATTTTATTTGTTAAATAACTATAATATATTATAATGATATTATACATTATTGATAACATATTGAGGTCAGTCGTGGCACAGTGGCACAAGCGTGTGACTGTAAACGCGACAGGTTGTGGGTTTGATTCTCGCTCGATGAAACGAAATATTTCATATACACATTTTCGCTCTGGTGGCGACGTAAAAAGCGCGGCGTTGAGTTCCGCCACTTTAACACGCAATGTCTCCAGTATTCGATTGAAAGTGATACCCTGCTACAGACGGGATATAGCGTGAAGGTGAAAAAAATACCTTTAAATCTTAAATAAGATCAGAAACGGCGTGTTATTTGTGATGAGTGTGTTGGGTGTCGTCTAGAACAGAGTGATTTACATTATGTTCCCTCTACGTGTCTCACGAAATAGGCAAAGAGATGAAAAAAAATGTACTACTAGGTATATAAATTAGTCTGCATTCAGTATTCAGACGTACGCTGTAGATTACGATGACGGCGCCCCATTCTCATTCACAGAGAGGACTTTGACCCTTGCTCCTTTACTGTTTCACGATTGTATTGTTTTGTTCTTTACTACTTTAAGCGCAGTTTTATTTTTTAATTTACTTATCAGACCATTCAAAAACTTGGTGCCTACGCTTTGTATGTTGGTAGACACCGCACCAAACAAAGGGTATTGAGACGGATATTACGGATGATTGATAACAGCCAATAGGTAATACTAAAGGTATAGAACCTCGTTCTACGTATAGAAGCTCGTTAAGGAAATTGACGTATCTTATATATTTAATAGACCGTCGCGAGCATAATTCCATTAGACTGTCCCTCAGGAATTTGCTGTTCGTTTGAAATTTTTACAGTCATGTAAAAGTAATTTAAACAGACATGAAGGTTTTTAAGTTTTAACGGTTACCTAACATATACAAAATAACGAACTAATAAAACAAATTGTAAATGTTTTGATGAATTAAGTCAAAGCAATTAGTGAAAGTCTTGAGTAAATCGATTCTGAACTTTCGGAGATACGTTATAATACCTACAGACAGACAGATAAGATTTTAAAAAAATATTTTTGTATTCTATTATTCTTATTAAGGGACACCTCTATCCACTTCAGTCATAAACACAAAATGTACAGACAATGTTTACTGTTTTATTATAATATTTTAATTTAGTAAAACTAACAAAAAGAGCTTTACGTATATATAGACTTTGGATCCGACTAGTTCTTGCAATACGTAATGGTGATCGGAAATGATGATTGCAGCGCCGTCATTCACGTTCAATGTTACAGCGACCTTGTAACGTGGGAACATGATGTTACGATTTGTTTGTGACTTATGTAATGGAGTATAGACTATATTTATGTAAATGTAAATTTTATCTTATGCAGTTTGTATAGTTAAATTTCCTTTCGTATAGAAATTATTATGTTTTTAAGTGCAATTTTACATATTAAAAACTCTGAATTAGTAGTATTTGTATATCTTATTTGGATGTAGTAATTAAATTCATAATCCTGCAGTAGATATTACGTAGTGAAGATTTTTATTTTACAGTAGTTATAAAATAAAAATCATAATTAATCATTGATAAACAATGAGGTAAAGCCGTCGTGGCACAGCCACTACGTCTGTGTGAACGTAACGGTTTTGATATCAATTTGGGGGGAATGAAGTATTTTCATTTTCCTCTCCATCGCAATGTCTCAAGAAATGGGCGAGAAGTGGATAAGGGTTAGGTTCTGTCTGCCCACACTGCTATCAACAGACATCAGTGTGTATCTGAAAATATTTATATCTAAATTATACCGTTAAATAAAGGCTTTAGTAACATACCGTAAAAATTTCATAAAGAGATTTCTTCTATTAATAGACAACATTATACGTTCAGGATACCTAATAAAAGCGTGTATCGGATCTTTAGTTCGTGTAATAAATTAATTCAGCGCGCGTCTGCCGGCGGATATCATTATTAGCGGCGGTTCCGCGCCACCTGTCTCCTATAGACATTTCGAATTGTTCCACAAAAAATGCATGACCCATACCTACACTTCTGTTACAAACGTTACGTAACTTTGTACGTATACACGTACAAAGTTTGTGTTTTAAAGTTTATATTTCTTGCTATTCGCCTGCATCTTAGTTATGTGGGCTTTGAAGATATAAAATAGAAAATCCCGTTCCCGAAAATCCCCTTTTAATGCTTCCTCGCACTCCCTAACCGCCAACGAAATAATTTTATGTATATTTCTTATAAAAATCACATTTCAATTTGTTTATTCAATTAGTAAGAGACCTTGAATTTAATCATTTACAAATGAAATTAGTGAATTAATTAATTAATTTACTAATTTCATTGTTGTGTCATGTTATGTCAAATGTATTTATTACAAAAATTAGGATTTATTTTGTTAAAATAATCACTTTATCGTTCACAACATGAACGTTGCTTGTATTTTTTTTGTATACATATACGTATATTATCTTTTTAATAACTTTAAACGCCACATTTTTAACTTAACGATATATCTTTAAATAACATGTTTTTAAGTAAATAAAAAGGGACAAATCAGGGTTTACAATAGCTAAAAGTGAAAGTGGAAAGCTAAGTGTTCTAAGATTGGTTTTACGATACAAATGATTTATTGCGGTTACGCGGAGTCGGTTTGCCGCCGTAGCCGCGTGGTCTTTTCCTGGCGTTTCTGAGAACATCTTTGAAAAACTAGTGTGAGCATTGTCCCACATATCATTTAGGCCACTACACTTCCGTCCGTCACTCGCGTCATTTAACTCGGAAAATCATCGCTAGAAAATATTATCGAATTGTTGTAACGAAGAAAAATATGGATAGATGAGCTTTTTTTTTGAAGATTGTCAGGTTCTCATTTGGGCATTTCATTTATTTCTATAATAAATAAATAAGCATTACGCTGTATCCCGCACACAGCAGGATAGGCAGAGGGAACTTAGTGTTAAGACACTCCGTTCCCCACTTTCTGCCGAATTCTGGAGGCATTGCGTGTTGAGTAGCAGAAATCAACGCCGCGCTTTGCATCGCCACCAGAGCGAAGAAATGGAAAAGAACCCTTGGAATATTTCTATAGGTTAATTCTAATTAACTCGACTGTACCTACTATTTATACTGATTCTAACTAAAAACATAAACTCGAGTGCCATTGAATACAGTCCTTCGATCCGGTTTACAAGTATGTAGCATTCCTTGTATAATAATCTTCAAATGTAGGAGCATGGATTAACAAGCCTACCTGTGTCTCTAGACCCCACTTTTCTTCGTTGATCTTTGTGTTTTATTTCTTTGAAAATTTGTATGTTATTCTTACTACTTGTTATTCTATTTTAATTTAAACGAAGCTAAAATAAGTTGAGCGTTTAAAGCCTTTAAATTCTTGTACAGTATATTTGTATGAATACCATATGAACACATTTATTCACGAAAGAATAAACTTAGAAGTTTTAATTTATTCCCGCTGTGAAATGAAATTTTAAGCTCATTAACTTTGTATACGTTGAAGTGATGCTGTTCTCTATAATTTTGTTGGAAAATATTGTGGAGTACTTACTGTATTTGTTTTAATTGCTTTTTATCTTTTGTTTTATTTTTTTTTTAGGTTCACCATGTATCCCGCATATAGCTAGGTAGAAGGCAGAAACCTAGTGTTGAGCACTGCCAATTTTTAAAACATTGCATATCGAGTAGCGGAACTCAACGTGACGCTTTGTTACCTGAACGAAGAAATAAAAAAAATCAATTTCTCAATCTCTTTTACTACTTCCTCGAACTTTTAGTATAATAAGGATTTTCAATATAACTTGCTGTCGTATGTGAAGCCTTCCCATAAATTTTGGCCAAGGAGACCCAGTGGCGATTTACATCTTTAAAAACAGCCTTCTTTAAGCGTAAAGCGAACTAAATACATCTCGAACTTTTATTTACATATTATTTATTTTTGTTTCAATGTTAGATATTTCAAGACAGTTTACGGTGTAGGTGAAACATGTCTTTACACCACACGCGTACTTATTATAAATAGCTATAAACAAAGTAAAAAAAAAGGATTTTTATCTACTTGAACTTAAGTTATCAGCAAGGGACCGACGCTTAACTCAAACAAAACTTCAATAAAAACTTTGAAAGATAAATGCTGACTTAACTGTAAGTTATTGTATAGTTTTAAATTCCTTATCGCTTAGTGATTTGTCTCAGCATACTCATAATATGTTAGAGAGGTATTTATTTATCTTTTGTTATCAGTTTAAAGGGCTTTTGTTTCTGACTATTTGTTTGTAGCTTATACTTATTAAAAACATTCTAGTATAAAAGATTCTTTCAAAAGCAGATTTGTGTTTTTCTAACTTCTCTTAACCCAATGATAAGACTCCGTTTCACTCTTTCTACTGCTTGGCGTTTTTCATTACTTTTGTTCTTGCAGTTTAAACTCAGGGCAGTGTTAAAATTAAAATTAGTGTTTCATTTAGTATATAAGAAATGAAATGAACTTCCGTCGGATGCGCACGAAAGTGTCTTTAATAGTTTAGATCATTATACTGAAGTGAGGATGCAACTTGTCACACCGTACCATATAAATAGACAAGTGGATAGAAAGCTCTTTAAAATATTTGAGTTAGGTATAATAAAAATAATTATAATATAAATTTTTGACATGTTACTATGTTACTATCGTGGCGTAGTTAGGACGTAGGTACGTGTGGGTTGTACATTCGAATCCATTTAAGAGTAATTATGTATACTTTCATTACTATTTGCGATACCTATACAGTATGAAGTAAAAAAAATATTATTAACTGAATGAAATATGAATTTTATAAGATTAAGATTTATATTATTTGAATTGAATACAAGAACTGACAAGCAGTAGTTTGGAGTAAATTTTATGTTAATTATACTGATCATGAAGTCTGTAGGGCGATTAGATGCGACCGCAACGTCCGCGTAATGTAATATACTCGTACAATTTGTTCTTGTTGGAGTAGATACTAAGAGTAGAGTGAAAATGTGTACAATATCGTCGTCGCAGTATGTCGCTAAGAGTACGGCATTTGTGGATTCGATTTCCACTTGGGGTATGAATTATTCTCTCGTTTTGGTAACAAGGAAAAGCGCTACATTGAGTTCCGCCAATAAACACGCAATGTCTACAAAATGCGGTGGAAGTGGGAGTGTGAGAGAGTGTCTTATTATTAGATTCCCTCCTCGACATATTACTTGCCATTATACAGCTTAAAGTAAAAAAACACGTAAAACAAAGTTTTTTATATGTACATAATCCATAACTGTGTTAAAATATTACACCACAGTGATGTACTGTCTGTAAAAACGGCTAGAAACCTTTTACTTTCATTTAATTATGTCGCTATAAATAGAATACAGTAAAAAGCCATGCAACAAGAAGTGAATTGATTAATAATAAAATATTAAATAACACTTATATGTATAATTCACATGATATAAGTATTATATTATTAATCATTAATAATGTGGCCATCGTGGCTTAGCGCCTATAGCGGAATAGCGCCTAACTAGGCAAGGAAAGTGGGCTATGGGCTATACATGAGCTATCTTAACACAAGTGACTATTTTTCCTTTTTTTATTCTGCTGTTTTCTTTATTATTATTATTTATTATTGTTTATATTTATGTCTATCAATGTAATTCTAGTTCTGAAAATCTTGCAGAAAAATGACAATTAACTTTAAAACTATTCAGATCTTTTCTATTTGAAAAAAAAAATAATTATTCAATTTAAATTTTGTAACCTGATAAAATTATGAAGTACCTTACCTGCTTCTTTATCACGTAAGCTTCACGACGTCGTCACTTAAAGCCTACGCATACCCGACGCCCACTCTCCTACGTCTATTGTCTCCTTATACAAAGAAAAATAACATAGAACCATCGCATAGCTCTTCTAAGCAACATTATAAAGGATATTTTCATTTAAATCACAAAGACAAAGCTTGGACATATTTGGTGTGCGATCAACGGCGTATCCAAATAGTTTATTGTCTAATTTCGAAATGCAATGTGTTCTTGCGTGTAATGTAAGTGATAGCGGCCATTCAGTATTCGCATGAAACGCGACCTGTTGTGCAACCTATCAAATACGCTCGTATCAATGACACACGACTGAAATTTAGAAATTTTTAATGGACACCGAGTAATTGGATACAATGCACACATTTCGATATTATTTTCACACAGAATGTTGAAACGCTTAAACGTGACAAAAGAGTGTTATTTAATTTTTTTCTGTTAAATACTAGTGTTATGTTCGCGGCTTTGCTCGCGTGGTTGTCAGTAACAATTAAATTAGAAGATTTCAATCATTTGCATTGAGGCTGTCGTTGGCCGGCATTGCAGCCGTAGTGTCTGCATGTAAACCCAACGGTTATAGGTTCAATTTTCACTCGGAGAATAAATAGTTTCATTTCCAGACTGTGGTAACAACACAATGTGCAGCGTTGAGTCTCGTTATTCAACACGTAATGTCCCAGAATATTGGGCGGTAATTAGTGAACGGACTGTGATGTGACACTAAATTTCCTCTGTCTACGATATGTTTTCTTCTCTTATCTTGATATGTTTGGTAGAACAGTACCATTTATTATACTTTAGTAACAATTAAAATTTTAAAGATAATAAATCATCCTTACTACCTTATCATCTCCACTTGGGATACTGAGACCTCAAGTGTATTTATCTAGTTGTTTTTAATATTTTTTTCAGTAAATTAATTTGTAAAAACACGTTCTATAATACTTATATTATAGATAGAGAAAATATTTATCTATTACTTATTATTTTTGTTATTTAGAAAATTTGAAAATAAAAAAAAATACAATTAATCTCAGAAAGCTACAGTGCAGCGCCGCGGGAGCATTGCCCCTACAAATGCAGTCAGTAAACACCTCGTAATGAGTGCGCGTACTGTACTGTATGTAGTACATCTATTTACACGTGGCATCTATCTATCAGCTGTCTGCAGGTATAAATACTATAAGTGGATTACATTACTTTAACAACTTTCTTATAACTTGCCTGTTTTTATCTTTGGGATCCACTGGGGATTTATGGAGGAGTAGGATAAGTAATTGTGAGTTTGATTGATTCCGATTTAGAATATCATCGAATCGTTAGAATTGAGGTCTTCGTGGAGTGGATAGGGTTAGATTATAAATATGATGGTTGTGTGTTCGAAACTCGGAAAAATACAATATTTTTTTTTATGGGAGAGGACAAGGCAAACGAACCCCGTGCAGCACCAGAGGAGCTACAGGTGCGTTGCCGGCCTTTGAGGTGTAGATGTAGGGCAGCGGGAAGTTACAGTAATAGGAATTATTTCTGTGTTTGGGGCAAAGTGATTTCTTAGAACAACTAATGACATAATACATTCATAATATTTTTTTAAATACTCCAATATTTTTATTATTTCTTTTCTATTTTTTATAATTTTAATTATTAGTATAATCTATACATGTAATAAAATTGTAACTCATCGCTGTCTGTACGTGGAAGATATATGACAAATATTGGGGACATTTATTATTGAAAGAGAACTCAAAACAATGCTGTTTGCGTTTGTCTGCGCATTTCCATGCTAATCTCAGAAACGACTTTACCGATTTCGATGCAATTTTCACTATTCAATCGGCTTATAAATAAAAACAATAATATACATGAGTATTTAATTGTAATTTTATGTATTAGATCCCGAATCACGAAAGTAATTCAGATGAAAAAATAAATAATTATGTATAAGCGGGTGAAGCTGTGAGCGGGTCGCTAGTAAATACGAGTAATAAATAGAAAACTGTATTTACTCATAATTTTTTTACATATTCGATACTAAGCAGCCGATTCTTATTGTTTATCACAAATTAATAAAAAAAATACAAGTATCTATACTAAATAATACAAGTATCTATACTAATAAATGTTTATTATTTAATATAATATGTGTGGGTAAGGAAGGATACTAGTTGGACGGGTTGGGCATGCGCGTGCGCAACGACCGGTTAGCCACAGGGTCGCGCACCGTGAAATCAATGACAATGCTTTATTTTATTGATATCGATATCGTTTAATATTCATAAATATGCAATATATAAATTGATAGCTATTTTATATATTATAGAAAACTAAATAATATATTTTAAAAACAAGAACAGTCAAATAACGATTATTTGATGATTTCGTTCAATATATTTCTTTTTATTTTTACAAATATATTCAAATTTTATATACAAATATATTCAAACTTTTGTCGCGTACCGACAGTGTTCACTTTATCTAATTTTATAAACTTCAACTTTCGGTATTGATAAATTATATGTCCATCTTATTTTTTGGCCATATTTGTAGGTTCGCTGTAAAAAATTACATTATATTCTTATCCTATGCTTACAATGACATGACAACCTTATTTCATAAAATTTGGCAAAGATTCCATATCTAACTGTAAAAGACCGTTATATTTCAGCATTCTGAGTATTATAGCGCGATGTGCAAACTTAATGAATTTTATGTACTACATGCAGTATAGGTCCTACATATAATGATACAAATATTGATTTCATTTCCTCGAGTATCAAACCCACAACCTGTCGCACACTTGTCACGCGCCCCTGCGCCACTATTAGTCGTTCCACGATTAATCTTAAGTAAAAAAATTAAATAAGTATGTCTGTCTATTAACATATTATGTTCATTATCTCTTTATAAGTCCTACTTATGGTAAAAAGGCGTATTTAATGTGTTTTTTTAAAGAAACCGTTTAATAGTTAACCCTATATCAGCTTGTTAAGAAGCTTATAGTAATCTGTATTCATATGTTTCTAATTTCGATTTTAATTTATAACCTTAGGGTTAAATCCATAGCACCATCAAAAAATTTTCAGTCAATAGTCAACTTTAAATAAGAAAGACGAACATTCTAACAAATATTCAGCTCCAAATTTTGTTTGAAGCTTCAAACAATATTTATTTTTCCAATAAGTGAGTCGCAATGCGGAGACGGACGTGGGACAAATATTGATATTTTCGTCTTCACTTCCTGCACCAGTGCGGCGTAGCGAGAGCGCGCGGTGACCGGGGGAGGATTGACAGGCTTACTGAAATAGAACTATGAAATATAGTAGTCTTTCTTGTGATGTATATCTATATTATAATATTATTATTTATACTTAAGTATACTTTTTTTTAAAAACAAGTTAAATATCTTAATGTGATCGGAAAGACACAGGACAATTCAAACCTTGTTTCGTCTCCAATTTTCGTTCATATTTCAAAAATTACAAAAACATCGTTGCATCAAATAAGCAATTTTAAGAATGGAAACAAAATGTGTCAAATTCTATGTATTGGATTAACTGATCGTAACATACCTTATTCTATAATATAATTAAAACAAAAAGAAATTTATAGTTGTTAATTGAGATATTGGTCCAACTACCCCTTTCAGCTTCGGCACGTGTACTAACACTCGTATATGTTGTATATTACTTTATATTGATTGTGTAAGGGTCCTTTAGAACCCTCGGGAAGCCCGCATCCCGCTTATATTATCTGTACAAGTCTAATTGTTAATTACCTATTATTCAGTCACGATCGCTTCTATGACACTCTGACTGACTTATTAATTTTAACTGACGTACATTATCGATACTTATTTTCAAAGAATTTCAAAAAATAATTATTTTAAAAAAATTACTCTAATTTGTCATGTCAGGCGCTATTTAAGAGAAATTGATGTCAATAAATACCGGTGAAGCAATAAAATTGTAATTTCCACTTTGAAAAGAGTAACAGTGTGTTTCTTGTCGGCTCCTCAGCAGATGGTAGCGATATTTTTATTCGATGATTCAAATAGACTTCTGAATACGATTAAAACAAACAATATAATACAATAATTAGCGTCTTACTGTACATGCGTACGTACCTGTGCAACTACAGGGTTATTGAATTCACCCCTCGCAGCGAGTTTTAGGCGCGAGTGGAGTGCTTTGAATGTTTCACATTGTGCAGTCAAGTCGGCGAAGAGAGGGCGATGGGGACTCGCCTTGCTATAGTTGGCCTCGCCCCACGTATACTGCAATACTATTGTATTTTTGCCTTTGATGTTTAAAAAATTATATTATTAAACAGTTTAAGCCTAATTTTGAAGCAATTGTGGTTGCCGACGTACGAGTGTGAAGGGCTGTTGTGAATTCGATTCTTACTCGAGGGAATGGTTATGTTGAATTAACTGTTTCTTTGCTCGGTCTCGTCAAAACATTGCCCGAAGCTGGATTCGGTCAACACGCCCGAAGCCTCCTTCTTTTATATAAGTTAACTGTTATAGCATAAATATTATTCATTGTTCAGTGATATTAATACATATATAATCCATAATACACTTTCCTTATCAAGTTTCTAAGTAATCTCTAATGTAGTTATTTGTACAGATTGTACTGCACGTATGTATACACTCTATAAATAATTGGTATGTAATTTAAGTAAGTAGTTAAACTAGAGCAACAAGTGCATTTAATGAATGTATAAATGCACCCATAGCACCTCCTAGTAAACCTATATACGCTTAAAAACTAATATTTCTTTGGTAGTTTCTCTATAAAATAGCGGATTTTATTGCACAACTTAGCATTTCTGTACCTCACAATTAAGAATAACTTACATCCGTCGTATTAAGTATAACAATATTCTTAATACAGTATACAAATAAATATGCAGTAAATTGTAAGTGCAGCAGTGTATTATATTTTAATGAAAAATGATACTAAATTTTAATTTATCATAAAAGTTAGTAAATATTTTACTTTTTTTAAAAAATGAAATTTTGTCTAGTTGATATTATCATTCGAAAGTAAAATGATGATGAAATTAAAAAAAATATGTTTAGCACAAGTGTTCTCGATGTTTTTCACTTGAAGGTTGACGCACGAGACATCAGGCTCAATATTTATGGAGAAATAAATTGCTTTTTATTACATTGATATTTATTTTAACATATGTCAAGAACAAACTTACCACATGCTTAAACAGAAAATATTTATCCTTTATAAATGATTACTTCTCAAGGTATGGAAAATCTTGAAATGACCTTTAAAACTAACGTCAATGGAGGACTGTTTTGTTCTAGAGAAGAAAATATTAATAAATAAACTAAGAATAAAGCGAAGTTATTACTATGTTCTTTATTTATATTACACGTCATTCTTGAAAATAATTTAGTGATGTAATGCGCGTATAATTCCTAAAGGTATTCACATCATTTTATATTTATTATTATAAAGAGTCCATTATATTATAAAGAGTCAAGACATTCTGTTCTCTCCTCAATCTACACATATATAAACAAAGCACACAGTATAAGTACAATTAACTTCTAGGTACAGCTATGGGTTTCCTGCAATTGATTCACAAGTAATTAGAATAACTAACTGGTTTAAAGTTTTGCGGATATCGTCAATTCGATTCAATTACGCCGCATTATGTTATATACGAGTTTACCTGGTTGTTATCTAACTAAAAGGAATAATTTAACGTTTCTACTGTCGAAGTTCAGAAAACATAATTGATTGAATGATTTTTGCTGTTATTTTTTTTATTTTTTTTTACATTAGAGGGAACTTTAGTGTTAAGCTAATTCGGTTTTTGGACTTGACTACTAATTGATAGATGAAGATAAAATTAGCTATTTTTCTATAATAGGGACCAAGGGACTTGTGAATAATGTCTTAAAACTGGTCGAAAAAAAACTGCATTCTATTATCATTTAAAAATTCATTTAAAATTCTCGTCGCTTAGTATAGTATAGAAACTCTAAGTATGGTCCATTAAAACTTATTCTAAGTAGCTTTGATGCTTTAAGGCTTTGACGCAAAACATTTTTGAAACTTTTATTTGACTTGTTAACTTAAAGGAAGTTAAGAACCATTTCTTATATTGCCTTGAAGGATACATTCTTGCCACTTTCTTTAGATATTTCAAGACAAGGCGAGGCAATCGGGTTAAGCGTGGGGTATTCAGTGTCTCAACATTAGATTACTAATATCTCATCCTACCCCGCTATGTGCGATACACAAAAAAAAGTTCAAATCGAACTTACAACCTGCACGTCGATTGTTACATCTGACCAAACAATAAACAACACGATCATATTCAGTTACGCAATACACTTCACCATAAATGAGCAAAAGTGGTTGAAAGCTTAATAAACAAAGTTCCTTTTGAGGTTAATTTTAAGTGCCTCATGGATAAACGGGAAGTTTGGCGCGTAAAAGTCATAGTTATCAATCATCTCGCTAGATGGAGGCAGATCAAAGATCAAAAGCTTTTTATTTGCGGTCGGTTGGATATCCGTCTCGTGGAGCGACCAGCTTCGTGATTTTATCTCTTGGGAGGTCTACGGTCGTGATATGTTAAAATTTTCCTTCAGGAAGCTTATTTTTCTTTATATTAATTGACGTTTTGTCTATTTTTTGGGTAACTTATGGGTAGTAACTTTTTTTATATGTCTAAAGAGCTAACTTTAACGTATCTTTTCCCTCCTCGACTGTACGAGATGGTTCGAGCGAACATTCTCATAAATTTTTGTTCAGGAATTATAATTGGGTTCCAAAAAAACATATAAATTGTATGGAATAGAGGTTGGTATATGTAAATAAAATATATATTTTTTAAATTGCCACTCAGCGGTCAGTTTTCAAATGTGCTTTATCGGATAGGGCAATTTTAGAAAATTTATTAAATGATGCTTCAATTTTATCTCTTTATATATTGCCTTTTGGACGAGGTTTTCTCTAAAGCGCATTGCAGATGCAGACAGACGGCTAGGGAGGTAGTCTGGTCGTTTCGGCGGAACACAAATATACGTAGACATACACATGTAAGTACATAGGTCTAGTCTAGACAATATAAATATATAGTTAATAAGTCGGAGAAAAAAAAACGAACTTTTTATTTGTTTTAAAATTTTGAAATAAAGTTTGAATTTCAATGGAGATTTTTTAAAATTTGAAATGAATTAATAATAGGCTTTTTTTAGCTTCACGATGTATCATCACGCGCGTCGACGTCTTCGCGTCTAGCGCTAAGGCATTCGGTGTCTATTAAGACACTGAAAAGCGGGTAAAAGTAGAAAACTTTCAAATTCGAAGAGCGAACAATTTTTATCGATATCGAATCCATAACCTATCGCGCTTACAGTTGCAACCTTGTACCCCTTCGCCACGACTGGTATAAGAATAACAGTTAGTAGGTGTTTCTTTTTTCAAATTATTTTTCATTTAGAAATATGTGTGTGTGTGAGCTATGAATTAAAAAAAAATCCGAAACATAAAAAGCCCTACTTCAAGAAAATATTATTATTATTATTAATGGCAAGAACTTTAGTTTCCCCAGAAAAATACCGTAGACAGACAAATTAAAAGTAATTAAAAATAGGTGAATAATGAAATTTCCTATTATCTAAATATTACAAACGCACGTCTAGACGCTATAATAAGATTAAGAATCTTCGCTGGAAGGGGAGGTCTAGGTATTCCGTTAGGTAATAAGGAAAATACAATGAATAGTTTTTTAAACTTTGGCATTTATTGCTTCCTTTTAAATAGAAAATATAATACTTAAGCTGACCAGTAGATTGAAGTATATTTTATAATTATTAATTAATCATTTTTACACTGATCTTCCGAACAACCAATAGGCAATAAAATATTTTTAACTTCATGTTGTATCCCACACAGCCGGGTAGGCAGAGGAAACCTAGAGTTACGAAACTCCGTTCACCATTTTCCACTGAATTCTGGAGGCACAGCTTGTTGAGTGTAGTAAATGCGTTCAGTTGCGTTAAAATAACTAAAAAAAAAAAAAATATGCCATCATCTTATTTCAAGTTCAAAAACGAGATGGTGATGTAATAAATTATATCAGCATCTCGAATAACCGCAATGCGTCAAATGGCTCAACGCAAATTATTCAGGAGTACTGTAGTAAAGTTTAATTAACTGCCAGCATTCTGCAATGTGCACACTGCACACTGTTCAGTGCATGGCGGTGCAGCATGCCCGCGAGAACAAGCAAATGCTATATAAATAGCGCGTCAATGGAACACCATTATGTATTTAGCAAATTAAATGATATACGAGTACAAATCCGACCCGAAGTATAAATAAAGCTATATTAATTAAATTATTGTATTACCAATATTTATGTAATTAATGCATAATTAGTTAATGAGGGTCATTTTACTGTAGCCATTCTTCACATTGGTTATTTATTGAACGGTAAAAATCTATAATCTGTGGTTATTATAATTTTATAAAGCTAAAAAGATAATTGCGTTTAACGGTTTAACTTCAGGAACTGATTGGATTAGATATCATATATTTTTAAGTTTTGTTATTTCCTTAATACGTTAACAAAGAAAAAAAAATACTTAAGTTTAATAGACGTGTTAAAATCTTAATAAATCTAAATCTCGAATTCAATTTTCATATTCTAAACAATGGAACTTGCGGAATTTAAACATAAATATTATTCATTTATAGACACGTCACGTCGTCTCATTCGTAAGATTCTGTCGTGTCGTGTCTCCTTTAATAGAAACGTATTTCAGGGTAAAATTTCATAGAAATTCAATTCCTAATGGCGTTATAATGAGAGTCGGGAGGTGAAACGAGCTAAAATAGTAGTCTAAAGATAGTGTTGAAGCCGCGACCGCGCGGGGGCCGGGACGCAGTACCCATTACCTCTATATACATGGAAATAAGTGAAGTGATAAATTAAGAAATGGTGATGACATTTTTAGTACCAATGCGAGCATACGAGTATGTCTCGTTTGTTTATATACATATAATGTAATGCATTTAGCTTTTGTAAAGCTTAGAGCTTTAGATTGCTTGGGCAAGTTGAACTGTCATAACGAAGCTACGGATATAGTTTCTCGTTTCTTTGTTTAATGCAAAGGATAACTTTTTCTATATTATTTACTTCTTAAATGTATGTTTTTTTCTTTTGTTATTAAAGTAACCAATACTAAACTTATAATATACACAAATAGTTTTCGCATCACATGATATTAATGGATATAAATTGACGCGAGATTGCTGTGCGTTTACATTTCTACAACCGCAAATAGCCTCAATTGATTTTGACAGACTTGATAATTACATTTAAACTAAGTATGAAAAATGATAAAGAATCCATACTATTTATTATATTCTTACAAGTTTTTTTTTCTATATTTAACGGATCTGG
Organism: Heliconius aoede; assembly: GCA_037355905.1. Lineage (NCBI taxonomy): Eukaryota > Metazoa > Arthropoda > Insecta > Lepidoptera > Nymphalidae > Heliconius > Heliconius aoede. The sequence continues at coordinate 501,955 of JBAIZZ010000222.1, forward strand.
TCAAATAAATAGTGTTGTTGGGTTTCGCAACTTTTACAACTTTCGGACAATATTATAGGGTTATATACACTATATAAAAAAATATTTTGCTATCTTTATAGTTATTTTACTACTCACTCCTCCTTACTTTAGCATACTTTTCTTGAAAGATGCATTGTTTTCTTTCAGTGTTGTCTGGTATATTTGTATATCATTGTAGATATTTAATTGACTAAATATCTAACGAACACTGTACGAAGAGTGAAGTTATTTGTAGTCGCATCGCTAGTTTCATAGGCTACGGTTACGAGAGATCTCAATCACAGTGATGTGAGTTAGTGCTGACAGATTTGTTTGTGTTGCACCACTGCGGTGGTGCAGTTGCATACTTACAATACAGAGTATTTTAGTTACCAATGTTAAATTTTTGCGGCTGAATGTGGTTTTGTTTTTTATAAATTGTCGAAAACAAACTAGCTACGAGGGCTGCTGTTGGAGGGTTAAGAAAATACGATTTTTATATATAAACTTATATTAATAAAAATTTTAAATTGAAATACAAATTAAATCTTTAACTAAACTATATTTAAGACTAGTTTTTTCAATGTCAGAAAAACAGTAATTTGTTTAAACCTGAATTCATCAAACTTAACCTACGGCTTAATTATTCCATGATATAATTAGTGTGTGAAAAGAAGAAATTCCTTTCCTAACGGCGCCGTTCACCCGATCTCTCCCTCGTCAGCATTTTCTGGCGCTCCACCGCCTATCACACCAACACATTGATATTGATATAATATTAAATAAGTTTTATATGAATTCATACAAAATTCTATGAATACTTTTTATGCTGCGTTTATTCATTTTGTTAACTTCACGCTGTACACACCACAGATTAGACAAAAGGAACCTAGTGTCAAGACATTGGGTTCCCCACGCACCGCTCACAAAACCTGTTGAGTTGCATAACTAACTACTAGACTTTAATTAAAATATAAAATTATAGAAATAATTTTATTTATAGAATTTATTTAATTATAGAAATAATTCTTTATAATTAAAAAATATATAATATCTAATTAATACATATAAACATTTAATGAACAGTATTCTATAGACTGAATGGACGCCGGTATACTCTCAATGAGCAACTCATAAGCCCAACGTGAAAGCTCTTAAGTTGCTGTTCCTTAGTGAAGACGTTATGAACATTTTAAATTAGTTATAATAACATTTTAATGTTATTTTAAAATAGTATTGCGTTTTTAGCTTTATTATAACGTAGTTAGGTAGGTAGGTATATGTTGGCTAGATGATATACTTGTTTTTTTTTTTAAGATTCACGCTGTAGGAAAGCAATGGCAACATGTATTGGGACACTTCGTTCTTTATTTCCCTAATATTAGTGTGTGAAACTGAATGCCGAGCTTTTAATTTACCAAAGCAAAGAAATGAAAATAATTCCCCTTCGAGTCGGAATCAAAATCACAACCATCACTATTAAAGTCAAATAAACAACTAAATGCATCATTCATTAATATTACAATTAAAAGCTTATCAATCATGACAAATAAGCTCAAACTAACATTATTCTGTTTCTATTTACACAGTCAAGAGGTCCGGTGGATGAATGAGTCATGAGAACAAGTTCTCAACTTACTATATTAAAGTTACTGTAGTAGTGTCTAGTTCGTCGCGGAGTGAGGCGCCCGGTTACTTAGACGAACTTGAGCGTGAGAACGCTTAGGGCGCTAAGTGGTTGATATGCCGTGATATCTTAAACAAATACAAAACTTTAAACTATTTTTTTGCATTATTATGTTTTACTTATTAGCTTCACGCTGTATCCCACACACAACATGGAAGGAACCTAGTGTTCCCTCCATATTGTGAAGACATTCCGTTCCCCACTTTCAGCTGAATTCTTTGCTTTGGTGATGAGTCAAAAGCGCGGTGTTGAGTTTCACTACGCAATGTACAAAATTCATTCCAGATTCCCTCTGTCTACTCTGCTGTGTGCGGGAAATGCGGGAAGGTACAATAAATAAAATAATACCACGTATTGTGAGCAATTGGGATCTTAAAATTTTAATGAAAACAATTTCTACTTGATGAAATCATTGCAAGTTCGTGTCATCATATGAGCTGTTCATCAAGTTATCACACGTCCCAGCATGAGATCATTAGCTACCGTGGTGACAGCACAATGACGCATTTATATGCTATTATATAAAAACTTAACTAATTGCCATTTAATCTTGTGACTACTCTCATCTAACATGAGAAGAAATTATAACGGTTTTGTCTAATTTTCGGCAAATCGTGTATTTTGTGGTGGTATCAACAACTTTTTAACTGTCAGAGCGAAAATATAAAAATAATTTAAATATAATAATTTTCTCTAGTGATATTCAAACTCCCAACTATAGCACTCTAATCAGACGCTGACCTAATGCGCCAAGAGGGCGTTTTATTTTATATCATCCTGTGGAATGCTCTCAAATATAACCACGTATAAAACTTTATTTTAATTTAATTTCCAACACTAGAGGATACTATAATTTACGAAATCCCACAATATATTGTCGCGTCGTAAATATCAATTTATTTAAGGCACTTTCACACGATTCTAAGCGTTATTGATTGTTATGGCACTTTATGTTGAGCCAACTTGAGCATATATTCGATCTTTTGCGGTATTGGAATTTGCAGGGATACTTTTACAAAAATGAGTGAAAACAAATACTAAAATTTTTTTTTTATTCAAAGAGGGGTAGCCACAACTCAAAATAAGTCTTAAACCTGATATTTTTAAATTTGAGGCAACTTCCATCTTGATTGTGTCTTGTCAAAAAAATTGTCTCTAGAAAAAATATATTTTAGAATTAGTTAAACATTATATATTATAATTAATGTATGATTTTATACTTACACTTGAATTTATTGTTTACGTGTTTTACGTATTTGTACATTCTATTTGATTAGTTTCTTGCTCGTCATTTATTGGTTTAATTGTTTGATCCAACGGTTGGCAGTACGTACTAAAATGTCAGAATGGGGTGACTTGCGCGCTGCAGAGTCTCCCCTCCCGCTCGTGCCCGTATATTGTGGGAAGGGGTGAGAGGGAGGGTTGACCGCGAATTGATTCATACGCTGCGGATGCTGGGTCGATGTTCAACATTAAGTTAGTTGAAGTAATTTCTCATCATTTTTAGCATTAAACTTTCAATAGCTTCACTCTGTTTCCACTTTCACTCTTTCCTCACATAGGTCTCCCAATTTTTTAAGGCATTCCGGGAGACTTTGATGCGGCGGAACTCAATTTTCGCCCGAGTGGGAAACCCACAATGGTCGCATTTACAGTAAGTCGCGGTGAATCTACGCTACGACGGTCTCATTATTATTTTACTACTGGAGAAGAGTAAGGTGAAATTATATATATGATATAGCTATTTGTTGAAATGAACTGAAGTAGAATTAAAGTTAGCTAGACCACTTTTAAAATCCTTGCTACGTATAAGTCTGTAATAATTTAACTAATGACCAATTATATATTTATGTCAAAGATACTCTTAAGACAAATTTATAAAATAAACGTATTACTCATCAAAATTACAATTATTCACTTATATTTTATTTAAAAGGCAGCTATTGTTTGTCATTGCCTACATTTTTATAAGAAAAACACGCATACAGCAACTAAAATGAACAATAATCTCAAATATATAAATCATGTCTCATCCTCGATGAGACAATATATTTGATATTTGATTCAAAATACTAAATTATAACAGAAATTCAATTTTCCCTGAACTTGACCTTCGCTGGTGCTTTACTGCATGGCGCCATCCACTTTCCCGGTGCGCTACTCTCTGAGCCATCTCGTGCCGTAGTACGCGACGCGACGTCGATCTAGCACTTTGCCTTTCTAGCAACTTTAGAATTACTTATTTCGTTAGTTAAACTATGTTTGTATAAAGTTATCGTGTATTTATGAGTAAAAGTGTAAACTTTAGTGTTTCATAGTACATATATTGATTTATTTGTATAGTAAATAATATATGTCAAGAAGTCTATTAAATTAAAATTTTGGGTAGGTGTAATGAAATGATAAAACAATTTTTTAATTTGATTTTTTTTAAATATACGTTAATTTATTTATGTTTTATGTATAATTTTTTATGGGAGCTCTTAACTGATAGGGTGACGTTAGAGAAGGCTACTAGCCCGGCGTTGTCATGGTAACGCATAGAATGAACGTAAGGGTTATAATTTAATTTATAGGTGCTTAATAAAATAAAACATTAATATATGAGTAAATAAATTACAAATATTTAAAAATTTAATGTATTAAGTAATGTTTGTTTAAATAAATGACTAATTTAATATATTTCTTTAAATGTTTAATACAAAATCTTGAAAACTAAAAAAAATTATTGGGGATCATATATGCACATTTTCTAAGTTCTAAAATTAAGTCTCTATGGAATGAGTGCTGAATTACTATAGAATTTGATCAGTACATATTGAGCATATACATATATAGACGCAGTTGACTGTAGTTTTTAACTTAGTTTGTCACGTGGACATTTCAGTATCTTAAGTGGATCCATTGCCCGGGGATACGATGCATAAGGTAAGAAAATAATTACATATTTGATATTATAAAGGAAATGGCAGAGGTTTTCTCAGGCAAATTAATAAAATCGCAGTTTTTTTTTTAATTTTACTTTCACATGATTTTATATCATTCGTATGTTCCCCACGGGCCGGTCGGAAGGTCAGTTTACTAGAGATTGCGTGTTGAGTGATGCACGAGTGCATGGGAGCATTTAACGAGCGATGTAATAAAAAAAATCCTAAAATGGGAATAGAACCCACAATCATCGCGTTTACAGCCAGACACCGTTCCACTGCGACAACCTGCATGTTTGTCGAAAATGACAATTTTAAGTACTTCTTCACAAAAATACTAATATAACAACGTCGCTACTACTCATTCCACGCCAATTACGTTGTGTTTAAAACAATTCTATTATTTTCGGTATATGTACATACTTGGCTTTACGTAAGGATTTCACTACAAATATTTAGCGGATGCGAGTCGGTTTCGAGACACCAAAACAGGAATTTATTATAAGTGATTATGGAAAAGGCGGAGGGCGTTTAATTGTAGGAGGATTAACGCGGGTTCAGTCTCTAACAGTGAGAAGATAAATAACGGCTGTGTGGTTTAAGCAGCATAGTGAAAAATAGAGAGATAGAAGAGAAGAGAAAAAAGAAATACAGTACTTCATTAATACATAAGTAGATCAATATCTATTGAGGCTGGCCGACACCGGATTGGGGAATGAACTGTTTCGCTCTGACGTGGACGTGTATGGATGAGTGTCTTAACGCTAGATTCTCTTTGCCTACCCCTTTATAGAGGTGTTTCCAGTGCAGGGAAAAGCTATAAAAACATAAAAAATAGTAAACTTTTTAAACCATTCGATACAATAAAATTCATCTCATAGGAAGAGATTAAACATTCGCATTCAGTTAATCGCGTCAAACTAAAGTAAAGTAACAAAGACGGCGATAATATTTGCTGTGAGATAAGCGTTCCAGTTGAGACTCTGTTAACGGAAAACTTATTTTCTCCGCCAGCTGATAACGCCTTATCACCATTTATTACGTTTTAAATACATTGATAGCGATTATTTCATATTTATTGTATTTTGTGAAATAAATATTTTTAACTTTAACTCTGTATCCTGCATAATGCAAAGAGAGTCATGTCAATGTGACACATATGCAGTTTCCCACTTTCCGCCCAATTTTCAAGTCTTGCGTATTTAATGATGAAACTCAATCACTCTCTCTCTTTTTATTACCAGAGTGGGAGATGAAAATAATTCCTTCTCCCAAGTGGAAACAAGGAAGATGCGATGTTGAGCTCCGCCACTCTAACTACAATGTCTTGAAAATTGGGGTTTATGTGGGAAATCAAACCCGCAACCGTCACGTTTGCAAACTTCGCAGTTGCGCTAGGATCAAAAGCCCACTTAGTAGATGTCAATGCTCGTTTTTGGTACGTTGCAAGCCTTAAGGTTGTTTCTAATCACTCTAAAAGAGAAAAGTTGCAAAAATATATTATATTTTATCAATATATGCTTGAATCAAACCCACTTGCATCTCATATCAATCACTCTTGTAGTTTATCTTTCCAAATAAACTTCAAGAGTGTGTAATCTATTTAAATATAATCATGTTAAGTCTACAATTTTTTCTCAGAATAATCAATGTGAACTTCTACGAGTGGACGCTGTTACGTTTCTCTTTAATAACGCGACTGACCAAGGTCGTTGTATGTTGACGTTTCGATCACGCACAGAAAGCCGAGGCTGGGTGCAATACATACGTTATTGCAATAACCGATTGACAGATTTATTGTCGTATTTACTAAAACATTTTTAGTTACGACTCCTGTTGCTAATGTAATGTAATATTTTCGGTACATGCAGGTGTTTTATAAACGAAATGTTGGGTTTAAGTTTATATAACATTTATAAATAATGTCTTGTTTTTGTGGTCTGTGGGTTCGATCCTGTTCGAACTATACATATATTTATTTATACGTAGTAAACCTGAATAAAAGAATAATTATATTTCGTAATACATTTTTACGTAAAAGTTATTCATTAAACAAAACATCAGCGCTTTATTTCCAAGTACGATTATATATTTGTATAAAATTACAATTATGTTTATTTATTTTCATGGATTTTGAACACTGAAAGAATTCAAAATTCATACCACAAAATTTTTTAATATTTTTTTTATTTTCATTCATTTTCATACAAATAAGTATAAGTATGTGACGTGTGATACACTCTAATAATCAAATTTAAAGGAATTCTCCATTCGAACTAGTACTACCTGGGATGCTGTTTGACCAAATAAACTCTTTGGTTGATAGGTTACTAAATTCACCTTATAAGTGTAAAAGTGGCAAAAACTAAAGATCTTATTTTACATAATATTTTGTACATAACAGTATTCAAAATGCGCATCATGATATGTTTTAACGAAATGTAATTACAACGAAGTGCGCAAGAGCCATCATTGGTATGTGAAAGCAGCACGACGCAAAACTGCGTACACTGCGGCGTACGCGCACTCATTAATACCTTATATGGAAATCGTTAATTGTCTTTCCTGGTTTTTTCTTTTTCTAAATTTCTGTATGGTAAGTAAGTTACATTTAATTAAAATGTGCCTTTTTTTAAATTATAATTTTTGTCTTTATCTATTACTCGCAGATTCAGGCGGCTTCGCTCGCTTGAATCATACGAATATTTATGAAATTATTTTCAGTGTACGTGGGTACCTTATTCTAATAAGTATAGATTAAAGATCAAAGGAATAATCTTTATCAAGAACTACTGTCCTACTTCCTATCTTACTAATTATAATGTTTGTAGTGTAAAAGTTTTGCTTGGATAGCTGTTTGTTCTATTTTCGTGCAAAAACCTCGCGTTACAGTCGCACCCTTGTGTTCGTGTGATCCATTGCTCAGTGTGGTGAGACAGACCGCAACAAGCAAATGACGCTGTAAATAAGTATTTTAAAATATCACAAAATTGGTCAAAATGTGGGCAACGAAATGTTCTTCCATTATTTCGAGGGTCGTATCCCTGACCCTCGAAATAGTTCGCTTAACGCTACAAAGCGGCAAATCAAAACTAAATAATCCTATTTCGCCTACACCGACTGTGTCACTAATAGACATTTATTGATATTTAATCGACATTGAACACAGATTATTAAAGGTACTGAACATTTGAGTATAGTAATTATGAATGAATAACACAAGTTATGGCTTCGGTTTTAGATCATAGATCATAAAAACTAGATAGTGTATAGTAAGTATTGGTATATTTTTTATTTTATGTAATTCTCACATTGTGGAATAAGACTATATAATAGACTATAAATAAACTATAGGAGAATTCTCAATTGTTTTCAGTTTTTATCCATAATATGGCATGAAAGCAGATTTAACATTAAATATTGTATATTAAATTAGACTGGTTACACAGACATAGAAATATACACATTGTATATAAAGTAACAAGCCCTGTTATAAAGTAGACTCAAGTTGCAGATTCAAGTACTGCTTCAATATTTAATTCAAAGAGTAAGATGCGAACAGTGTAAGTAGTGTGTTACACTAAACGAACTGGATCTTCCATCATTGTGAATAAGTTAACACTTTTGGTTTCGACTTTTTTTCTGTTCATACTCTAATATGCCGGTGAAGTGATATAATAATCAGAATTTTTATTAAAATTAAAATGTCTGAAAGATGCTAAATTATGTCGTACGCTCTACTTATTTAAGTCTTCTTATATTTATAAAAATGTGTTGAGTAACTGTAATGAAAGTTACACATTAATTAGTTGTAACTTCGCTATGTTATGATTTTTGTAAAAAATAATTAAAAAGTAGCTGGTGACAGCTATTTAAAAATTTAAAAAACATTTGTTTTTACAATTTTTTTTCAAAATTATTAACTATTCCTTTCTACTTATTAGAAAAAGCATTTCAAAAAAAGTGTTGAATATCAGTATGGCAGAGAAGGCTATT